>JAAALK010000285.1:12324671-12355819 GCA_019279435.1 Zizania palustris
CATGTCTATTGAGTTTTTTCTAAATGTTCCATCAAGTATAAATGATCAAGCCACTAAGAAAATATCGATTGCCTGCCGTGGTCGATCTCGACGCCACGTGCCACCATAACTGGAAGGGTTCTTTGTCTGTGATAAGTGGTGTACCTATGACCTGGAATCGACTTTGTACTTTATTCTAGGTCTGGATAGTGAAAGAACATTCATCGACAAGGTGCTGCGATGTTTCGACAGCAACAAGACATAACTAACAAAAGGGTAGCATGGCATTCCCGCTTGAGGATGGTTGTCAGCGGTTAAAATCTTTTGCTTTAAGAGTGTCCAACTTAGATGTGGATTCGGCGGTTTCAGAGGAGACATTGTGCAACTCGGTGCTTGTCAAGATCGTGCAGCTCAGGCATGGTGGGCTGTTGTGGACAGTTTCCATCCCATGTCGCTACCTGACATATACCAACCGGAAGCTAGGGACAACGCATCAGCGGCCCGAGGGTGAACACCGGTGATAGTCTCGATTGGCTAGGAAGCAGCGGCGCTAGGGAATCTTCCAGTAGGTGGGCAATAGTCATCAGGTAGTCCCTGGGTGCGTGCTGAGAGGCGGACGAGGCACAAGGAAGGGCGACCATGACAAGGAGATGCACACATGAAGGGCAACCACAGATGGGACTAGGGTTAGTGTGGTAGAGTGTGGGAGCTCCTGCCTACCTTCGATAGGCCGTGGAGCGCCACGGTGGCGGCGCCACACTGATTATGTGGGAGAGAGGCCACAACGAGCGGCGTCGTGCAAACGGTGCGGGAGGGCGGCCACGACGAGGAGGTGCTGTTGACACGAAAATACGTCAAACACACTAACGCCGATCCGATGATCTAAAAACGTGTAGATACTTAGGAGTAAACCCATAAGCATAACACAACGTCGACGTCGCGTTATGACAATCCTCAAACAGTGGTGAGGAAATAACAGAGTCGACAAGCAATCAAATAATATTACAGGATAATATTCAATTAACCGATGTGTGAGAAAATGACTAGAAATAATTAAACCTAATTGGCTAGCTAAAACCGATTAAACCGAACAGGAGCTGTGCGATCGGACCGGCCTAGGGCTGCCGGTCGGACCGACTGGGGAGCTGCGGTCAGACAGGCCTACAAGCGGTGGTCTGACCGGTAGTACAAAAAAGGGCACGCTGGGACCTGCTGCACACCGCAGGTCGAATCGACCGTGTGCCACCGGTCATACCGGCGCGTGCCGGCGATAAGATTACGGCACGGCACAACCTGGTCGGACCGGCCTGTCAATGCCGGCCGGACCGACAGTGATAGATCCGATCGCGCGGGTCCTTTGTCGATCGTCTTGCTGTTGGTGCCTTTTCTCGAAACTTCTTAGCGGAAATAAGAGAGATGAAACACTACAAAAAACACCAGAAAACTAGGGGTAACTCGGCCAAGGGACCGAATTACTGGTAAAAACTAATAAAATGATAGAAATCTGTTACGTGGATGAAACGAATGATTCACAAGCGAATCAACGAGGACTTACCGTGATTACGACGCGACGGACGGATAGTTTCCAGCGCAAACCAGCAAAGATGGACGTTAGAACTAAACCTAGGGCAAAAGGTAGATGAAAAGTAACAGTACGATTCAAGAAATAATAGATTGTATCTATTAGGTTTTTTTGGGGGTCTCCTTGAATCGGCCTTGTCTATTTATAGAGGTTGGTCATGAGTGTCTGGGCTCTATTCTGAGTTGGACATGAGTTCCAAGTCATCAATAATTAATTAGAGATAAAATAGACTCAAAATCAACTAATATAAATCGGATATAGATTGGGTCGGTTTGACCGGGCCTACATGGCCAGTTGGACCGGCCCATGCCAAATCTCGATATATTTTCGATAAAACTACCAAAAATGATATTTTAATAATTTTAACCATTAATATCAATTTTTTTTCTATCAGTTGCGGTCACAAGGCCTGGTTGGTGCGGGAGAGGCGGCCTCGGCGGTGATGTGCACGAGAAGGGTGCAGACTGTAGACGACCATGTGCTGCCCGCATTTGGGCCGAAACACATTGTCTGTGGGCCAAAATGCACTGCGTGCAGTGAGGGTGGGCCAAAATGTGTTGCACGCACTGAGGGCGGGGAGGATGCAGATAGACGAAATTGTGGCTTTATTTAGTAGAGATTGATTATTCCATGGTTCTCATAAGATACAACTCACGCACCAGAATGATTCTTCTGAGTACACATGGATATTATGTTGATTTTGCTAATGCCATTCAGTTTATTTAAAAATAAATGAAAGTGCTCCAAACCTGTAATCTTAGCATTCTAGGGAACATTTAAGTCTATAATATGCTACTAATTATTACATTGCACTTAAATGTTTTGTTAATTTATACTGATTTTTCATGCATACATCATGTATGTCAACTGGAATGTGCAGTTCATCAGCTCAGAAATATTTTAGGCGTCCTATATGTCAACTGGAATGTGCAGTTCATCAGCTCAAAAAATATTTTAGGCGTCCTATATATCAACTGGAATGTGCAGTTCATCAGCTCAGAAATATTTTAGGCGAGGGGTCACGTCTAAATTGGCCTGAAGGTACCGTTTCAAGAGAGTATAAGAGCAGTCAAAAAACTAGACCGGCTAAAGGTTTTTGTTCCCTCAATTGTGCTTTTTATCTATGTTTATCATCCGTCTAAATTAAATCTTGAATTGTGAAAACTAAATTATCCACTTTCCTTTGTCCTTGTCTATCTCCTTTTTTTGTTTTCTACTAAACGAAAAGGAAAAATTCAAACGTACAAAGGTGTTGTTTTATATGTAACTACTAATAATAATTAATGGCTCCTCTCGCTGAATGCTATGTGCATTGTAAATGGTTGACATAGAGCTAAGTTTATCTTGTCGGGCTGCAGATAGAATAAATAAAGTTCCATCTATTTTGGTGAGGATGGTCATACTCTACAATATAGTACTATAGTCTATGTTTCATGGAGTGAATTACTAATATTATTTTATCGTGTTATTAATTGAGAGTATTATGGTGTTGTTGGTTAGTAAAATTATTGTTTCATATTATCCCTAAGAGAAAAACGATAAGTAACCCACTATTAGAAAATTAGTCTTGAAATATTTGGGATGAAAACTATTCAACTTACATAGCTAAAACATTATGAAGTAAAACTTCGAGACTTAGTTGTGAGGAACGCAGACCATTCAAGGACAGCACTGGCGGACTTGCTATGTGAGTTTTTAAAATTTGAGCCATCAAAACGT
This sequence comes from Zizania palustris, assembly GCA_019279435.1. Taxonomy (NCBI): domain Eukaryota; kingdom Viridiplantae; phylum Streptophyta; class Magnoliopsida; order Poales; family Poaceae; genus Zizania; species Zizania palustris. The sequence continues at coordinate 12,327,952 of JAAALK010000285.1, forward strand.
CTTAGTGCCCAAGAAGCTCTAGAGCATCCCTTTTCAGAAATACATCATGAATGTATGATTATGCTCTTTTCCCCTTCCTTTGTATTCCAAGAAACTCTGGAGAAGCAGTCTCAAGGTTATTCCTTGTAAAGTAAAATGCCTTCAGCTAATATGTACCGTAAATCTTTTGTAAGCCGAGCTATACAGTGCTTGTGGTATTGGTATTGATAAGGCACAATTGTTCCATGTTACCCAACATATTTTAACTTCACCTTTTTTTTAAAATCACCTAAACTTGAATATATTTGCATTCAGGTTGATCACTCTTGATGTTTCTTTCGTGCACCTTGAACAATTAGTAATGTGATATAATATAATTCAAATAGTTTATGTATTTCTACTTTTGTGGCATCAACTATCAATACAATATGTAGAATCTTTTTATCAAGTAAATGTTCGATTCTATTGCAAATAATAGGTATCTTACTGATATAAGTGAAGTGAGAATCAAACAAATTAAAAAGTAAATTTTTTTTTGAGAATAACTAGCAGGAGAGGCTCCTACTGAGGTTATATATTGCAAAGAAAATTAAAAAAGAGAGAACGAGTACAAAGAGGAAGGGCTCCTAGAGACTAGAGAAGGTTTAACCAATCAGACAAAGCAACCTTAAGGGTTGGTTTAAAGCGATGAGATTGGAGAAGAATCTCCTTCCTAAAAAGAGCTAACCAAGACCCACAAGCGGCGTGTTGATGCCGGGAAAATACAGTTATTGCGGTGAAGCCACAGCGACCAAGCACCCACAATTGATGAGCTCCATGATGAAAGGAGAAGGATTGTTCCTCCTGCCAGCAGCAACCAATTGAGTGAGAGAAGCCTCGTCTGACCAAGATAGACCAACCCTGGCCCAACATGACGAGCTGAAATCACACTTGAAGAAAAGATGGAGTGAAGTTTCCCTGACGCCATCCTGGCAAAGACTACAAGAAACAACCATATCTGTGGCGATAATGTGTTTTCGATGTAAGACGTCTCTTGTATTAATGCGGTCATGAATGAGAAGCCAGAAGAAAATCCTCAACTTGTTAGAGCAGCGAGACTTCCATAGCCAATTGAAAATCGGTTGTGACTGAGATCCGCTAAAGGATTTAAGATACATCTTTTGAGGATGAAACCTCGTTGAGCCCCAGATATAATTCCACGAATCCATGGCGTCCGTTGTAATGTTCAATCCGAATATTATTGCTTGGAGTTGCTGGAACTCTGACAGGGCCTCATTGGAGAGAGGCAAGAAGAAGTGAGTACTCAGATCCTGTGATTGACAAAATTTAGCCAGAGAAATCTTCTTAACTCTAGCAAAGGAGAAAAGATGAGGCAGCAACATTTCCAATGGATGATAGAACCATAAATCCGACCAAAAGGCCACCGTGGCGCCATTCCCCACCGAAGGCTTTGCGATGGCCCGAAAGATAGGCCATAGTTTCCAAACTTCCGACCACCAAGTAGAGCCCCTGCGACCAAGGAGCTGCGGTAACCTTCCATTATTGTAATATGTTTGACGAATTAGTGTGACCCATGGAATATCCTGCATATTAAAGAACTTGTCAAGGTGTTTTAATAAAAGTGCGGTATTTTGAGTTCGGAGATCAATAACTCCAAGGCCCCCAAACTTTTTTGGTTTACAAATTTGTTTCCATGAATAAGAGGTTGTTTGCAAGATTGACTGTTATAACCCCTCCAGAGGCAGTGTCGTCGAGCTTTGTTCATGAAATCAATAACTTTTGCTGGCAAACGAAAGACACCCATTGAATAGGTAGGCAATGCTGATAGTACCGAATTGACTAATTGAACCTTGCCTGCCAAAGAAAGCCAGAGGGAAGTTGCAGCCAATCGACGTTCAACCTTAGAAATTAGAGAGTTGAAGTCTTGAAACCGTGGCTTCTTGATCCCCAACAGAATACCAAGATAGGGAAAAGGTAGAGATCCCAGCGAGCACCCAAACATTTGTGCAATAATTTCAGCATCCGAGACTTCCATATTAATTGGGATTAAACAAGATTTAAGGTAGTTGATCTTGAGTCCCGTGGAAATGGAAAATGACTGCAATAATGCTTTGAGAGAGAATAAGTTCCTTTGGGAGGCATCTAGATAGATAATAGTGTCATCAGCATATTGGATAATGGGAAAATCGCTGAGATGATGGCACTGTGGGGCAACTATGACACCAATTGACGCGGCTCTGTTCATAATGTATTGAAGCAAGTCAGCCGCAATAACGAAAAGAAGCGGAGAAAGGGGGTCACCTTGCCTGACCCCCCTCTTGCAATCAAAATATTTGCCGATAGAACCATTTAAGAGGATCGCAGAATGAGCAAACCGAAAAATGGAGTTGACCCATGAAAGCCATCTTGGCGGGAAACCCAAATGCGATAGCATGGGCACAATGGCAGAATGTTCAATCGTATCAAAAGCTTTTCAAAGTCTAGCTTTAAGACGAGTGACGGTTTTTACTGGAATGACACTGATATGTATATTCAAAAACCCATGCTAGACAATCTTGAATAGAACGACCTTTAATAAAACCGTATTGATTTCGATGAATGATTCTAGACATCAGAGGTTGTAGATGATTAGCCAAAACTTTTGTAATGATCTTGATGGCTGAGTTAACTAAAGAGATAGGCCTGAAGTCCCCAATAGTTGTAGGGACATTTGTCTTAGGAATCAAAGTGATAAAAGAGTTATTTAGTGGCCGTAAATCCGTACGATTGAGGTAGAATGCTTGACAAATTGGAAGAAATCATGTTTGATAATGTGCCAGCATGACTTGTAAAAATGGCCATTAAAGCCATCTGGGCCTGGAGCCTTGTTGCACGGCATTGACTGGATTACGCCACTTAGCTCAAACATGGTAAAATGTGTGACCAACTCTTCTAAATCTTGCAATGGGCTTAGTAATTCAGAAAGGTTAAAGAGCATAGGAGTATTGGAGGAAAAACCCATTCTGCCAAGAAAAGAATCCAGTAGGGATGCCTCTTTGTCATTATGGGATTCAATCACTGTTCCATTATTAAGTGTCAAAGATTGAATTGTATTTTGCCTGAAACGTTCTGTTGCCGCTGCATGGAAGAATTTAGTATTTTCATCACCAAGTTTTGTCCAACGCACGGTGTAGCGCTGTTGCCAATAACTATGTTGAATTTTCAGTAACGAAATGATATGATCCTTAAGAATCCGCTTGAAGTGAACTTCCTGGCAATTCAGCTGTCTGTGATCTTCACAGAGGTCAAGGAACAAGAGGATAGTGCGACTTGCCTTTAGGGACTGTTCTAGAGAGTTTAACCGGCGTCCCCATCGTCGAAGAAGTTTCTTTAAGTTCAAAAACTTGGAAGCAATATTAGCTGCCGGATCCGCCTGTTGAGAAGCACCACACCAGCCCAAGGCAATGAGGTCCAGGAAACCAGGAAGAGATGTCCAATAATTCTCAAAACGAAAAATTGAAGACTTTGGCACGTTGGAGCTAATACGTACAATGCAGGGCACATGATCCGATATTATCCGTTCTAGAGCGGTGAAAGTAGTTGTTGGGTAAGTAAAGGACCAGCTCGCTGAAGTGAAACACCAGTCCAATTGCACCAATAACGGATTGAGCTGCATATTGCTCCATGTGAATTGTCGGCCCGACAGTGGAACTTCTAACAGGCCTTGGATGTTGATGCAATCATTAAAAGTCTGAATGTCCGAAAAATTAGCGCCAGATCGATTCCTATTGTGAGCATAACGATAAAATTGAAATCTCCTAAAAACATCCAATTGACCTCCGCATCTATTGTAATATGAGATAACCAATTGATAAAGAGACTTCGATCTGGGTCCCTACAAGGACCATAAATCGCCGAGAGCAGCCAGGATTGACCATTGAGTAGATAAGTGAAGCGTATCGTGAATTGAAAAGAGCTTGAAGAGACGACCTGGCCACAAAACCTGCTGCCAACCCATCCAACTACGATCCCACCAGAGAAGCCTCTAGAAGGACAATAGGCGAATTGGTTAAATCTTTTGGAGCAAAGCTTTTGACAATCGAGTGATCAATAGTGTGTAACTTGGTCTCCTGAATACAATAAATATCAAATGCCTTATCCACTAGGAAAGACTTAACTGCGATTCGTTTGCTAGAGGAATTAAGTCCCCGGACATTCCAATTTAAAATTTGCCACGTTCGATGTCTACCCATGCGGATAAATTAAATGTCTGAGCAAAAGGTCCCCTAGCAAAGCTGTTTGAGAACCAGGAGTACAGAACAAAAAGCAGGCAACATAAACTGAAGGGCTGCTAATAAAGAGTTGCAGTTCAACACAAGAGGTAGCTACAAAAACATCCTCACTACTAGGAGGGAAAGAGACATTAGACATGATCCCGCAGCAGTAGATTACAAAATAAAGTCCAGCCAACATCCAACCTTTACTGATCCAAACGCTCATTGGGAGTGTTGCTTGGTTCAATTGACATCTGATTTCCCATCGCATGATGGTCCACCGCCGGGTCAGCAGATAAATTCTCCTTGGAAACCTTGGAAGCATCTATATCGCAGAGGTGAATGGCTGAATGTTGTATTTGACCAATGGAAGAGGAGTATGGAACATACCATTGGAAGTAGCATTGATGAAATCTTGTAGTGACGGCTGTGCTGGAAGTATAGGCCCTTTACCCTTCTGGTCGACCGAGGAAGTCCCAAACCTGAAACCATGCAGCTTATTCTTGATACGAATGCTACGACGTAGGCCCATCTCAGGGCTGCTGGCTGCCAATCCCTTGCTGGAGCTTGCTTTGTTAGAGCCTGTTGTTTGTTCTGGTGGAGCTTGAACCACCCTGCGGCGGTGACGTCTTTGATAGACTATAGTGATCTGGCGACTGGGTGGTTTGATAGCATTTTCACCAGGGGCAACGTTGGCCAAATCAGGTGTTGCAGACGGATTAGCAGGAATAAGGTGTTGAACTGGTTGCACTGTAGCTTGTAAGGGTAAACTATCTGAGGGAGCGCCCAGCTCTTCTGGCGAGATATCTGAGATAGTAAGCGAATGACTACGGCTGCGACTAGGGTTAGATACTGCAGACAACTCCACACTGATCTCTTCCATTGGTTGATCCTGCTGCCAGAACTGCTGGGGTTGTTGTTGAGCAGCATCAGGCCATGGTTCCTATTGTGCATTATGTCCTCCACATGGTTGAGGAGCAAAGGCCTGTTTCTCAGTTGGGACCCCATGAAAATGCTGATGAACATTAAGAAGTTGGTCATTAACCCATTGTTGTATCCACTCCGGGTCATCCTGGTAAAGCTGTCCATTGAAAGGATGCGGATTACCTCCATCAGGGGGGAGGTCGTCTTCATCGGCCGGGAAGGCATCCGCAAAACCGTTATGTAGAATGAAAACAGGAAACGTCCATGATTGACCCTCCCCATTCATGGAGTGACAACTCTTCACAGTAATGCTTCTAGGAATATCTAGGGTGCTATCAAATAACACTTTCAGCAAAACCCTTGAAAGACTATTGTCAGCCGAGTGCCAGTATAGTAGCTTCCCAAAAGATGAAATAATCTGTTCTAGAAAGGAAGTTTCTTTAAAATCCAAAGGGAATGCCAAGAAAAGCACCCATCCAACCCTCGAAGCAGGGGAGTTTCTATGATTTGCTGCCTCATCATGCTTGATAAACCTAACCAGGTGGTCACCGACCCAGAATGGACCCTAGGCTATCAACCAATCCCTTTCAAAGATATTGCCTAGCTTAAAGATTCCTATCCCAATCGGATATAAACTGTACCGGATGACATGTTGTTGAAGCACCTGAGTGATAAGGTTGCGAACCTGATGAAGTAAGTCATGGCGTTCCTCTAAAGTCATAGGATCCTCACATTCAGCAATTACCATGTCTTCATGACGCTTGACGTGCTGGCCTGAGAGCGTGATCACATTCTGTAGTTTACGAAGAGGGCCACCACCATCTGAGATCGCCCCACCACGGGGGAGGAAGTGAATGGGATCAATCGGAAAGTTAGCCATGGCACAATGAGAGGAGACGCTAGTGGGAGGGAGGGGAGGGAGGTGGACAATCGAGTGGGAAGCAAGGGTTCGGACCTGGGAGGAGCTAGAAATGGGGGGAGGTAAAGGGGGCGTGATTGAGTTGGCAAGCAAGAGTTTTTTTGATTTGGTCCAAAAGCCACTGGAGATCGTTCTCTGCTTAGAGCAGGCAGAGGTCAAAAGTCCAGGAGGATGACAAATGGCGGAACGGTGGGGTAAAGTGAAAAAAGACCTGACAGGAATCTCTGTTGGTGGTTAAAGCTTGCTTGAGCACCCGGGCAAAGTTCGTTTCCCAACGGACTGTCGCGCGTAGAGAAAAAAGACTGTGAGCAAGCCAGGTCCCGTTTGATCCTGAAAAAAGCTTGTTTCACCGGAATGGAATGAGCAGAAACCTTGCCAAGTGTGCCACAAACGGGAGAGACCGAGGTGGGCAAGTATCTTGTCGGAACAAGGATGGCACGATGTTGCAGCGGGTGATGAACGAAACTACCAAGGAGAGAAGGTAACTTTCGTCGACGGAAAAAGGAGAGCAGACCTAGAAACCGGCAGAACAGAGGGAGCAACAGGGACCAAGATACGGCCAACCCAGAAAGAATCCGCGGCAGCGATGGGAGAACGCGAAACTGGAAAATTTGAACGAAGTCGAGAAGGAGGAGTGTGAGCCGGAGCAGTAGGATCGAAGGAGAACACCGTGGAGATGTTGGAGAATGAAACCCGCTTCCGGGAATTGGACGGTGGAGAAACGGTGCGACGCAGAGGAAGCCGTCGACGACGGAGTTTGGAATGACGAGGAAGAGACCAACTATCATGTTCTTCCCGATCCCACTTGATTTTCTCTAACCGCCAATTCGCTCCACCGTCCCTCCAAAGGTGAAAGAAGGTATCAAAACCATTGAAGGTGAAGCGCCGAAGGTTGCAAATGAAGAAACCAACTTGCTTTGAAGCAACAGAGAACCTAAATAGCCGATCGCCAATACACTTGACATGAAAGCCGGCTGGAGTGCCACCCAGGCAAGCATGCAAGGCCAAGCTGACCGAGGCCTCCGACAACCTAAACGTGAAACGCCGAAAAATAGCAAGCAAGAAGAAGCTCTCAGGGGAAGACGAAGGATGATGAACTGATAGGTCAAAGTGGCCAAGAACTTGACGTTGAACCAGAGAGCCAGGAGAAAAATCCCAGGAGGAAACCAGCTGTGCGAGCGCAGGGTCCCTCTCAGAAGGCCATGAGAGGAACCTGAGAGCAAAGGGAGCGGCGAGCACCGATGAGACGCTGCGAGGAAGCTCCGAGCACGGAGAGCCGCCATTTCCCTACGCCTCTAAATTATTTTTGTATTTGTATTTGTATTCATCTTGCTTAATTCATAACTTTATAATATTTCTAAAAACTAATTTCATCATAAATCATCTTAATTCACCTATCATTTTAAATATTTTTTTCAAAATTATTCATTTTTTATATTTGTAATTGAAATTTAAATCAAACCGTTCGGCTTGATTCAAACCAACAGCTAACTAAACGTCGGTTACTGCCGATTCTGCGAACGCTGCTAGGAACTGGAGCAGTATATGCTCAAATCCTAGTAGTGTTGACATTTCAAAATGCAAACAGCCATCCAGCCATTGGAAACAATCTTCACATGACAGTAGAATAAGCCCGGAAGAATCATCAACACAACAAGCTCGCATGCAAGTAGGACAAATGTTGTGCCCCTAAAATTAGCCAATGTACATGGCTACACTTCACATATCGAGGTAATGACAAAAAATAAAGACATAATTAATGCCTAAATGAAGCTATAGCGTTCCCGGAGGAAAATGGTGTCCTACAAAACTTGCGAAACCGCTTCAGTTTTGGGATCTTGAAGTTATCTTGGCAGTCGCCTCATTTTGCATTCACGAGCTCCACATCAAACACGAGAGTTGAGTTCTGAGGTATTTTCCCCACCATTTGGCTTCCATACCTACAGAGGAATGTAGAGGTGCAAATCAGAACAAAAATGAGAAACCACTGTTGAAAAAGCAATGTGATTGGTATATCTGTACCCCAGAGATGGTGGGATCGTGAGTCTTCTTTTGTCCCCAACACGCATGCCTACAAAACACACATCAGTTGTATGAGAACTAACCATTAACTCAAGAGAGCAGAACATGCACTACTCAACAATTATGTGGTGGGTTACAAGATCGAAAAGGTCATATACCGTTGATGCCGACATCCCAGCCCCTAATAGCCTCCCCAACACCTGCAGACAAAGTGGGCTTACAATCAGCCTGACACAAACGGTGAAGACACTAGAAGGTAAATATCAAGCAGGATGGAAAGGTTACCAAGTCTAAAATCAAATGTCGATTGACCAACAGTAGAGTCAAAAACCATGCCATTCTTTAACATGCCCGTGTATTTAACAGAAACCTGAAGGACACAATTACCAGTAAGAGTATGCAATATATCCATAACAAGAGAACAAAATATCTACCATGCAGAAAATAGATAACCATGCAAACACATGCACAGTCTTGGAACATGCTGATGTTGGTATTACTTGGAGCAGTTTTGAGCGAATACATTAATAAATGGTAGCTTGAAGATGAATCTTCCTTTTGTTTACCTTTTTACCAGGAGAAGCTTTTGTACCATCTGGTTTGCCCATTGCTATCTCCTGAATTACCATACCATTGGCAAAAGTACGGGTTTGGAGTGGCTGCTTTTTGCTCTCTGACTCCATAAGATCTGTTGGTGTATGGTTTTCACTAGTCTTCTTCTCCTGTGTCTTCTTTTTCTTGTTCCTTTTCCTTTTGTTAGTGTCCTGTGCAGTAACTTCCTCAACATCATCGTGGCTGGAAAAGGCATTAGAAAATTGTCAAACAATACAGAGCCCTGTGAGGTGCAGCCAATATATGGATAGTTAAAAAAAAGGTCCTTGAGATACTGACACATGGTTTTCCTTATCAGCGTGATGAGTACCAGCTTCCAAAGATTTTTTGTTCTTGTTTTTCTTTTGTTTTGCATCAACAAGATCAGCCAGGGAATCTTGTTGTTTGCTCTCCTTTTCCACAATATCTGCAGCAGTCTTTTTGGCCTTGGGCTTCCTCTTATTCTTTGACAACCCACCATCATTTTCAGCCTTTGCCTCCCTGAAAAAAAAACATAATGTTACATAATGTTACCATGCCCTAGATAGACAAATTAGCTGGGCAAGAGAGATGCTAGCATGCACCCTGACAAATCATGATGGTCACTAACAGCACTGCTTTTCCTTTTCCAATCTTCAGTGCTTGTCTCAGTGTTTAGGTTCCCTTTTTTCTTAGAACCACCCTCAGTACTTTTCTTTGCTTCAGAAAAGGATGCAGGGAAACCATCATCTTCACTTTCCAAGGATTCAGCAGGTACCCTGACAGCAAGCTGAAGTTTAGAATCATCACCATTTTCACTAGTTTGCTTCTTGTTTGATCCATTTTTCCCTCCACCAGCAAGCCTGTCATCCTCTTGAATCTCCTCAATAACAACTGGAAAAAATAGTGAGAGGTAAGGAAGACCCATAAATTAGTGCTAACTGAGGCCTGAGGTGATCAGTAAGCATGACCCTATCATGCAATCGTATGCCAACAAAGAATTGTTTTGCAAAACTGAGACAAAAGTAATAATAGGAAACAATAGTTTTACTTCATGTGACCATAAATTAGTAACATTCACTCTGGCAATTTGCAATGTTAATCGTGCATAAGCACGAAAATTACTTCTTGCATAGACACATGAATTTCTTACTAGCAGCATCTGACATATCAAATTATGAAAAGAAGTTACACAGAATGCCCCACTCTAGCAAAAGATACAAGTCAAACCCAATTCCAGAGTTGCATATTTATAAATTATTGTTATTCCTGTATTACATGGTAGTATAATATTTGCAGATATGAAGCCAACCGAACATCTCATGATATGAGCAGGGATTTTGCACACCATTAATATATGAACCACCATAAGAACCTTAACAACATTTAAAACCATCACCTGAACTTTTGCTCTCCTTTTCCACAATATCTGCAGCAGTCTTTTTGGCCTTGGGCTTCCTCTTTTTCTTTGACAACCCACCATCATTTTCAGCCTTTGCCTCCCTGAAAAAAAAAACATAATGTTACATAATGTTACCATGCCCTAGATAGACAAATTAGCTAGGCAAGAGAGATGCTAGCATGCACCCTGACAAATCATGATGGTCACTAACAGCACTGCTTTTCCTTTTCCTATCTTCAGTGCTTGTCTCAGTGTTTAGGTTCCCTTTTTTCTTAGAACCACCCTCAGTACTTTTCTTTGCTTCAGAAAAGGATGCAGGGAAACCATCATCTTCACTTTCCAAGGATTCAGCAGGTACCCTGACAGCAAGCTGAAGTTTAGAATCATCACCATTTTCACTAGTTTGCTTCTTGTTGGATCCATTTTTCCCTCCACCAGCAAGCCTGTCATCCTCTTGAATCTCCTCAATAACAACTGGAAAAAATAGTGAGAGGTAAGGAAGACCCATAAATTAGTGCTAACTGAGGCCTGAGGTGATCAGTAAGCATGACCCTATCATGCAATCTTATGCCAACAAAGAATTGTTTTGCAAAACTGAGACAAAAGTACTAATAGGAAACAATAGTTTTACTTCAAGTGACCATAAATAAGTAACATTCACTCTGGCAATTTGCAATGTTAATCGTGCATAAGCACGAAAATTACTTCTTGCATAGACACATGAATTTCTTACTAGCAGCATCTGACATATCAAATTATGAAAAGAAGTTACACAGAATGCCCCACTCTAGCAAAAGATACAAGTCAAACCCATTCCAGAGTTGCATATTTATAAATTTATTGTTATTCCTGTATTACGTGGTAGTATAATATTTGCAGATATGAAGCCAACCGAACATCTCATGATATGAGCAGGGATTTTGCACACCATTAATATATGAACCACCATAAGAACCTTAACAACATTTAAAACCATCACCTGAACTTTTGCTCTCCTTTTCCACAATATCTGCAGCAGTCTTTTTGGCCTTGGGCTTCCTCTTTTTCGTTGACAACCCACCATCATTTTCAGCCTTTGCCTCCCTGAAAAAAAAACATAATGTTACATAATGTTACCATGCCCTAGATAGACAAATTAGCTGGGCAAGAGAGATGCTAGCATGCACCCTGACAAATCATGATGGTCACTAACAGCACTGCTTTTCCTTTTCCTATCTTCAGTGCTTGTCTTAGTGTTTAGGTTCCCTTTTTTCTTAGAACCGCCCTCAGTACTTTTCTTTGCTTCAGAAAAGGATGCAGGGAAACCATCATCTTCACTTTCCAAGGATTCAGCAGGTACCCTGACAGCAAGCTGAAGTTTAGAATCATCACCATTTTCACTAGTTTGCTTCTTGTTGGATCCATTTTTCCCTCCACCAGCAAGCCTGTCATCCTCTTGAATCTCCTCAATAACAACTGGAAAAAATAGTGAGAGGTAAGGAAGACCCATAAATTAGTGCTAACTGAGGCCTGAGGTGATCAGTAAGCATGACCCTATCATGCAATCTTATGCCAACAAAGAATTGTTTTGCAAAACTGAGACAAAAGTACTAATAGGAAACAATAGTTTTACTTCAAGTGACCATAAATAAGTAACATTCACTCTGGCAATTTGCAATGTTAATCGTGCATAAGCACGAAAATTACTTCTTGCATAGACACATGAATTTCTTACTAGCAGCATCTGACATATCAAATTATGAAAAGAAGTTACACAGAATGCCCCACTCTAGCAAAAGATACAAGTCAAACCCAATTCCAGAGTTGCATATTTATAATTTATTGTTATTCCTGTATTACGTGGTAGTATAATATTTGCAGATATGAAGCCAACCGAACATCTCATGATATGAGCAGGGATTTTGCACACCATTAATATATGAACCACCATAAGAACCTTAACAACATTTAAAACCATCACCTGAACTTTTGCTCTCCTTTTCCACAATATCTGCAGCAGTCTTTTTGGCCTTGGGCTTCCTCTTTTTCGTTGACAACCCACCATCATTTCAGCCTTTGCCTCCCTGAAAAAAAAACATAATGTTACATAATGTTACCATGCCCTAGATAGACAAATTAGCTGGGCAAGAGAGATGCTAGCATGCACCCTGACAAATCATGATGGTCACTAACAGCACTGCTTTTCCTTTTCCTATCTTCAGTGCTTGTCTTAGTGTTTAGGTTCCCTTTTTTCTTAGAACCACCCTCAGTACTTTTCTTTGCTTCAGAAAAGGATGCAGGGAAACCATCATCTTCACTTTCCAAGGATTCAGCAGGTACCCTGACAGCAAGCTGAAGTTTAGAATCATCACCATTTTCACTAGTTTGCTTCTTGTTGGATCCATTTTTCCCTCCACCAGCAAGCCTGTCATCCTCTTGAATCTCCTCAATAACAACTGGAAAAAATAGTGAGAGGTAAGGAAGACCCATAAATTAGTGCTAACTGAGGCTGAGGTGATCAGTAAGCATGACCCTATCATGCAATCGTATGCCAACAAAGAATTGTTTTGCAAAACTGAGACAAAGTACTAATAGGAAACAATAGTTTTACTTCATGTCACCATAAATTAGTAACATTCACTCTGGCAATTTGCAATGTTAATCGTGCTTAAGCACGAAAATTACTTCTTGCATAGACACATGAATTTCTTACTAGCAGCATCTGACATATCAAATTATGAAAAGAAGTTACACAGAATGCCCCACTCTAGCAAAAGATACAAGTCAAACCCAATTCCAGAGTTGCATATTTATAAATTTATTGTTATTCCTGTATTACATGGTAGTATAATATTTGCAGATATGAAGCCAACCGAACATCTCATGATATGAGCAGGGATTTTGCACACCATTAATATATGAACCACCATAAGAACCTTAACAACATTTAAAACCATCACCTGAACTTTTGCTCTCCTTTTCCACAATATCTGCAGCAGTCTTTTTGGCCTTGGGCTTCCTCTTTTTCTTTGACAACCCACCATCATTTTCAGCCTTTGCCTCCCTGAAAAAAAAACATAATGTTACATAATGTTACCATGCCCTAGATAGACAAATTAGCTGGGCAAGAGAGATGCTAGCATGCACCCTGACAAATCATGATGGTCGCTAACAGCACTGCTTTTCCTTTTCCTATCTTCAGTGCTTGTCTTAGTGTTTAGGTTCCCTTTTTTCTTAGAACCACCCTCAGTACTTTTCTTTGCTTCAGAAAAGGATGCAGGGAAACCATCATCTTCACTTTCCAAGGATTCAGCAGGTACCCTGACAGCAAGCTGAAGTTTAGAATCATCACCATTTTCACTAGTTTGCTTCTTGTTGGATCCATTTTTCCCTCCACCAGCAAGCCTGTCATCCTCTTGAATCTCCTCAATAACAACTGGAAAAAATAGTGAGAGGTAAGGAAGACCCATAAATTAGTGCTAACTGAGGCCTGAGGTGATCAGTAAGCATGACCCTATCATGCAATCTTATGCCAACAAAGAATTGTTTTGCAAAACTGAGACAAAAGTACTAATAGGAAACAATAGTTTTACTTCATGTGACCATAAATAAGTAACATTCACTCTGGCAATTTGCAATGTTAATCGTGCATAAGCACGAAAATTACTTCTTGCATAGACACATGAATTTATTACTAGCAGCATCTGACATATCAAATTATGAAAAGAAGTTACACAGAATGCCCCACTCTAGCAAAAGATACAAGTCAAACCCAATTCCAGAGTTGCATATTTATAAATTTATTGTTATTCCTGTATTACATGGTAGTATAATATTTGCAGATATGAAGCCAACCGAACATCTCATGATATGAGCAGGGATTTTGCACACCATTAATATATGAACCACCATAAGAACCTTAACAACATTTAAAACCATCACCTGAACTTTTGCTTCTTGGCTGATTGTATATCATCTCCGAGTCATCGTCCTCTAAGTCAAACTCTAAATCAGCATCATCTTCACCATCTGTATGTACCATAGTCTCAACATCAGTACTCTCTACTCAGCAACATATTTAAATGACCTGCTGAAGGGAATAAATATAAAAGCATAACCTGAGCTCATCTCTCCAAGCGAAGCTGGGGCGAAAACAGTATCATCATCATCAGTGTCCAAAAAAGCATCATCATCTGAGCCTTGCAGAGAGTCGCTACCAGTATCACTATCATCTATCTCCTCATACACATCGCTGACAAATACTTAAGGGGAAAACGAACTGCACTACAATTCTCAGCAGCAAAAAACATCCGATGTCCATCAACTAGAACCAAATGAAAGCACGTCACAACAATGCAGAAAGGATACTCAATGTAGTATCCAACAAGGTGGACACTCCTTTGCCCAAGCACCGAAAACGTGACATAATTCTCCTCGAACTCGAGTTCCAGGTGGCACGTCTCTGACTGTCCCGAGACCAGAGCGCACAGGAACACGGGATCCTTGTTCTTAACACTGCACTGCAACTGCACCACGCTCTTCTTCCCACCGCCTCCCTTCTCCACCTTGCCAGGCTCACCCCCAAGCGTCGCCTGCATTGCCCAATCATCTCACGGCATAAAAACGGAGAGCATCGAAACGGAAAAGAGCAAGAATCGAGAAAGATGAGCGGACCTGGGTGAGGCGCAGACGGCCGCGGCGCGCGCTGTGGGTGTGGGTGTATGGCTTCCCGGGTTTCACCTCCGCGCCTGCGAGCGTGACCAACCCAGCAAGCGATTAGACCGTAAAATCGAAACGAAAGGAGAAGCACAGAGCAATCTATCAGCGGCGGGGTCCATGGCGATCGAGTTGATTACCCCAAAACGACGACATGGCTGCTGCTCGATGGATGCGTCCCGGCGCATCTAAGGGAGTCCAGTCAGGAAGGAGAACAAGAGTGGGGGGCGCCGCGTCTCGGTAAGAAACCCTAAAAATGGGGTTTTAGCCAAGCGGCGGAGCTCCAAGTTCCTTTAGCATTCGGGCCTATATTGGGCCGGGCCTTTTGGAGAACAGTCTATATCACTGTTTGTTTGATTAAGAGCATAGAAATTATAAGTTTTTTTTCCTAAATCGTATATATTATAACTAAAAAATTAGATAAAAATATTTTAAAAGTATCCTAAAATAAGTTTCTCACTAAATATTCTTCCATTTTCTCTACTTATAGTTATAGATATTAACTTTCACTCCCTATTGTTGGGGGGAAATATTTCATCCTCCGGGTATTAAGGAAACATCTACAAAAAAAATCAGAAGAAGAGAAACCAAGGGTGGTTTCGATCTGAATGATGAGTGATTGACAAGGATGAGCGGATCAGTGGTTGAGAGTGGGTTGAGTGCATCGAGGGTTTCAATGTGGAATGGAGGTTTGGCTGCCGAGGGTTTCGGCGGTGCGTCGCGTTCTTGTTTTGGCTTGTCTTGTTTGTGAAGGGTGAAGATGCTGACCGACTGTTGACGGCGGGTGATTGAGGGTCGAGCAGGGAGCTTGATTTCGGAGGATCAGGGAGACCGGGCGAAGTTTGGGAAGATCTCAAGAGTGCACGAAGAGACGGAGCGAGACTTGGACGGACGGCTGACTGCGACGACGTGTCGACCGGGTTCGCGAGAGGGAGGCCAGGACAAGCATTTAGGGGGCTCGAGGGGATCGAGAGCGAAAGTGGCTTGCTGGCGCTCGGAGTCGCGAAGCGGTGTCACGAGTCGAAGGGTTCAGAGGCTTTGTCGATTTTTGCTGAAAATCGTTGAAACATTTATTGTTTTTGTTAATTCAATAATAGGTGTCTAGTTTTGGTTTAAAATTTTCAGTTTAGTAGTGTAACCTTTGGCATAATTTTTGGAGTGGTTCTACTCTGAAATTAAATTAAAAGGAGAGTCATTTGTAATTTTACTTTTAGTTTTTATAGGGTAATTTTTAGAATTGTTAAATCTGAAATTACTAAGGGTTTATGTGTCAAATGGGGGCTTCTAGAAGAGGAGTTGGTAGGATATTATCCCCCCATGTTGGCTGAACCATGTGAGCACTTTGAGACAAAATTTTCCAATCAAAATGGCTGTGAAAACTTGTGTTTGAAGAAGATTGGACGATGAACAATGCTGAGGTGTGAATTTTTGGATCTGCATAGTGTTTTCGGCAACACTATTAACAGAAATTCCAGCATCCAACGCAGGTCTGTTCAGAGCTTTGCTGATTCTTGTTGATTCAAATGCAAAGTGAATAAATATTCAAATTGGCGGAAACATAGTGTTGTATTTGAATTACTGAGTGATGTGTTCTAATCTAAAAATTGATGTGTTCATTCTGAATTAATATTTTACTCCCTTGGATGAATCTACCACGGTTAACTCTTTCCAAATCAACTTTGAACCAAACATATAATGTTTTCAGATTCTTGTAGGTGCTTCATTATATGAATTCAATAGTTTGGACTGATTTATGAATCAATTTCTTGTTCAGCTTTTGAGTACGTGTTTTGGAATTATATTCGGAAAACTACATTTCAGTTTTCAACCCTGAAATAGATTTGCTATGTGTTATCCAGTGATATTCATTGAATCTGTTTAGGTAATACATTATTTCACATCCTGATTTGGTGGAATGATTCTCTAAATTGTAGACTGGTATTTCTGAATCAGTCGAGTTCTGTTTACTAGAACCTGTGCTAATTTTCAAATCTAGTTATGTTAAGAATTTTCAATTGAATTGCTTGAAAGGTATGCTGAGAAGGGAGTGATATGATCTGAAACTGTTTTACCCTGGGTTTGTTGGTTTTGAAATAGTTTTGCCGTGTTGAGGGCTTTTCAAGAAATCTATTTTGGTGTACAACAGTTTGAAGTATCAGTATCTAGTTTTCTTGTTAAGTGTTAAATACTCATGTACTGATCTGAATCTAATCTGAAGTTGAAACTTGCAAATTGAACCCAGAATTAACAAATGCATCTTGTTGAAGTTACCTTTACTATTCATTATATGAAAAATTTCAGAAGTGCATGAATTTTAGTTGTGATTGGATTGAAACTTGCTGGTTCACTTTTACAAACTTAAATTGGTCTCTTGAGTGAGTGATTTAATAATTGTTGATTAAAAATCTTGAATCAAAGCTGATTTGTGATTTTCCATCTTGAGGAGCTCAATTTTTGTTCTGATTGGATTGAAACGTGATATTGAGTTTTTAGAGGTGAGTTGGGTGATTTGAGTAGGCCATCACATACGAAAGAAAGTGTCGAGGCGCCTATTCACCCCCCTCTAGTCACCATACCGATCCCACAATTGGTATTAGAGCCGGTTTGATCACGAGTTGACTTTTACTGGTTGTGATCCTTTTGGCGACATGGAAAGGAACACCAAGATCCCAATGTTTGATGGTCGATATTATGCTTATTTGAAGGTGTGCATGGAGGCTTATTTGCTTAGCCAAGGAAGTGCGATATGGGACATTGTTGCATCCCAGTATGTGATTCCTGACACTCGTACCTCAGAGACTGAGAAGGCACAATATGAAGGTAATAGCAAGGCTAGAAACATTCTTTTATCAGTCTGAGTCGCAACGAGTTCGACATGGTCCAGCACATTCGCACTGCATGGGAAATTTGGTCGACCTTGAGTACTTTTCATGAGGGCACTACCCAGATTAAGGATAGGAGGTAGAGCACGTATAATAAAGAATACCAAATGTTCGTGCAAGGCCATAGCGAATCGGTAGATGCCATGTTTGCATGTTTTGATGGAATTATCAGTAATTTGCGCGCCATTGGGACTTTGGCTTACTCTGACCATGATAGGGCGATCAAACATCTCTATGCTCTTGATCGTAGCATATGGGAGGTGAAGATCTCCAGTATTGAAGAGTTGGCAAGATTTGACACGTTGACTTGCGATGAACTCTTTAATAAGCTTAAGTCCACCGAGATTGCCAAGGCATCTCGACCAAGAGCTGGAAAAGCCTTTTTGCCTTCGATTGCTTTGATTTCTAGTCCTAGCAGTGGTACCATCATCTCGAGGTAATTTGTCTGGCATTTCTGGAGCTTGTGTTTCTCTAGTGCTTTTGACTTGTCATCCCTTGTCTTTGTCACAAAAGAACAAGTGGATGCTCTAGATGATGAGGAGCTAGCTCTCATCGTCAAGAAGTTCACTCGCTTTTACAATGATAGACGAGACCAAAGGAGAGGAGGGTCACAGGGGTGTTTTGAATGTGGAGTTACGTCTCACATAAAAGCAAATTGCCCTAAACTAAAAATTAAAAATTAAAATGAGCACAAGCACCAAAAATAGAACAAGAAACCCTATTTCAGAGGAAAGCGAGGAAAATTGGCTAAGAGAGTAGCCAGAGATTTTGTGGCCGCCCTCAGCGACATCGACAGCACGTCAAGCGAGGAGCCAAGCTCGGAGGAAGAGGAGCCTCCCAAGAAAGATAAGAAGGAGAAGAAGACAGTGGACCTCACCGACCTTTGCTTCGCGGTGGACGACAACGACAGCAGTGACGAGCTCGACACTTCTAAGGTATATCTATCCCATGATTAGCTTCTTGTTTAGAATTATGAATTGCATGATGTTGTTTATTCTCAGGATAGATTGCTTAAACTTGCTGGTAAAGAACGTAAAGAACTAAAAGGCATATTTGAAGCTATCTCCACTGAACTTGCTATTTTGAAATCTAAGTCTGATGTTGCCGATTGTGAGTCATGTCTTACTGTTATGGATGAGCTTGCTCATCTGTGTTTTATACATGCTCAAACTATTGAAAAACTTGAATTAACTGAAAAGCAACTTTTGTTGGTGGAGTCTAGTCCTGCGGTCATTAATGAATGCCTGAACTGTCCTTTGCTTGTTGAGAGCATCAATTTGAGAGATAGGCATGTTGATGAACTTAAGGCTAGATTGGAGAGTGCTGAGTTTTCTAAGGATGTGCAGCCGGCGTGTCCCACCTGCATCACCCTTAAGGACCAACTCAGCTTTGCTAGAGAGCAAGCGGAAAAATTGAAATGTGAGAATGACTACCTTCTCTCCGTAGTGGAAAAATGCACTGAAGGAAAGGGTAGGATGGACCTGCTTTTAGCTAAAACCAAAATGTGGGTTGACAGGGCAGGGTTATCTCTCGGGTTGGGTTATGAGAGAACCACTCTAAACACTTTGAGCGAAAATGTGTTCACTCCTCCCACTACCCTTGAGAAAGAGAGATCCCAGTTAGACACCGATCAAAAAGCCAAGAATCCTACCCAACCGACAAAGAAAGCTCTTCATGCGTCAGATGAAGCTCCTCAGCCAAAACCAAAGAAAACTGTAAGATTTGCGCCTGAGACCCATACCCACACACCCAAGAAAGTGTATCACTGTTCTTATTGTCATCGGGTGGGTCATTTGGTTGGGTTTTGCTTTCGTCGTATCAGGGATGAGCGACAATCTTTTGCTATGAGTTTTCAGGACATGCACTATCCATCTTTAGGTATGCATGAGTCTGCTTTTCCGCTCTTATCCTGGTGTTGAGGCCCCACATGGTTTTGGGAGTGATTGTGCCCCTCGTGGTGTACACCATGCTTCATATGGTAATAGATCACGTGTAAGAGGCTTTGATGCTCGACGGGTTGGGAGACCTCATCGATTTCCATGTTCACGCTTTATTGTTAGACCACACACTTTTTATCATGGCTTATCTCCTATGCATGGTCAGTCTACTACTTTGCGTGGATCTCGTGTTTTGCGATGCTGGATTCCAAAACAATTTTTATCTCACCCTCTTACTGAGCATCCGAGAGATACTAGCATGTTTTGAGGGGGAGCTGTGTAGCATTGCATGAGCTTCTATCATATGATTAATTATTTTTACAAGTACATGCTTTGTAATGCCTTTGATCTATTGTCTTTAATACTGTTGACTACTTGACATGTCTTCATCTGATAATTGTCATGAGCATGGATTTTATTTGTGAAAAATTGAAAATGGTCACTGCTTAGTCTAGAAACTAGCATGAATTGGTTGAGTGCTTTTGCTGTCTTTTACACACTTGATAGCTAGGTCCTTTTACTTGGATGCTAATACGCAACTTGATTTCATCAAAATTGAATGAAAATGAAAATGGATGAAAATAAAAATGAAAATGAAGATGGATGATATTCATGCTTTTGTGTGCTGAATTTTGAAAAGATCCAGGTGGGTTTGCTTTGGCGCACTATTTTGTTTTGGATGACTTACCATAGCACTTTGGTAAGAACTGGGACGTTGTAGTGTTTGCTGAGACCATTGCTTTAAGCTTCTGATGGTTTCAACCTAGCTTTAGCATGGTCGGTTAGCATATGGTTGACATGCAAATAACCCCTGGCACAAAAATGAAAATTTGAAATTCATTGCATATCATGTTTGCTGAAGAACCTTGAAGTGGGATACGCTTATCTAGTGTGTGCTTGTTTAGCTTTTGTATCTCATGCCTTGACATGTCTAGTATACTAGTCTGAGTGATGATGCTTTTATTTGCTAAAACCTAAAAATGCTTGCTCATGCCTTTTGTTTAGATGGTATACATATGAGGATGTATTTCAGTACTTTGAGACAATATTCAAGGCGAATGCTTGTTTGTACTGTAATTGCAGCTTCTCATGTTTCAGAAGCTCACATCTCTATTTTACCATCATTCCCCTCTTTGCATCTTTTTATCTCCTTGATGCCTGCATTGTCAAAGGGGGAGAAATGATCTACATGATGCTTTGGCTTTTGGTTTGCTTGGTTAAGGGGGAGTTGGCTTTCATGTTGAAATGCTTTTGATGCAATGCGCTTTCATGTTGAAATTCTTTTGATGTGATGCGCTTTTGATGCTTTTGCTTTTCCTTGCATAAGGTTTTTGCCCAAGCAGAGAGATTTTTTACCAAGTGACATGTTTTGCTCTTTTATGAGTTATGAGATTTTATGGTCACTTGTGCGCGTAACTTGCTAGCCTCATCATGTGTTTGCTTTGGGGGGTGTCAATGCACTCATCAAGGGGGAGATTGAGAAACCAAGGGTGGTTTCGGTCTGAATGATGAGTGATTGACAAGGATGAGCGGATGAGCGGTTGAGAGTGGGTTGAGTGCATCGAGGGTTTCGATGTGGAATGGAGGTTTGGCTGCCAAGGGTTTCGGTGGTGCATCGCGTTCTTGTTTTGGCTGTCTTGTTTGTGCAGGGTGGAGATGCTGACCGACTGTCGACGGCGGGTGATTGAGGGTCGAGCAGGGAGCTTGATTTCGGAGGATCAGGGAGACCGGGCGAAGTTTGGGAAGATCTCAAGAGTGCACGAAGAGACGGAGCGAGACTTGGACGGACGGCTGACTGCGACGGCGTGTCGACCGGGTTCGCGAGAGGGAGGCCAGGACAAGCATTCAGGGGGCTCGAGGGGATCGAGAGCGGAAGTGGCTTGCTGGCGCTCGGAGTCGCGAAGCGGTGTCACGAGTCGAAGGGTTCAGAGGCTTTGTCGGTTTTTGCTGAAAATCGTCGAAACATTTATTATTTTTGTTAATTCAATAAATAGGTGTCTAGTTTTGGTTTAAATTTTTTGTTTAGTAGTGTAACCTTTTGGCATAATTTTGGAGTGGTTCTACTCTGAAATTAAATTAAAAGGAGAGTCATTTTGTAATTTTACTTTAGTTTTTATAGGGTAATTTTCAGAATTGTTAAATCTGAAATTACTAAGGGTTTATGTGTCAAATGGGGGCTTTTAGAAGAGGAGTTGGTAGGATATTATCCCCCATGTTGGCTGAACCATGTGAGCACTTTGAGACAAATTTTTCCAATCAAAATGGCTGTGAAAACTTGTGTTTGAAGAAGATTGGACGATGAACAATGCTGAGGTGTGAATTTTTGGATCTGCATAGTGTTTTCGGCAACACTATTAACAGAAATTCCAGCATCCACGCAGGTCTGTTCAGAGCTTTGCTGATTCTTGTTGATTCAAATGCAATGTGAATAAATATTCAAATTGGCGGAAACATAGTGTTGTATTTGAATTACTGAGTGATGTGTTCTAATCTAAAAATTGATGTGTTCATTCTGAATTAATATTTTACTCCCTTGGATGAATCTACCACGGTTAACTCTTTCCAAATCAACTTGAACCAAACATATAATGTTTTCAGATTCTTGTAGGTTGCTTCATTATATGAATTCAATAGTTTGGACTGATTTATGAATCAATTTCTTGTTCAGCTTTTGAGTACGTGTTTTGGAATTATATTCGGAAACTACATTTCAGTTTTCAACCCTGAAATAGATTTGCTATGTGTTATCCAGTGATATTCATTGAATCTGTTTAGGTAATACATTATTTCACATCCTGATTTGGTGGAATGATTCTCTAAATTGTAGACTGGTATTTCTGAATCAGTCGAGTTCTGTTTACTAGAACCTGTGCTAATTTTCAAATCTAGTTATGTTAAGAATTTTCAATTGAATTGCTTGAAAGGTATGCTGAGAAGGGAGTGATATGATCTGAAACTGTTTTACCCTGGGGTTTGTTGGTTTTGAAATAGTTTTGCCGTGTTGAGGGCTTTTCAAGAAATCTATTTTGGTGTACAACAGTTTGAAGTATCAGTATCTAGTTTTCTTGTTAAGTGTAAATACTCATGTACTGATCTGAATCTAATCTGAAGTTGAAACTTGCAAATTGAACCCAGAATTAACAAATGCATTTTGTTGAAGTTACCTTTACTATTCATTATACGAAAAATTTTAGAAGTGCATGAATTTTAGTTGTGATTGGATTGAAACTTGCTGGTTCACTTTTACCAACTTAAATGTTCTCTTGAGTGAGTGATTTAATAATTGTTGATTAAA
Source organism: Zizania palustris (assembly GCA_019279435.1). Classification (NCBI taxonomy): domain Eukaryota; kingdom Viridiplantae; phylum Streptophyta; class Magnoliopsida; order Poales; family Poaceae; genus Zizania; species Zizania palustris. The sequence goes on from JAAALK010000285.1 coordinate 12,350,830, forward strand.
AATCTTGAATCAAAGCTGATTTGTGATTTTTCATCTTGAGGAGCTCAATTTTTGTTCTGATTGGATTGAAACGTGATTTTGAGTTCTTAGAGGTGAGTTGGGTATTTGAGTAGGCCATCACTTACGAAAGAAAGTGTCGAGGCACCTATTCACTCTCCTCTAGTCGCCATACCGATCCCATAGAAGAAAAATAAAGTCAGAAGATTTGATCTCTGAGGTCTTAAAGCATCAAGGCTTTGCTGTATTCAAAGCCTTCTACAACGAAAGCCTTCGCAAAGGCTTCGGTGTGATGAAGAATCCCGAAGCCTCTTTACCCAAAGGGGTACTGCCAACAAGGACAGATGGATTATTTTCTCTCTTTTAAATTAGTCTTTTACCCTTTTAACCCTACGAAGAATATTAAACATTATCTTCTAAGTCGGTTTTAATTAGAGGGTAAAGGAGTCTTTTCCTAATGTATTTCATCTATAAATACCCCTCTTCACTTTGTAAGGGGTATAGAATACTCAAATATTCAATACACACTTCAAACTATCTCAAGCTATTATCCAATTCGGAGGCTTGGAATAGTCCTCATAAGCAAACACTTCATTTGTCAGTCTCTCAGTTCACTAACCTGTTAGCATACTCTTTTGAGTTAACAGTTGCATCGTTCGTGGGGAACCTAGTACAAAAACTTTGTTATCTACCAATCCTTTCTTAGAGCCATGCCTCCTAAACGGAGCCTAGGCATTAGACCCCTCCGAAGGCCTTCTCGGACCTCTGGTTTGGGATCTTCGAACACTAGCGAGGTTGGAGGATCCTCCGTGGTCCCTCCACCTCAAACTCCTAAAGTAAACACTCATCCTCGAACATACGGAGCCCCTCTTGCGGCTCAGTCTGTGCTCCGAACTGACTTCATCAGTTCTTAAGACCCGGAGGGCCCCTCTAGAGGAAATGAAGGCCATCTAGATGACATGGCGGCCCAGATGGCTCGGCTTCAGGCCGAGGTAGAAAGATGGAGACAGGAAGCTGCCGACAGGTTTTGCCCTCAGGCTAGCCCGGTCATCCTAGAGGTTTCTCAAGACGATGACCCTATTTACTATCCCGAAGCTTCTGAGGTCCAAAGAAGCACCGAGAATGCTTCCTTCGACGAGAGTCTCTGCTACACCGAGACTTGCAAAAGGTGCGCTTCGACCCCAAGTTCAGGACTTCAAAGTTGTGCAAGTACTCTGGAGAGGAAGACCCGGAGAATTCTCCCGCTCTTATGCTCTTGCAATTGAAGACAACAGAGGGGTTCGAGGACACGATGGCCAAGTGTTTTCCCCCTTGCGCTCGAAGGGGTGGCTCTGCGTTGGTTCTGGTCCTTAAAATCAGGATCAATTAAGTCCTAGGAGTAGTTGAGGAAAAAAATTGTGAGCAATTTCAAGGGACCTTCGTGCCCCCTATGTCTACAGTGAGTCTTTTCCAGGTGAAGCAGCAACCCTGGAGAAACTCTGCGAAAATTCTTCAAGTGCTTTGCTCATACGAAGTCGCAGATAAAGGGGTTGTCTGCATCCTCCGTTGTGGATGCAACACGCGAAGGTGTCACGAACGCGGGCCTCCTCGACAAGCTTCACCGGAAGCATATTTCCTCAGTAGCGCGGTTAATGGCTTACTTCGAGCAATATGCCAAATTGGAAGAAGGATGGCTTCGAAGGACTGCTTTGTCTTCATCAACCGTCCCTCCAAGAAGTCAAACTTGAACTGAAGACTTCAAGTCCACCACAAGTGTTCTCCTTCGACAATAATCAATTGATGGACGAAGAGGACGAATGCAACCTCGCTCCGAGGTTCTAAATATTGCCCCTTCTACTTCGAAATTGCCTCCTAAGTATCTGCAGGCTCAAAGCAACAAGGTCAGCGGCTCAAGGCCGCCAGGGAAGCCGGCTGGCCGAGGCCAAGCCTTCTTCTGTTGTGTGCATGGCGAAAACTGAAGCCATGCTACCGACGCATGAAAGTCCATATTAGATCTGCGGAGCGAGTATCTCGAGAGGAGCTCTGGTCGAGGCACTACTGACCGAGCCCCTCCCACGACACGTTTGGAGCTGGTGTAGTCTGTTAGACGTGTGGACAGTTTCGAAGCCCCAAGACAACCTTCGGTGGCCAATGTTATGCCACTGAGGAGCCATGCTGAATAGCGTGGGCCTCATGGCTCCAGAAGTGATGAGTCATTGTCAACGATAGTCAAAGAGGACAGAAGAAGAAGAGATCTGCTGTTTCATGGGCCGCGTGTGACTCAGGTACACGGGCAGCGAGCGACTGTCGGGCAGAGGAGGCTGCGAAGTCGGGCTGGCCCAATCCGGGTACATGGGCCAGAAGCAGTAGAGACCCACTGGGCTGTTGACCAGGGTTGACTCAAGTACACGGGCGGTGAGCGATTGCCGGGCTGAGAGAGCTGCGGAGTCAGGCCGGCCCAATCCGGGTACCTGGTGCAAAGTCGGTGGAGGCTTTGTCAGTTTCGGCGTAAAACTGACAACCGTTGATTCTGTATCCGACTGTCCAGAAGAGAAGCCGTAGTCGCTACGAAAGCTGAGCTTCCGGATAAGTCATCTGTAACTCTAGGCCCACAGTCAGTTAGTCGTGTCTGTAAAAATACCTAAGGGCAGTAGAGTCTTTTCCTTTATTCTTGAGTCTGTAAAAAACCCTAAGGGGCTGGTAGAATATTCCTAGTGTTGGGAGCCTATAAATAGGACCCCAATCCCTAGGGTTTGGACTACCCCTTTTGGCTGAAATCACATCCACTCTATTGGGTCATTTTGTCTCTCCTTCTCTCTCCTGTGTGCGCCGCCAGGCTCTTGCTTGTTTCCTGTTTTTGCCTTGTATTTGCTCTAATCTCTTGAATGCATTAAAGCCTTGGTCCCTGTTGATTTTACTTGGTGCACATTGTTTGGTTTGGGGAGTTATTGCTTCGGCTACAGGCTGCCTGAATTTATTTCGTGAGAGGAAGCTTCTCTTTTTGCTTCTGTTCTTCACAAACCGAGTACTAGTTCTTGCTGGTGCAAGTAGTACTACTTTCCTGTAGCTACAGTGTGCTGTGCAGCTTTTCACCTTCTACTGCTCTGCTTTTAGATCGAGGCTGACAGGCTCTGTCACCTTTTTGGCTGTGTTCGAGCGAAGCCACTCTATGTTCGAAGCCCCTCAGTATCATGAGACAGGCTTCGATCTATCTCCTTTGAAGGCTTCGTTCGATCTTCGGTGTGCAGTCTGTGTTGATAAGCTTCGAAGTATTTTTCTGAACGGACAGCATAGCATACTTCGAACAACATTCTCCGAATCTAGCTGTTCGAAGTCCACACTTCGGTAGGCTTCGAAGTTGGGTTTGAAGCTTGTCATTTCTGATAGACTTCGATTTGATTTTCTTGTGGCGTGTCAACCTTCGGTTCTCCTTCCGAAGCTTTCCCTGTTCGAAGATAGAGTGTAGGCTTCGGAGTTGATTTTCTGTCGTGTGACAGATTTCACTTCTTTTGTTCGAAGGTTGTCTTTTGAGTGTTGTGTTCGAAGCTTTATGTTCGAAGGTTTTGCTTCGAAGCTTTCGGTTCAAAGTTGTGTTCGAAGTTTTGTCTTCAAAGTGCACACTTCGAAGCAGGCTCCGACTCTGTCACTTTGCTCCGAAGCTCTTGGTTCGAAGCTGTGTTCGAAGCCTTGTCTTCGAAGTACATACTTCGAATCAGGCTCCGGCATTGTCATACTTCGCTCCGAAGTACACTCCGCAACTTGCCACTTCGAACTAGGCTAGACCGTGACATCTTTGGCATTTCGGACAGGCTCCGTCACCAACCTCCGAAGCAGACCTCGACGTGCGAAGGGGGCTTCGCCAAGTTCCGAACAGGAGACAAATTTAGACAGTAACTTCTCTTTCCATCTTACACATACTTAGATCATTTCATTGAGAAGTTTAGGCCTGTTACACCTTGTTCATCTGCCTAGTTGCACTACTTTAGTTTTACACTGTTTATCATCAGTTGCTTCTAGGTTAGAAACCTTTAGACTTAGGCCTTCTGTTTATTTTCTGCTGCGTAGTCTTTTGAGGTGCGTTGGGTATTGGGAACAGGCCATTGATTCGAAAGAATTTTTAAGGCGCCCATTCACCCCCCTCTGGTCGCTACTTTCGGTCCTACAGCCACCTCCGAAATAAGAGGACAACCAAGACCGCGACAAACGGGTGGTCCTGCCCATCTCCGAAGGAGGGACCCTGAGCGGCATGTCGAAGCGTCAGCGGAGGGAATATATATGCGAAGTAGGGCATATTGGGACCTCCTCATCGCTGCTGAAATGCCCAAGTGGTCTCATGTGCCTATATCCTTCTCCGCAGCTAATGCAGCTGGAATTAAATTCCCCCATGTGGACCCTCTTGTTATTACAGCTGACATTGTAGGAACAGAGATCCGCACGAGTGTTGGTTGATGGTGGAAGCTCCGTGGACATTATCTTCGTCCAGGCCTTTGATCAATTGTGCATCCCGCGGAGCATTTACTTCCAGCAACTTGTCCGCTTCAAGGCTTTGCAGGCCCTCCTCTCGATGCCCTCAACCAAATAGGCCGCGAGGTCGCCTTCAGAGAGGGGCACCTGGCTAGATCGGAGGAAGTGATTTTTGATTTGTCGACGCCCCTTATGTTTATAATGTTATCTTTGAAGGGGCATGCTGAACCAGTTCGGAGCTGTTGCACATCACAATTACTTATGCCTGACAATGCCTAAGCAAGGAGGAGTACTTGCAGTCCTTAGCGACCAAGCTGCAGCGCGGAGGGCAGAGTATGACCATGGCCCATCTCTGATTCCAGGCAGGTACATAAGTGAGGGACATTCGGAGGATGCTTCTACATCAAGAGAGACCCTCGAAGATCTCCTCCCTCAAGCCAAGCCTGGAGGTGAAATGTAACGAAGATCATTGTCAAAGACGGCAAAGACTTGCCATCCAGTTTTTGGCAAGAAATTGCCTCGGAAATTACCACTTTGCTAAAAGTAGTTA
>JAAALK010000285.1:12356819-12567968 GCA_019279435.1 Zizania palustris
AGGTATTAATGTTATTGAAATTAATCTTGCTACTTTTCCAAATGATTCATGGATATTTTATATCGAATCGATGATTCATACTTGCAAATCATTGCAGGGGCTAAGTAAATCAAGAAAGTATGCTAGTGCCGAGTTGGATGTTCGCGTTGGGAATGGTGCAAAGGTTGCAGCATTGGTCGTCGGCATTTATTCACTATCACTACCTTCAGGACTAGTTTTGGAGTTGAATAATTGTTATATCATTCCCACCTTAGGTAGAAACATTATCTCTTCTTCATGTTTAGAGGTAGATAGTTTTGAATTCGTAATAAAGAACAAGTGTTGTTCAATATTTTTGAATAGCATGCTCTATAGTGTCTGTCCATTGGTGAATGGATTATAAATTCTAAGTCTTGAAGATGCACACATTATAACATTAGTACTAAGAAACAATGACTCAATGATTTGAATCCTACCTACGTCTGGCATTGTCGTTTGGGTCATATAATGAGAAGCGCGTGCAGAAGCTCCATAGTGATGGACTTTTGGAGTCATTTGATTTTGAATATTATGACACATGCGAGTCTTGCTTACTTGGCAAAATGATAAAGACGCCTTTCACTGGACATATTGAGAGGGCAAGTGAGGTATTGGCCATAGTACATACTGATGTGTGTGGTGCCAATGAATCATACGGCTAGGAATGGGTTTCAGTACTTTATCACTTTTAGCAACAAGTTTAGTAGATATGGTTATGTCTACTTTATGAGGCATAAGTGGGAATCTTTCAAAAAGTTCAAGGAGTTCCAAAATGAAGTACAAAATCATATGGGTAAGACAATTAAATTTCTATGATCTGATCGTGGAGATGAATATTTGAGCCATGAGTTTAGTGATCATCTAAAGTAGTGTGGAATTGTTCCACAGCTGACTCCACCCGGCACACCCCAATGGAATGGGGTGTCCGAGTGGAGAAACCACACTTTATTGGATATGGTGCAGTCCATGATGAGTCACACTGATCTTCCATTATCCTTTTGGGGTCACGCTCTAGAAACTTCCGCTATCACGTTAAACAGAGTTCCATCTAAGTCAGTAGAGAAGACGTCATATGAGATGTGGTCTGGGAGGTGTCCTAGTTTGCCTGTTCTAAAGATTTGGTGATGTGAGGCGTATGTTAAACGTTTGACGTCTAACAAGCTCACTCCTAAGTCTGACAAGTGCTTCTTTGTGGGGTATCCTCGGGAAACCAAAGGATACTATTTCTATAATAGAGAAGAGGGCAAAGTGTTTATCGCTCGAATGATGTATTCCTTGAGAAAGAGTTTCTCTCGAAAGGAGTTAGTGGGAGGACGGTGCATCTCGAAGAGGTTCGAGAGCCGCTGGAAAGTGTTCTATATCCCACTGAACAACAATAGGATGTGCAAGGTGTTGTAGAGCCTGTTGTGCATGAGCCATGCACATGAAAGGTTCATGTTTTTGACCACTGGGCATCACGACATGCTATTGTTGGACAACGATGAGCCCAAGACCTATACAGAAGCAGTGATGGGACCAGGCTCTAAGAAATGGCTTGGAGCCATTGGATCCGAGTTGGCGTCCATGCGAGAAAACTAAGTTTGGAACTTGGTTGATCCACTCGATGGTGTAAAAACTATTGAGTATAAATGGATCTTCAAGAAAAAGATAGACGTTGAAGGAAATGTTCACATCTATAAGGCACAATTGGTGGCGAAAAGTTTCAGATAGATTCAAGGTGTTGATTATGATGAAACATTTTCGTCCGTCGCTATGCTTAAGTCTATTTGGATCATCCTAATGATTTCTGCATTTTATGATTATGAGATATGGCAAAGGAATGTAAAGACGACTTTCCTGAATGTAAACCTAAGTGAGGATGTGTACATTACATAGCCTGAAGGTCTTGACGGTCCGAGTAATACTAGGAAAGTTTGTAAGTTGCATAAGTCCATTTATGGACTAAAACAAGCTTCTCGGAGTTATAATCTTCGCTTTGATGAGGTAGTCAAAGGGTTTGGCTTCATCAAGAATGAAGAAGAGCCTTGCATATACAAGAAGGCTAGTGGGATCTCACTTGTGTTTCTCGTCTTATATGTGGATGACATATTATTGATTGGAAATGACATTCCTTTGTTGAATGCTGTCAAGGCTTTAGCTGAAAAATAGTTTTTTGATGAATGGTCTTGGAGAGGCAGCATACATTTTGGGCATAAAGATCTATAGAGATAGATCAAAGCGACTAATTGGATTAAACCAGAGTATGTACATTGATAAGGTTTTGAAATAGTTCAAAATGCAGAATTCTAAGAAGAGTTTTTTGCCAATGTCACATGGTATTTCTCTAAGTAAGACTCAGTGTGCTGCGACACCTGATGAGCTAGAGAAGATGAGTGTGATCCCGTATGCCTCTGCAATTAGATCCATCATGTATGTCATGTTGTGTACACGCCCAGATATTTCATATGCTCTAAGTGTTATAAGAAGGTACCAATCAAACTCGGGTGAAAGTCACTGAGCTGTAGTAAAGAGTATCCTCAAGTACTTGAGAAGGATTGAGGAAATGTTCCTAGTGTACGGTGGTGAAGAGGAGCTCGTTGTAAGTGGTTACACAAATGCTAGCTTTCAGACCGATAAAGATGATTCTCAATCGTAATTTGGCTTTGCGCTCTGCCTCAATGGAGGCGCAGTGAGTTGGAAGAGTTCCAAGCAAGAGACGGTGGCCGATTCTACAATGGAAGTTGAGTATATCGCTGCTTCAGAAGCTGCGAAGGAGGCCATTTGGATCAGAAAGTTTGTTTCTGAGCTAGGTGTTGTTCCTAGTGCATCCAGTCCAGTGGACCTCTATTGTGATAATAGTGGTGCCATTGCGCAAGCCAAGAAGCCTAGATCACACCAAAAGTCCAAACATATACTTCGGCAATATCACCTGATCCGCGAGATCATTGAGAGAGGTGATGTGAAGATTTTCAAGGTGCACACGGATTTCAACATGGTGGATCCGTTAACGAAGCCTCTTCCACAGCCCAAGCATGAGGCACACCTGAGCTCCATGAATATTAGATACTTGTGTGAGTGAGTCATGTGTATGTGGAAGATGCTAGTAGAGTCTATGCTTATGTGTGAGGATAATTATTATCTTGTTCTTTGATTAAATGTTGTTTACATTTGATTAATGAGTTGATGACTTATTATGTGAAACTGTTTGTGTTATAACGATATTGTTCAAAAAGGATACCTGATCTTGTCATCATGTAGGATAGTGATGACACATAGATTAGCACATCTGACTGATTGATGATCATGTTTCACAGATCATAGACATAGAGATGTCAAATTAGTAATGTGGACACATGTTGAAGAACATGGTGTTGGATAAACCCATTTGAGATACTGTTGGGATTGTTATTGTAATGTGCCATCAGTTGTCATCTCAAATGGTGTACCTACAGAGTCCATGGACCTGGGATCGTCATTTGATTCCAGAATGCGTAGTGACACACTTAGATGCTTCCTAACGCTATTTCGTAACAGGGTAGTAATAAGGGTTGTTTTCAGGTGTGTTGGGAAACATCTCTTGGGATGTGAGCAGTCAAGATGGAATTTACACCTTCTAATAACGGGAGAGTCGTATCTGAGCCCCTCGAGGTATTGGATTGAAAAAGTGCCTGACCGTTCCACTATGACTAAGGAGTTAGTAATGATTTGAATACGTACTTGATCGAGTGAAATGTGCTGCTAGGTACCACTATTGATCAGTGAGTTGGAAAAGGTTTCCAGTGAACAACCGTTGGTGTATGAACCTAGTGGGTCACACACTTAAGGGGATGGATTAAGAAACATGCAAATAATTGGTTCTTGTGCAAGTGGGAGATTGATGGATATGCCCAAGAAAATTCCATGTATCGGAAGTTCCGATTATTTTCAGGACCCGAGTCAGAGAACGAAACTGACTTCAGAAGTTTCGATGGTTGGGTTCGTGACATGAATCAAAAATTCCGATTTGGAATCGGATGTTCCGATTATTTTCTAGACTCGAGTCAGAGAGCAAAAGTTGCTTCAGAAGTTTCAATATGTGTATTGGAAGTTCCGAGGTGGGTGAAACAGATTGGATGTCATACTGAATCAAGAGACCAAAATACACTGTCAGAAGTTCTAATCTAGGATCGGAAGTTCCAACGTGAGTAAAATAGATTGGATCTGTTACAACACAAATCGGTTGTAACTGATTTGTAGGTTTCGAGATGTGGACGATAAGGGGCTCTCAGCCCTATATAAAGAGAGGATAAGGTCTTAGGAAAAAAGCTTAAGCATAGTTTAGACCTAGCCCCAAAGACTCCTCTCCTCCCTTTCTTGATCTCAAGAGTTGAGATCGAGGATTTCCCGTCTCTCACGTGCGGTGCTATCACGCTGCCATGGGAGGAACTTCATCCATGTATGTGTGGATACCGTGGAGGTGTTGCTCCAATAGCGACGCTCGTGGACTTCATCACGTGAACAACTATGCCATCTTCACCGATTGGATTGGCGAGGAATGGATGGGACGAAGCGAGGATAGGCTTGACGCGCTTCTTCAACATCTTCTTCCGATGCACCTAGCGCATCTCGTGCTAGAAGGTACCGATCTATGATCTCACACGCGCATGGGTATTGGGCTTAGGGCAGAAATTTTGAATTTGTCGGCTAGTGTAGCTCCCCTATTCCCCAACAAAAATATGATATTTTTACAAAGCCAATGAACTAGAGTGGCATTGTTACAATTTTCTCCCTAGGGACAAGGTGAGCACACTATGCACAACCTACGCCCTCGTGGTACTCGGACATTCGGGAGAGGTTACCTGAAATAGAGTCGGGGGACTGCTTTAATGAGTAATCTATATTTGCTTGATCTTGTAATTGCTATTAATCATATCTAAGAAACTTTCTTTTACACTCCTTTTTGCACCTTAGTTTCATTCATTGCATATTTTGAGGGGCATTTTAGGGGGAGCAGGTTTTTGTCTCATGAGTGCTTTTAGTCTTTCTTGATGAGTCCAATTGTCAACAAGGGGAAGCAATTTGAGGATTTAGGGGGAGAAATTGAGAGTTTAAAAGGGAGAATTTTTGCTTTCTCTAGGATTTGTTTTAGGGGGAGTTTATTCTCTTTTGCATTTACTCTTTTGAAATCCTTGTTGATGATTATGATAAATGCACTCATTTGAGATTTTGTTTGAAATCCTTGTTGATTTCTTTTCTATTTGGCTTAATGACCTTTTCTGGCTTTGTTTGGCTTTTGGTCATTAGGTTGGACTCTTTATTTTTCATTTTCCTTGTTTTATTTCTTCGTTTTCACATTTGGTTATAGGTGAATGAAGTGAAGAATGGAGTGTTGACAATGCACTCATCAAGAGGGAGATTGATGAGCCATGGTGGAGACCGTGGGTCTCATGACTCTTAGATGATAATTAATTGTCAACGGAAGAGATTATGAAGGAAGCCATCCAAGGGGAGGCATTTTGAAGGGGGACTTCGGATGAAGAGGTCTTGTTGTGGCGTTGACCGGTGTGATAGGTATACGGACGGACGATCGCCGAGCTAGAGGAGTCGTGGAATCGTGGTGGTCTAATCTGAGTACACGATGCAAGGACAACAAGTGAGTGTCGTGGCATTGGTCGTGTGACTCAGGTACACAGACATGCGATTGCCAGGCTGAGAGAGCCGCGGGGTCGTGGTGGTCTAATTAGGGTACACGGTGCAAGTGTAGCAAGCGTTTTGATGGTTTTTACGTAAAACTGTCAACTACATCAACCGTACACTATAAGATCAACGGATCTGATGTGAAGTCGTGGAAGTCACGAAAGCAGAGTATTAGACAAAATAAATAGAATATGTGTTTTTACAATTTTGCTCGTTGGGCCTAGTGTATGTTTTTAATTGTATCTGTAAAAATACCTTACATGTATTATAGGAATTTTCTGTTTTTAATTGCATTTGTAAAAATACCCTAAGGTATAATAGAAATTTTCTGTATTTAGGCAGTCTATAAAAAAGCATCTATACCCTAGGTTTCATTAACTCACTTAAATTGAAAATACGAGAGTTCACTTTTTCAAGGATTCTTTCCTATCTCCGGCAACCATTTTTCTTTGGTTTTGCTCTCGAGCCTTCGATCTCTCTCGATTCGCTCTACAATTGTTATTTTCTTGTCCCCAGTCGTTGTCTTAAATTGTGCACATCTATCTGCGTGTCTGTAGTGTTTAGTCAAGTCTTCAATTCTTCTTTCTTTCATTGCTGTTTTTATTCATGTGCAGCCGGTTTCCCTTGGGTTTCTCTACTGGATTTGCTGCACACGTTCTCACTCTAGCTGCTTTGCTACTTCCGCACTAGAAGGTTGTATAATCAGCGGCAGCCCGCATCCTATATCTACATAGTGCCTCTGTGTGAACACGAACTTGTTATTCTTGGTTTTCATGCCAGCATTACATACACTGGTACACAACATCCTCTGGACACGCTAACAAAATGTAGTCCGAAAGATCTCTACCTGACAGGCACTCTACCTTGTTGTGAACGGTGTCAACTAACACATCGGCCAATGCCACTTGGGCCGAAGTGTCTGCGGGTATGACTTCCACTTCATCGTCGTCCCACTGAATTAGTTACTGTTGCAGAGTAGAAGGAATGCAGCAATTTGCGTGAATCCAGTCGCGCCCAAGCAGCACGCTGTAGTTACCTTGTACATCGACGACGAAGAATGCTGTTGGCAATGTCTTGTTGCCTATTGTCAACTCCATGGAGAGCACATCTTTGGCTTCGGAACTCTCGCCATTGAAGCCGTTGAGTATCAAGTTGGTCTTCTTCAGATCATCCTCGTCCCTGCCAAGGTTCTTCAATAGCGAGTAAGGCATTAAGTTAACAGTGGCGCCACCGTCAAGAAGCATCTAGGAAATCGGCTTTCCGTCAATGTGACCCATGACGTAGAGAGGCTTTAGATGGCGAGCGGAGTCCTCGGGTTTCTCAAAGATGGCATTGCGCGGGCCGAGGTTCAACTGGGCAACCTCGGCCTCGTCCTATGGCAGGGCAAACTCGGCGGGTAGCGTGACGACGTTGATGTTCATCGCCTGGGGTGTGGGCCCCTCAGAGATGGGTGAGTAGTCGTTGTCGAGCATGCCATCATCGTCGTCTCTCGAACTAGGAGTCGGGTTGGTTATCTCAGCCGGCTTCATCCTCCATACTTGTCTCGTCGTTGGCCGCGGGCGAATTTCTTCAAAAACAGCGTCTCGCTCATCCTCGGCTTTCTTTTCGCGCATCTATTGTGCCCGTAGTCATTGTAGACACCTCTTTTGTGATTTGGACATACCTGGGGGTGCCCAAGATGGTTGTGGCTTGGTGCTAGGTGCCACTGCCGGGTTCCTATTAACTCTAGCCGAAGTGGTACTGCCCACCCCGGCTTCATGCACTCTGTATTTGGAGGAGCATTCGCTGTGGACCCCGGCAATCGGATCGGCCTCGTTCGCCGATCAGACCAGGCTCCGGCACGGGCTTTGGCCGAAGTAGGGGACTTACCTCCATCGGACTTCGGCGAAGGGGCCTTCGGGATTGGGACTTCCTGAGACCCTACTCTGACTGTGATAGCTTCGGACTCCCTGTCCTTTACCTCTTTGCGCCCCTATTCTTTGACTTCGCTCTGCACGAGCTGATTCGGAGGTACCATGGACAACCTATGGATGATGCATTCCTCCGTTGCGTCTGCTTGTCCCTGCAATTCATAACACTCCGAAGGAAAACAAGGCATAGTGTTAATTTGCGGAGGGTACTCCAGCTGTGATACATATGGAGCCCACGGAGTCCCTGCCCAGTTGTACGGCGGAGGCATCGGTGGCTCAAGTGGCTTCGCCCATTGTGGGCCAAACCCATTACACAGAGGGGGGTTCGGTAGAGTCGACGGTGTCTCAGAACATATCAATGAGGGGTCCTGCTAGGCCAGAGGTACGTTCGGCTAGTGTGGGCTGAAGCCTCCTGTCAAAGGGTTCGTCCAGAGTGGTACGGGGTTCGGCCATTGGGGGTCGGACTCGCTCCGTATGGGGTTCGGCCACTGGGGTCCGAAGCTACTGTACGGGGAGGTTCGGCCACTGAGGTCCAAAGCCACTGTACGAAGTGTTAGGCCACTATGGCCCGAAGTCACCGTGCGGAGGGTCCAGCCATTGCGGTCCGAAACCATCATGAGGAGGGCTCGGCCACTATGGTCCGAAGCCACCCTTCGGATACCTTGGGCCCTTCGGCTGACTTAGTTTCTTAGCGTGGGGGCTTGCTTCCTTGGCTTTTATTTGATGCTTGTTCAACAACATCTTATATGTTACCTTCTGCTTCTTGCGAACCTTAGCCGAAGGGATGCTAACGTTTTGCTTCCATACTCCCACCTCGGGGTTCTTAGGTATGAGTGTGCGCGTGTGTGGCTCTCCAACAATTACTGCCTTCCCTTTAGTCGACTCGGCCTATTCTGGATGAATCAACACCTTCTTATCGCCGAGGTCAATGGCATTGACGAGGAAGGGATCTTTGTCCAGCTTCATCTTTGGATTGTGGTCTATTTTCAATCGTCCTTCTTCTATGGCCGATTGAACCTACCGCCGAAAAACATTGCAGTCGTTAGTATTATGCGAGTGCGAGTTATGCCACTTATAGTATGGATGTTTCTTCAACTCATCGGCAGATGGAATGACTTGGCCTTTAGGCAACCTGAGAAGCTGGTTCTTTAAGAGAAAATCAAATATTTTATCACACTTAGTTATGTCAAATGAGTACTTGACCTCACTAGGCCGATTCTTCGTGGGAGATGGTCGTAACTCGGAGCAAGTGATAGGTTTACTCTTAGCGTTCCAAACCCATTCGGCCGCGTACATGTCGGCTAAATCCTCCTCTTCTGATTCCTCCTCATCAGAGTGTTCCATGACGTGGATTTCAGCCCTAAGCTTGTTAAACGTCTTAATAAACTTTTTATCTTTGGCTCGACCTTCCTAGACCAGAGCCTACTGCAAGACTTGGCTAACCTCTAAGAAGTTCTGGTTGTCTAGTCTCTCTTTAATCTCGGAACGTAACCCACTAAAAGCTAGATCTGCCAAATCCCTTTATGAAATATTAAGGCTGAAACATCGGTTTATAGTATCCCTAAAACACTTGATATACTCAGAGACGTTCTCATTAGATTTCTGCCTAACCGATGTCAAGTGTGAAAGCCTAAGTTATGTCTCACCCGTGTAAAAGTAGTCATGGAATTTTTGTTCCAATTCATCCCACATCTAAACGGAGTTCAGCGGGAGCGCCAAAAACCAAGTGAAAGCGGTGCCAGATAGCGAGAGAGAAAATAGTCTAAGTTTTAGAGCGTTTGACCCGCTAGCTTCTCCACACTGTGCTAAAAATTGACTAACATGATCTAGTGTGGTTTTGTTACCCTCGTCGTCAAACTTAGTGAATTCGGGGATTCTATAGCCGTGGGGGTAGGGTATTGTATCGAAATGATCGGGATATGGATTCTAGTAAACCCTAGCCTGACCCCTGGGCATGAAGCCAGTGCATTCCCTAAACAGTGCGCGGATTCGCTCCTCTAGGAAATCTTGGCCTACTGCCTGTGCACGCCTCTCGTGCGGGGGCGCGACACGCGGTGGGATATCGGCGTGTAGGCCATGGGCCTCTTCCCTATGCGCTAGATGTACGACGTGCTCGAGCCCAGGTGCCTGTGCATGCAGTGCGGGCAGCATGGGCAGGGCTGGCATCGATGCAGGTGGCGGTGGTGCGTGGTACGTGGTGCTACCTTGGCCGTAAGCACAGTGACTAGTATTGGCCACAGATGTTGGGACCGGAGACGCAATGGTCTTGCCAGTGCTACCGTCAGTTCTTGTAGGACCGAAAGTAGCGACCAGAGGGGGGGGGGTGAATGGGCGCCTTAAAAATTCTTTCGAATCAATGGCCTGTTCCCAATACCCAACGCACCTCAAAATACTACGCAGCAGAAAATAAACAGAAGGCCTAAGTCTAAAGGTTTCTAACCTAGAAGCAACTGAAGATAAACAGTGTGAATCTAAAAGAGTGCAATCTAGGCAGATGTACAAATTATAACAGGCCTAAACTTCTCAATGAAATGATCTAAGTATGTATAAAGTGAAATGAGAAGTTACTGTCCAAAGTTGTCTCCTGTTCGGAACTTGGCGAAGCCCCCTTCGCACGTCGAGGTCTGCTTCGGAGGTTGATGTCGGAGTCTGTCCGAAATGCCGAAGGTGTCACTGTCTAGCCTAGTTCGAAGAAGTAAGAAGCGAAGTGTACTTCGAAGCGAAGTAAAAGCAGTGCCGGAGCTTGGTTCGAAGTAAGCACTTCGAAGACAAGACTTCGAACGCAACTTCGAGTCACGAGCTTCGGAGCGAAGTAAACAGTGTCGAAGCCTTCTTCGAAGTATACACTTCGAAGACAAAACTTCGAACACACTTAGAACCGAAAGCTTTCGGAGCTAAACCTTCGAACACAAAAACTTCGAACACAACACACAAACAAACAACCTTCGAACAAAGAAGCGAAGTCTGTCAGAACAGACAAAACTTCGAACCCCACTTCGAAGCCTAACGAAGTGTGCACTTCGAACAGATAGATTCGGAGTATGCCAGTTCGAAGTATGCGATGATTTCGATACAGGGGAACTTCGAAGCTAGCAACTCAGACACAGAAACCCAAAGAGTGGTATTCAATTTCAGCAAAAGGGTAGTCCAAACCCTAGGGATTGGGGTGCTATTTATAGGCAGCCCAACACTAGGAATATTCTACCAGCCCCTTAGGGTTTTACAGACTCAAAAATACAGAAAAAGACTCTACTGCCCTTAGGTATTTTTACAGACACAACTGACTGACTGTGGGCCTAGAGTAACAGATGACATATCCTGAAGCTATTCTTCTGGACAGTCGGATACAGAATCAACGGTTGTCAGTTTTACGCTGAAACTGACAAAGCCTCCACCAGCTTTGCACCAGGTACCCGGATTGGGCCGGCCCGACTCCGCGGCTCTCTCAGCCCGGCAATCACTCACCGCTCGTGTACCTGAGTCAGTCCTGGTCAACAGCCAGTGGGTCTTCTACTGCTTCTGGCCCATGCACCCGGATTGGGCCAGCCCGACTTCGCAGCCTCCTCTGCCCGACAGTCGCTCGCTGCCCGTGTACCTGAGTCACACGCGGCCCATGAAACAGCAGATCTCTTCTCTTCTTCAGTCCTCTTTGACTATCGTTGACAATGACTCATCACTTCTAGAGCCATGAGGCCCACGCTATTCAGCATGGCTCCTCAGTTCTGCTGTACACATGATTTCCCGGAGGTATACTAGCAATAGGGGCTGATGGTATGGCCTCAGTAAAGCCAAACCTTCTAAGTGTCGCCTCTACTTGGGAGCTAACTGCCGAAACTAAACGGTTGGCTAGCGAAGCACTAACGACCTGATCTACCGATGCGGCTATTTTTTGCTCAATCTCTAAAGAAGATAAACGAGGCGATACGGGTGTTACCTGGATCCGAGCAAGGTCGGGGGCGATGATGTCGTGCTTGATGAAGCCCGCACGTATCTTGACGTAGCTCCCAAGCATCATGTCTTGGAGCGCCTTCAACTTTGCATCGATCTCTGCTCGGTCTTCTGCGGGAATATCTTCAAGAGTAGGTGTTAGGATGTTGCGGTTGTCGATATCCGCGCCTCCTACGGCGTCCATCAGTGGTGTAGACGTAGTAGTCGTTGTAGATGTACCGGTGGCTGATGCAGACGTACCTGTCATGTTGGCATACTTTTCCCCAGCGGAGTCACCAAAAAGTGTGTTGACACGAAAACGTGCCCCCACACTTGGGTCAGTTCGATGATCCAAAAGTGTGCGTATACTTAGGGACAAGCCTAAGCGTAACATATCACTGACGTCACGTTCTGACTACCCTTAACCGTAGTAAGGGGGTGGAGTCACTAGGTAATCAGATCACACAAAATAATCCAATTAGCTGAAAGATCTGGTGCAAAGTGTCCCGCCGAAGGGTACCTTCGGCGTTCGGACTGATCTGGCCGAAGATGAAGTCCAAACGGATCTGGATGTGACAATCACCTTCGAACAGCGGGGTTAGGTGCGAAGTCTCCGATACAGTAAGATATAGAATAATGACTTAGGCGCAACGGACGAGCATGACTTTGTCCGGAGCGGAATACGAGCATGGCGAAGCCTGTCGTGATGAAGTCTGTTGGCAAAGCGTGTTGGCGTGCGGTCGAAGCAAAGATCTCGCCGAAGGGTGTTCTGGCAACCTCCAAAACCAATCTCTCAGCTCGAATACCTCCGGCGGAGTAGCTTTGAACGTAGGTAACCTGTAATAGAGTAGATTCGAAGTACCAATTCGGCCTGAGGACTGAATTCTGCTAAGTGTTGCACTAGGGGCAAAGGTAGCAATCTGTTACGCAGATTAGCGGATACTTCACAGGTGAAGTAACAAGGCGATAGCAATCTATTACATAGATTAACGGATACTTCACATGCGAAGTAACAAGGCAATAGCAATCTATTACGTAGATTAATGGATACTTCACAAGCTAAGTAACAAGGATTACCACTGTTCCGAAGTGACCATCGGAGGGCTTCCAGGCAAACCCACGAAGAATACAGAAAAGTAAAGATAAAGTAAAGTACGGTTCAAAGCTAGGGTTTTGTGGTTGATTTTGTTGGGGGGCCTCTGAACCGGCCTCACCCCTATATTTATAGGGGCTAGACTTCTAATCTCTAAGTCTAATCTGTTATGACTCAGCTGAATCACGCGTAGAGATAAACACTTAGCCAGAATCAAATTCAATTCTATCTCTGCCTAAAGTGGGCCTTCGGCCAGGCCCATCGAAGCCTGCTCCTCGGGCCGAAGCTTCAGCGGAGTGGGCCTCCGAAGGCCTACGGGCCAAAGTCTATGGCCTGGCTGGAAGCTTCCGAAGCCCGTAGCCCAGCGGTCCTTTGGCCCTGTAGGGCTTCGGCCTAACTCGGGACATGTGCATTTTCGGCCCAAATTATAAAATTGATATTTTGACAATCTTAACCATTAATGCCATTCTTTGCTGTCAACAACACTGTTCACATAAATCCTCTTGTGCTAGCATCCCGGATCACCTACAGTAAGTAGCGCTTCTCTTGTTTGCTCTTAGTCATCGATGCAAAAGCTTCAGAATTCTGGTATTTGATTGCAGTTTGATTCCTGGTTTTGAGCCTGGGTTTTCTTGAAAATGGCATATTGGAGTGATCTTCTTTGAGTTTGTTCTTACTAATTCAGTTGGAGTTTATTCAGATTGCTATGATTGAAGGTTCTATTTCTTGCTGCAAGGATAAACAAAGCCTTCCTTAGCTGTTTGTTCTTGTTTTTGCTGAACACCAGATCTACTAGCACCAAATCAGGTTCTGCATTTTTTGACTGAACAATTCAGACAACAAGCAGTAGTTCTTGTAAAAAGAGTCTCAGTCCATCATCAAACATTATGTAGTTTGATTGATTAAGAGACTACTACTGCTGATTTATTTTCTGCTATTCTTCCTGAAAGTATAATTGTGTTATTTAGTTTGATCGGAGTTTTGGTTCTTCTAAATTTAATTCCCTAGTTTATATCTCCACTAGTTTTTGATTGAGGGAGTTGTGTTTTCTGTTCTTATCTGCGTACTGCAGAAACATGTGGTGGTATCCCATATGAGCTACAGGAAGTAATGTTCAGCAAACTTCAGTGCTGCTGCTAAAAAAATTTTAGTACTATTTTGATACTTCTGAGTTCACCTTTTTAGCTATAAGCTTGTGCACTGATCACTAAGATCAAAGATTCTTTTCAGAGTGCAAACAAGGAGTTGATAGAAGTTTCAGATTTCAGTTATTTAGTGCATGAGAATAGTTCAGTAAGCAGACTTCTTCAGAGTTTTGACATCTTGATCAAGTACTTCTAATCTGTTCTTTTGTATGCTGAGAAAGTTTTTTATTGGGTTGTGTGTTCATCCTAAAAATATTTTGATCTGTTCTTGAAGACTTTCTCAGTGCATAAGTAATATTCAAACAGAACCTACTTTTATGTCCAGATGATCTAGCTGTGTTCTTATACTTCTTGTTGTTTTATCCACAATTTTGTCTTCACAAGTGAATTCAGTAAGAATCTGTGGGTAGAACCTATTTGAAAGTGTGTATTTGATTTATTGAAACTGAATTATTTGTGTTCAAGTGTTGCAAGTGTGTTTACTGGTTTATGAATAGTTTTCAGTTTGTATTTTCAGATTGCAGATTTTGAGCACTGTGGTTGGTTTCAATTAGACAATCAGGTTGAGTGTCTGAATGTTAACAAGAACACATGAACTTCATCATGTTCATGATTGTTTTGTCAAAAATCATATGCACATCTCTATATTAGTTCTCATCTGAATTTATGTTTGATTTGCTATCTGAGAAGTATTGCTGTTTCTAAGTGTTGAACCTTCCTTCTAGTGAGAATTTTAGTGTTGAGAGATCAGGAGTAAAAGTTGAAGATCAGTTCATGAATTTGTTCAAAGTTGTGTTTTAATACACTCAGAGCTTGTGAATCTGAGTCATTCCTCTGTCTACTTTGTGTTTTGATTCAAGTGTATGTGCATCAACAACAAGTTTCGTTGCTAAACCACTTTCAGTTCTGAATTCTGAATTTCTGAAGTATGTCAACGTTTCAATCTCCGATAGCCTCCTGTAAAAATTTCAATTACCAATTCAGACAGTGCAAATCGGAAAATCAATCTCTAACAGAAGAATTTCGCAGTTTCAAACTTTGAACTAGACCTATCGGTGTTTCATTCATCGATCAAGACTAAAAATTTAAATTGTTACTGATTTTGTTAATCCATCACATCTGCTAGCATTCTGATTGATTGTTTAAACAAGTTGTGAAGTCACTTGTGCATTCTAAGGGAATTAGTTCTTTTAGAGGTGTGTTGGGTGTTTTTGAAAAGGTCATCATATTCATGAGAATTTGTTGAGGAGCCTATTCACCCCCTCCCTCTAGTCGTCATTCCGATCACACACTTTTGTAGGCTCCCTTCGATCCATTTATATAAGAGGGATCAGGGGTTACAAATAATGATTAAGACACCCACTAATAACTCAGGGGTTACAAATGGTGAGTGATGAGCCCCATTCATGACCAATTATGAGGATAATGGTCATATCATGGTTAATGACTATAGGTGGTAATGGCTATATTAACTATACAATTATGGAGTTTAAAGAGTGGACTGGGTATTGATGGTGATAGTCTGACTGCTTGCAGTTGGGAAAGACTCCTGAATGCTGGATTCTCGGGAATCCTTGGACTATTGACTGCTAGCATGCTGATTAACATTGACTGATTGTCTTTAATGTTGTGTCTGATGGCCTCTTCCACTCGAGTTTCACAAATCCACTTGAGAAGTATCCCGATATCATATTCCCAATAGTAGGCCCAAGCTTTTTATGGTACGCAGATAAAGTCGAGTAGTCGGAAGGATCTTCATAGCTTTATTTTGGTGAATAACTGCATGATATGTTGATGTGGAGTTGCATTTAAGCAATACTCAAGAGCAACGTGATCATTATCAGGCCGGGGTTGAAACACCCATCAAAATGATTGATGGTGTGCCAATCGGCGCCGAGTGGTTGGTTGAGCACTTCGTGGAGTGACTCTAGGGGTCAGCGGTCCGTTTTCGGGTTCAAGCCCGGAACTTCATGTGGTCGGCAACAACTCACATACTCTGGATTGTCCAAGCATTGTACCTACAACGCGCATGGAGTACATCTGAGTCTGACTTGGATCATTTCTACCTAGAGGTGTTTGGCCAAAAAGCGTGTTGGTGTCATTTTCGGTCACATGCGCGGCCTAGGAGATCTACTGAACTCCAGTGCAAGTCCTAAAATCTTTGTAGAAAAATGATAAGGTATAGAAAAATTTTTATAGAAATGCCCATCGGCTATAGATCCGATGGCCATGATACGCATAAGGTCATACGTATCGAGCAAAAAAATCAGTAGCATGTGATGCACATAAACCATCGGGTGTTGCGAGATAAAAGTCGGGCCATTAGGCCGATCAGGCAATCAGCCAATATGTAGTACCCGCACCGATCGGGCCGATGATCGGGCAAGTGATGCATTGTATGCTTGAGCCAATTGACGATCACCAATGTCGATGAGATGTGACATGGAATTAAAGATAACCTACTTGTTTGTACTCCGATAGAACCTAAATCTAGTATACTAGAGAATGTGTCTATACTATTAAATCATCATAGCAGCAAGATCGGACTTAACCAAGGAAATTGCAAAATCATGAATAACTCATAGTATTTCGACATCTCAGACACACTTTATTTAGGAGAACGATACACAACAATAAATCAGATACAATAGATCAAGATATCGAACCTAACCGATGAAGCCTCAAAATACTATATCTAATCTAAATCAATCTAAGATATTGTAATGATGCAACCTTAGATGACTTAACTAATACATCAAGATAATCTAACAATTATACTGACCAAACCGGTGTACTCCAAGAGATCGAAGCGATGCAGCCATGAATGACACCGATCTAGTCGATACAATCGTCAGGGTGGTAGGACTTACCCCTTCGCTGGAATTCAAAGCGATGCAACCCAGTTCTAGATGCCCAGTTCCACCAAGATCAAGCTTGAATGAACAAAGGTAATGATACGACGAGAGTAGTTTTGTGGTTGTAGTTGTGTGTTTTCTAATCTACCTAATGTGTATATATTTATAGTCTAGAGACTTGCCGTCCAATATGATCATAACTGATTATGGCTCTTATCTCTATCTCTTCATCTCTATCGGCTCCTCCATATCCAATCATAAACACACAGACTTCTTTGACCAACTTTGACAAGATTTTTTTGACTTTCTATTGACCACGTCAGATCCTTACTAGGCTTGGGCCTTAACCAACTTTTGTCATCAACACATGCCCCCTAATTTTGCAACATAAGTGTAGCTAATGCTTCAAAATTATCACTCATTTAAGGCTTTCTACACCATGTCATCTCAAAAGTCCCATCGAACTTTTTATTAGTAGACAAAAACCTTTCATCTTCTAGTATCTTTAAGACTGCCATATCTCCAAAGCACTATTTTCACATTGCATAAGTCTTCATCGACCCTTTCATCTTCTTCCTCTCTCTTCCCTTTTTGGTCATGGAGGACAGTGATGGATATCGCTTGGTTCGACGTATCTACTTCTCTTTTGTGGCGGTGTCAGACCAAGCTTCATACAACACAGTCCGACAATGGTGCCGTGGAACAGTCTGGCTACCTAGCTCCTCCAATCTCGGGCCTACGATCAATCTAGTATTTTAAAACTTGTACTCATCATCATCATCATCCCTTTTGTCAAACGTTGTAGCTGGGTGAAGTTAGGGCAAATATAGCTTGTAAAGAGAACATCCTAGCCATCCTCTTGGATTGGATCGAAGCCTAGGAGCGTCGTCTCACTGATTCCACTCATCATGCGCATCAATTTTGACGTGCCATAAAGTTGGTCCTTAGGTCAGATGCCTAAGATAGGGCGATCATTGGTAATGTAGACAATATTTAGCAACAGGAAGTTGAGGCTATCCGTCAATATTTATCTTGAATTGTTTACTTTGTATCACCGACTGTCATGTAACCCTGAACTTTTATTTGCTTCCTTTTGTCTTGAACGCTTTATATGTGTGTCTAAGGATGATGTTTTACCATCGGCCATCTAAAGGTGATACCCTCGGTATTGGCTATTTCTCCGCTTCCGTGTAGATCCTTAGGCATTTATCCACATGCTCGAGAAATACTTCTTTAGATATTTTCCATTTAGTGCCTTCCCAAACACTTCTCCTTCTAGGCTTTCCAGTAGATAGGCATTACCAAGAACAACTAGATGTAACCAAAAGGGTCCTTCCCAATTAGGTGACCACTTACCGAACCGATTATCTTTAGATCCGATCGGCAGGATAAGTTTCCACACAAGGTCTCCTTCTTCAAATGACTTGGATACTACTTTCTTATTATAATACTTGGCTACTCTTGCCTTATTTTCTTCAAATTTTTCCAAGGCTCTCAATCGATTCTGCACTAGATCATCTAGGTTATATGTCATTAAATTATAATAATCATCGGCTACAAGTTGGTCCTGTAGTGTTTTCCTTCTCGAGATGATGTTATTTTCCCAAGGCAGTACTGCTTCATGGCCATAGACTAACTGATATGGTGGCACTTGTGTGGATTCATGACACGCCATTCGATAAGCCCAAAGTGCTTCCGATAGGAACCGATGTCAATGCTTCAGTTGTTCATTAATCTTTCGCTTTATCAATTTGATCAAACTCTTGTTGGATACTTCAGCTTGCCCATTGGCCTATGCATAATAAGGCGATGAATTTAAGAGCTTGATTCCCATACCGGCTACAAATTGCTGGAACTCCTTAGATACGAAGATTGACTATATGCTCCTTGATTAACTCAATGGCATCGACCGAAGTTACCTTTCTAAGTGGAATGGCCTCTACCCTTTTCGTGAAGTAATCGATGGCTTCCTGTATGAACTTATGTCCTTTGCTCGATGTCAGGTAAATCCGACAGATCATATCAATGCCCCATCCTTTGAAGGGCTAAGGCTTAATTATCAGATTCATTATTGATGCGAGTGCTCTCTGAATGGCTCCAAACCTTTGACAATCTTGATACTCCTTATAATACTTTATGCAGTCTTTTACCATGGTCGGCCAAATGTAACCTGATCTCCAGAGAAACCACTTCATTTTCTAGGCCGACTGGTGTGTCCCGCATATGCTATCATGAACTTCGCACATCACTACTTTGGCTTCTTTGGTATTTATGCAATTGAGCATGACCCCATACATCGTCCGATAATATAGGTCTTCCTTGAGCAACACATACTTTGTAGCTTGGTACCTAAGCTTTGTTGGTACCGATGTTGAAGGGTTTTTAAATAAGTGACAATACCATACCTCCGATCATCAGCCTCTATTTCTATGAACTCCACCTCAATCGCCCTGGTCATTAGCTTGTATCCTGATGTTGTTTGGGCTAGATCATTTGCCTCTGCGTTCTATTCCCTCGGGATGTGCGTCAGGGTTGTGCTTCTGAATCTTGCCATCATCTCTTGGCACCGATCATGATACTCTTTCAGTACGTCATCTTTGCACTCGTATTCACTTGATAGTTGTCTCATGATCAATAAGGAAGCTCCCAATATTTCTATCGTATCTGCACCGACTTCTTCCAACAACTACAATCCTTTCAAGACCACTTCATACTCGACTTGATTGTTTGTGGAGAAAGGCTTGATTGTGTATGCGAATTCAAATGATACCACGCCCGAGGGGAGATGATCACTAGTCATGTGCCGAATCCGTGCCGACACACTGGTCTATCGAAGAATAAAGTCCATGGTGCCATCTCGACATAAGTCATTGTCTCATCTCTGTGCTGGACTATGAAATCGGCTACTGCTTCTCCCTTTATCACCTTTTCCGATCATATCGAAGATCAAACTCAATAAGGGCGAGTACACATTTTTCAATATGTCCTTTTAAGACTAGGGTTGGTAGCATGTACTTGATGACATTGGCCTTGCATATGATGGCACACTCTGCTGATAGCAAATAATGCCTCAACTTGGTGCATGAAAAATATAAACATAAATAGAGCTTCTCTATTGCGGGGTATCGGGTTTCAGCATCTAACAACCTCCTATCGAGGTAGAACACTACTATTTCCTTTCTGTCATCAATCGATAGGTATAATCTGAATGGAATTCCCTTTTGCAGTGGCATTAGTACTGGAGGTGAGCTCAAGTACTCCTTGATCTTATCGAATGGCTTATGTTGCCTTTCTCCCCATACAAATTCCTGATGATGATTTAAATTTAACAATGGAGTGAATGGATCTATTTTTCTTGATAGGTCGGATATGAATCTTCTCAGAAAATTTATCTTCCTAATTAGCGATTGCAACTTGGTCTTATTGGCAGGGGGCTGAGTGTTCTTGATTTCCTAAATGCTATGCTAGATTATCTCAATTCCTATCTCATGCACGATAAAGCCCAGAAACTTGTCTATCGATACTCCAAAAGTGCACTTCTCTGGGTTCATATTCAATCCACATTTACTGGCCCTCTCTACAACTTGACGTAGATCGGCTACGTGGTCTTGAGTATGATTGATTTTACTACGATGTCATCTATATATATCTCCACAAATAGGCCGATTAGATCATGGAATATGTAGTTCATGGCTCTTTGATAAGTTGCTCTATCATTTTTTAAGCCGAAGGTCATCACCACCCACTCATAGAACCTTATGGCGTTGGATACCAGAAAGTTGTCTTGTGGATGTCTTCGTCAGCCATGAAAATATGATTATACCCTGCATTTCCATCCATGAAACTGATAATCTTATGACCTAATGTAGCATCTACTAACATGTCCATAATTGGAATCAGGCATTCATCTTTAGGGGTCGCTTTGTTTAGATATCTAAAGTCGACGCATATCATAAGCTTCCCATTCTTCTTCCATACGGGTACGATATTCGACACCCACTCTGCATATTGGCATGATCTTATGAACCCTGCATCATATAATTTAGTCATCTTGGCATTGATGTCTGGATATATTTCCACCTTGAATCACTGAGGTGGTTGCTTGAAGGGTCGGTATCCCTATTTTATTGGGAGTCGATGTTCTACGATCGACTGATTCAAACCTGGCATCTCATGATATTCCCATGCAAAGAAATCCTGATATTCTCGTAACAACACAATTAATCCATTCTTTGTTTCATCAAGGAGATGAGCACTTACAAAGGTTGATCTCGATCAAGCGTTAGGTTCAATGTCTACCTCCTTTAGTTCATCGGTTGTGGTGAAGCCTTGACCGAGTTACCTTCCATATCATCGATGGTGCCTTTAAAGTGTAAGTCTGGGATGTTCATTGATGATTGGCTTGATTCCATCGCTTGACACATCGAGAAAGTCGACGTCCCATGCTCAGCCTGATAAACAGTCAACTCCTTCCATCTTCCACACCAACAAATCAGCTACTACTACATTGACCGATTTGCCGACGAGGATAATTTCCACCTAGTCACTGACCCATTGCACGAGACTCTAATGCATTGTGGATGGGACACAGCAATTAGCATGGATCCAATTGTGCCCCAGCAATAAGCTATAAGAGCATTTACCTTCGATGACAAAAAATGTGGTCGGTGTTGTCTTGCTACCCACTGTTAATTCTGCATTTAGTACCCCCATTGTCTCTGATGAATTGCCGTTTAAATCCTTTAGCACCATATTGGTCTTGATCAGGTCCCCTGGCCCTTTTTCCAACTTCCAAAAGGTAGCAAATGGCATCACATTGATGGCTACCCCTCCATCTATCATCATTTTGGACATCAGCTTACCGTTGACTAGTCCCTTAATATAAAGAGGCTTTAGGTGTCGATGCCCAGGGTCTTTTGACTTGTTGAATATCGTCGATTGGGGTGTTAGCACCAGTTGAGCCACTACCTCGGCCTTTTCATCATCACTATCAGGGACGGCCCGATATTCCATAGGGAGAAAGAATACCATGTTTACCCCTACATCCTTCTTGTCATCCTGATCGACCTTCCCCTTAACTCACCATTCCTTCTTGACTTCCTTGGACCGATCAATCTTGTCACTGTGATTTGATACCTTCAGCTCTTTCTATCGCAACCATTGCACCCTTATTTTCTGGTTTTTCGTAAAAATCATGCTTGGGCACCATTGTGGATTTCTTACTATTACCTCATCATCGGTCTATCGGCCATCCCTCTCGGCATTGACGGGATAGCCTTTCATGTACTGATGGCCTCCGCGATGACAACTTCCAATGGATGATTGACCTTTCCTAATCATATGGCCTTGTCCTATCGCTGGGGGATCTCTGATCGCTCCTCCTTTTGCCTCTATCATCACTGCATTTAGGATAGTTGTTCATCGATGACAGGCTCATTCCTTCATTCCAGCAGAACCTAAAGAATTCACAATTCTAGTGGGGGTTAAACCATAGGTGGTTTCAGTCATCTCCATAATCTACCTCTTCCCTTGTCTTTCTTTTATACTTGTTGATCAGATTTGATGAAGTGACTCGATCCTTGCCAACATGCATGTCTCTCTCTACATGCCAATTGTTAGGACGGTACGCATGCACCATGTTGACTGAGAAAGGGTGTCCATCAATGTTCATCGGTGTCTTTCCATCATCAAAGAGTTGTACCACTTGTAGTACTGCCTCTTCTTTAGCTCATCGACGGGTGGTATCACGTGGCTAGGCAGAAGATGAATTTGTTTCTCCTTGAGCAGTAGGTCGGGTATCCTGTTGGCTTTATTGATGTCAAAGTAGTATTTCTCCTCCTCATCGGATGCCTTCACCTAGGGACATGTGACCGGTTTCTTGTTTCTGGACCATTCGGCTAACCTAACTTATGCATCAGACTCACCATCCATGTCGGAATCTGAAGAGTATATCTGGGTGTATCTGATCTTCTTTTGGTACTTCTCCCTTCTTGTTTTGTGCTAATACCCTTGTTCCAGGTGTGAGAGGCTCTCAAACTCTTGTGATGATAATCCCTCTTTTATTAGGTTTAGGATTCCCTAGAAACCTTGCTACGCACGTCCTAGAACCTCTGAACATAATCCTGTACCAACTCATCCATCTTCTTTCGTACTACCGTCAAGTTGGTAAGCTTCATCTCAAGTATGTCGATGAAGAAATATTTATGAAACTTCTTCAAATCTACCCATCCTCTGACAGAGTTCGCCGGTACTGATGAAAATCATGTGAAGGTTGATCCCGATAGTGAAAGTGGGAAGAAGCGAACCTTTAGTGCCTCCTCGATCGATGCCTCTCCACACTAGGCGAGGAAGCGGCTGATGTGTTCAATCATGGAGACTGAGTCTTGCCTTGAAAATTTGGTGAAGTCGGGTACTTTGTAAAGGTTTGGCAGTGGCACCCTATGAAACCACTCAGGGTAGGGTTATCGATACATGTATGTCTGATCTTTGGGTTTGAGTCCAAATTGGTCCTAAATGACTTCAGTGACCCGATTCACCCAATCCTCCTCTTGCTGGCTCGGCATGAGGTACCGATTAGACAACAGGGCTTGTGAGTACTAGTCTAGCCGAGCGGTATTGTATCTGTATTGCTCTTCATTGGCGTGGGGTTGCACCCTGTAATACGCAGTCTGCTGGTACCCTAGAGGGATACCATCAGGTGCCCCTTGGCTGCACGAGATTGGACAACACATTCCTTACGATGCCATACAAAGTTTGAGGCACTTCTTGTCCCCATTGGCCCCTGTGGAGTGGTCGTGAGTTGAGGCGTCGGCATGCCCCTCTCAAGGCCATACGCATTTTGTGGCAGGTCCTACCTCCCTATCCCCTGGGTCACAGGAGTCGGTGGCTGAGCCATCGTGCTTCTTTCAGTACCAAACAAGACGTTCGGTAGTTCCTGCCTCATCGGCCTTTGTGCTAGTGACGCCGACCGAGTGTGCTGTGGATTCTAGAGCAAACGTGGATGGTTGATAGGACTTGAGGTAACGGTCGATCAGGATCAGCTTCAGCAGTTGATTTCTCTAGATGGGGCCAAATTGACTCATGCCGAAGGACTTGAGGCGTGCCTCTATACGTCCGCTCTTTGCTCATCGTTCAATGCCTCCAAGGTGACCAAGATGATGTTATCATTGTTGAGTTGCTCACCATAGTTGAGTCGTTTGAAGAAGGTCCCACTGGTCGTGCCAAAAAGCGTGTTTGGCTAAAAACCGTGTTGGTGTTGTTTTTGGTAACAAGCATGGCCTAGGAGATCTGCTTAACTCTAGTGCAGGTCCTAAAATATTAGGGTTCTGAGCATGCCAATTAGTTTGACCCTATAACTGATAAGGTAGAGAAAAATGTTAGTAGCAATGCCCATCGGCTATCGAGCCGATGGCCACGATACGCATAGGGTCACATGTATCGAGTAAACAATATGTTGCGAGACAAAAGTCAGGCCATTAAGCCGACAAGGCAATCGAGCAATACATAGTACCCACACTGATCGGGCCGATGATCGGACAAGCGATGCATTGTATGCTTGGGTCAATTGACGATCCTCGATGCTGATGAGATGTGACATGGAATTAAAGATAACGTACCGACTTGTACTACGATAGAACCTAAATCTAGTATACTAGAGAATGCGTCTATACTATTAAATCATCATAACAACAAGATCGGACTTAACCAAGGCAATTGCTAAATCACGAATAACACAGAGTATTTCAACACCTCGGGAACACTTTATTCAGGTGAATGATGCACAATAATAAATCAGATACAATATATCAAGATGTCAGACCTAACCGATGAAGCCTCATTATACTATATCTAATCTAAAGCAATCTAAAAGATCGTAACGATGCAGCCTTAGACGATGTAACTGATACATCAAGATAAACCAACGATTATACTGAACAAACCGGTGTACTCCAAGAGATTGAAGTGATGCAGCCTTGAATGACATTCATCTAGTCGATACAATCGTCGGGGTGGCAGGACTTACCCCTTCACTAGAGATCGAAGCGATGCAGCCCAGCTCTAGGTGCCCGTCCCACCAAGATCAACCTTGAATGAACAAGGGTGGCGATACACCGAGAGTAGTTTTGTGGTTGTAGTTGTGTGTTTTATAATCTACCTAATATGTACATATTTATAGTCCGGAGACTTGTCGTCCATTGTGATTGTAACAAATTATGGCTCTTATCTCTATCTCTTCTACTCTATTGGCTCCTCCATATCCGATCATGTACAACAAATGAACTTCTTTACCAACTTTGACCATATTTATTTGACTTCTATTGACTACGTCAGATCCTTCCTGGGCTTGGGCCTTAACCAACTTTTACCATCAACGGGAGGTAGAAGAGATAGTCAATGTCCTCGTCGAAGACTTGGAGGCATATCCTGTCGAGTAGCAAAAAATAGGATAAAAGCAAAGTACACATACATTTTGATTTTCAAATGATGTAATGATTTGTCTTTCATGAACATGCATTGTGCCCGATCACTTGTAATGAATTTCCAACCATTCGATATACCTTAGGTCTGTAGCGCATGGAAACTTATATCGCATCCACACTGTTTGGAACCATCGGCGTCACAAAGTCGTTGGAAATAACATTTGAATAGATCGGGAAAACAACAAAAAAATGAATATGTACTATGCCTGATTATTTGCAATGAAATTCTGACTATTTTGGTATAGCTTAGGTCCATTAGCGCAAGGAAACTTAGGCCATGTACATGCTGTTTAGAACTGTCAGCATCACAAAGTAGTCGAGAATGACATTTAGAATCAATCAGGGTGAACAGGAAAAAAGTCCAAGCCCCCGAGTGGGCAAAAAGATCAACAATAATCAAGTCAGAGCAGATCATGAGATATAGGTTAGAGTGATAAAGATGCAAACACTCAGGGCGAACAATAAAAGATGAAGGAAAATCAAATCAGAAAGATTGAACATCTTTACTAATCCAAAAATATGAACTTATCTTATTAATTGCCAACAAAGGTCGGGTTTCTGAAGATGATGATGGTACCAACAGGAACTTGATTGTTGATCTTACTAACATCAACCATCAAATCGATTAAAAAACACAAAGTGCTCCCCTACCTAGCGCGGTAACTGTCATTGTGTATGAGTGACAATAGCCTACGCAGGTACACGCAGAAAGATTTGGTTAGGTTTGATGAGGAGCGTGTGCTACGATTCAATGATTACCTCGATAGACGAGGCAAAAGAGAAAACCCAAGGAGAATTTAAACAGGTTCGAGCCTCCTGGAAGATAATAGTCGTACTCCTGTGTATACTATTGAGAGAAAGGATTCTCTCTTCAGAATCTAAGAAAGTGTGTATGTAGAGACGTGCCTTTTGCAGGCTCCCTCTGATCCCTTTATATAAGAGGGATTGGGGGTTACAAATGATGATTAAGACACCCACTAATGATTCGGGGTTACAAATGGTGTGTGATGAGCCTCATTCATGACCAATTATGAAGATAACGATCTTATCATGGTTAATGACTCTAGATGGTAATGGCTATTGTTGGCGTAAAAGTTTACGCCAACAGGTTCTCTAAGATTAAGAACTAACAAACAGTGAATTTGTATTGAGAACTATCCCAAGCCTCCGAATTGGATAATAGCTTAAGTAGTCTGAAATTGTGTATTGAATTGCTGAGTATTCGATGCCTATTACAGGGTAAGAAGGAGGGTATTTATAGGCAAAAAGTCTAAGGAAAATACATATTTACCCCTCAATTACAACCTACATAGTGGAAACTATTCGGTACCCCGAACAGGGTTAAAATGGTAAAATCTATCCGGAGTAAGTATATAGGTCAAACATCTAATCAGACTTGCAGTTTTCCACTGGAGCTTCATAGCCTGCGGAGGGTACCTTCGGATATTAAGTTGAAGCACCCTTCGGCTTAATGACTCCACCACCTTCGGGCATAAGCTCGGAGCTTCGAAGCTGATAAGTTATCTTGACTATCAATCTCTAAGTCCTGAGGGTGAAGTATTTTCCCCCAACAGTAGACCCTCGAATACGCTTCTCCGATTTTAACATGTATAGTGGGAAAGCAGTATACGCAAGGAATATTTTTATATTCAGAGACTTAGAGAAATTTGAATGCATTACAGTTATTCGAAGGGCCTTTGACCCCGAAGCACCGAGACGACAGCCTCGAACCAGAACTATTGTGTGAACGCTTCGTGAGAAGGAGAACTGTTGTGGAGTTTAAACGTCGTGAAGAGCCCTTAATCTGGAGTCGTTACTCTTCAAGTAGCCGTTATGCTCTCGAAAAGGTAACGGTTGAAATTTACTGCAGACTCACACCGTTTTGCTTCTTGGGCCCACTTGATCTGTCCATATTTTAACTGCTTTGTTTATCTGCCTATTAGCACTGTATTGGTGTTTCTTTGTCTAGGACACCGGTAGTTTCTAGGCTAGATACTTTTAGGCTTTGGTGATTTGTTTATGTTTTGCTGCTTAGTCTTTTGAGGAGCGTTGGGTGTTGGGAGCAGGCCATTGATTCGAAAGAATTTTTAGGCGCCCATTCACCCCCCCTGGTCGCTACTTTTGGTCCTACACTCGACCGGAGCGGCCCCTTGGGAAAGAAAAGCCGTCGCCGAGCCCTCGAACAAAGCCATCAAGACCCCCATCAAGAAAGGGAAAAAAGTAGTCAAAATCCCTCCCCAGTTAACCCCGGCATCCTCTACTTCATCCCTGGGCATTCGGAGCTCAGCTTCGGATGACTCTGGGAACAAAGGCTCCGAAAGCAAGGGCTCCAAAGTCCAAATGGCAAAAGACTTTGAAAACTATCTTCTTGATGACAACAAAGACGAAGCAATGGCCACAACTGGAGCTTCTGCTCAAGAGACTACGGAGGCGGACACGGCGTGCTCTCCTACACCCGTCGCTGTGAGTTCGGAGGTGGAAACAGCTATCCTCAACTCACCCGTGGCTGGGGTGATAACAACGGAGGCCGAGCCACCTGCAGCAACTACACTGGAGAGGGATTCGGGGGACAACCTCGATGAGTACCTCCGGCTGTACGAAGTCCTAGAGGACCCTACAATTTTACCTCAAGGCACCACCGAAGGTAGACTTCGAAACTTTTGCCTTTGTCATTTCCTGTAACAGTTATTACCCACAAATGTTCATCAAGTACCTCAATGTTGTAAGTGCGTTGAAGGGTAACGTAGCTCCGGCTACAGACGAAGCTCCAGCTTCTCCCGGAGTTGCGGCTCCGATGGACACCACAGCTCCGACAACTGGAGCCGTCTCCATCAAAGCGTTTCCGGCCGAAGGGACACCAGTCGAAGGAGGATCTACCTCCGCTGAAGTCGCTCCTCCAGCCTTCGTACCAGGAAGGGGAAAAAGCATGACAAGTCTTGGACTCCCTCCTGCCCCAATGACAACGCCTTCTTCCAACGAGCCCTCGCCGAGTAACTCAGAAGAAGAGGAGACCGCAGACGACCGCCAGACTTTGTCATGGCTCCCTTTGTTGGCTCCCTTCTTGGAGCAACGAATGGGCCTCCGGGCGCTTCTGGAGCCCTTGGCGGAGAAAGGCCAAGAAGTCGTAAACTCCGACTTGGTCTCCGTCTTGAGCGAAGCCAGAGCCCCGGAGCTTAATCTAGCCCTCTAAAGGGCTGCCCTTCAGGTATACAAAGTACCACAAATATCTTTAATTGACAAATGTAACTACTTAGTACTTACTTGATCTTCTTGCAGCAATTTGTCCATGCTAGAGCGGCAGCGACTTCCAATGAAGCCGAAACCAACCGGCTCAAGAGGAAGGTTACCACCCTCCAATCCGCACTCAAATGCTCTGAAGACAAAATATTTTGGTTGGAGGAAGAGCTCCTTGAAGAACGGGGGGCTAGGGCTGCCACCGACGAAGCCCTCCGGCTCGAATAGCAGAGTACCAGTACACTTCGGACTTCGGCCCAAGAAGCCGAAGCCGAATGCGTGGTGCTCCGAGCAGAGGTGGAGAAGCTCCAGCAGGCAGCAGCTACTTCGAGCGCTCATCTTGTAGAACTCCAAGGCTCGCTCAAATAGGTGATGGCACAGAAGAGCACCTTGCTATCTAGAATGGCTGAAGTATCTGCTGCTGCTGTGGGGCTAGAGGCGGCAGAGACAAAGAATACTGCAATAGCGGAGCGTACCTTGGATGCCCTTTAGGGTACCTTGGAATATTTCGACACCATGTGCCCTTCGTCTTCTACTGTGGTGAGTGAGCCCCTCGACCGGAAGCTGAAGATGATTCAAGTGGCGACATCACTGATGATGGGCTCCGGCGTCCGGCACGGAGAGATCTCCGGACAAGTTGCTGGAATCGGAGTCCTCCGTCACCTCAAATCTCTTGGGATTTATGTCGCTCCGGTTGGGGATTCGACACCCGCAGGCTTCGCCGACGAGGGCTTGTTGCGTCCTTCGCAGGATGTAGCCTCGGCTTGGGCAGCTTTCCGGTCCATCTGGAAAACAGACCACAAGGCTGCAGCCAAAGCTTGGATCGACGAGGCCCGTCGGCAAAAGCAAGCGCAAACAAGGCCTCCGCTTCCAGCTTCACCGGCTCTGACACCTCCTGCTCCGCCGACCGACCCGTAGGTCTAGTCCTATAGGACGCTTAAATATGTATAAGAAATCTTGTAAAGTCCCTTGCATTAATGAGCGAAAAGTTTATAAACGAGGAACTTGTTTGGATGTTTATTATTTTAGGTTTTGCCATGTCCTTCGGAGCCTAACTTCGAAATATTGGAAATTAACGAAGGGCTCCGTCGGCAGTGGTCAGTCCTTAAAAGCTTAAGGCCTTACCGCCGTTCACGCTTCTCTATTCCTCACGGAGATCAAGGAGAGATAGCATCCTAAGTTCACCACGAAGTCTTAACTTATATCAAAGAAGAGGAAAAGGAAAAAACATCTTCATCCTCTGAGTACGTAGATTGGTCTGACTCGGAGTATCAGGCCGAAGACCCTGCAGAGGCTAACTCCGAAAGGCTTCTGACTTGGGCTAAACTTCAAGAGGAGCAAAAAAAACTGCGAGCTTCGAAGAAGAAAAGAAGCACATGAACTAAAAAGACAGTCTCAATGGCTTCGAGCTCCGGAGCTCGAAGTAGCCTCAGAAGTAGTTCTAGAGGCCGGATGGGTCTCCGATTTTATCTAGGCTTAGACCAAAATTTCTCTTAATGTAAAAGTATGATTATCCAATTAATATGAATTGCTTCGAAAGCATGTTGTTGTTCCTTACTCTCCTGCCCCTCCTTGTGGGTGGGGGACCGTACGCATTGCGATAGGGTCTGTCGGACACAATGATTTGCATAACAATCTGATGCTTCGCACAACACTTACTAATCATACTTTACTTTTTCGTAGAGTTCTTCGAACTATATGTTCGTATTATGATGTTTATAGGTTTCGGAGCTGAATTTATACTTGTAAGCTCCCATACTAGTCGCTTAAGACTTTAAAGGTGTCTCATTGGCCAGAACCTTGAAACCTTATTGCTTGGTCACCTTCGACTCTTTTACAGATGCTTCGAACCCGGAGGTCGGAAATCTGTTCTTTTAAAGTCCTTAGACTCTTCTACGGATCCTAACAAGCCGGAGCCTGGAATCCGTAGGTTGGCCACCTTCGGCTCTTTTACAGATGCTTCGAACCCGGAGGCCAGAAATCTGTTCTTTTAAAGTCCTTAGACTCTTATATGGATCCTAACAAGCCGGAGCCTAGAATCCATAGGCTGGCCACCTTCGGCTCTTTTACAGATGCTTCGAACCTAGAGGCCAGAAATCTATCTTTTAAAGTCCTTAGACTCTTCTACGAATCCTAACAAGATGGAGCCTGGAATCCGTAGGCTGGCCACCTTCGGACTCTTTTATAGATGCTTCGAACCCAGAGGCCGGAAATCTGTTCTTTTAAAGTCCTTAGACTCTTCTACGGATCCTAACAAGCCGGAGCCTGGAATCCGTAGGCTGGCCACCTTCGGCTCTTTTACAGATGCTTCGAACCCGGAGGTCGGAAATCTGTTCTCTTAAAGTCCTTAGACTCTTCTACGGATCCTAACAAGCCGGAGCCTGGAATCCGTAGGCTGGCCACCTTCGGCTCTTTTACAGATGCTTCGAACCCGGAGGCCGGAAATCTGTTATTTTAAAGTCCTTAGACTCTTCTACAGATCCTAACAAGACAGAGCCTGGAATCCATAGGGTGGCCACCTTCGGCTCTTTTACAGATGCTTCAAACCCGGAGGCCGGAAATCTATTCTATTAAAGTCCTTAGACTCTTCTACGGATCTTAACAAGCCAGAGCCTAGAATCCGTAGGCTGGCAATGGAGTCCTTGAACTAATGGTTCGAAGGTCGTTGCACTGGTTCTTAGAAAGATGCTTGTCTCTTCAAGCATCTCGTTCTCCTGATGCGTCCACCAGGAATAAGGGATATTCGAGGAGCAAACAAGATTTGAACCTCCACTTTTATTTAGAAAGGAACTTTTACAATTGATTACAAGGAGTCCCTAAGCGTAATAACGCTTCAGGTGCTCCGCATGCCATGCATGCTTCAACTCCTCCCCTTCTAAATTAGCTAATTTAAACGAGCCGGGCCGCCCTGAGCGTAGGATAATATATGGTCCTTCCCATTTATTTCCTAGCTTCCCTGGGGCTATTACACTTCGCAAAACTAGATGACCTGGCATAAGCTCGTTCAGCCTTATCTTCGGGTCATACCATGTTTTTGTTTGGTCTTGGTACTTCGTCAGATTGGCGACAGCTCGAAGCCTTGTTTCTTCTGACAAGTCTAGCGAAGTGTTCCTCTCATCTTCATCTCCAGGTTGTACTACGCGAAGGGATCCACCCTTGAGCTCCGTAGGAGTCATGGCCTCATCTCCGAATAGGAGCCTGAATGGGGTAAAGCCTATGGACCTGGCTTGAGTGGTCCGAATGGACCATAAAATCTTACGGAGTTCTTTGACCCACGGCCC
This sequence comes from Zizania palustris, assembly GCA_019279435.1. Taxonomy (NCBI): domain Eukaryota; kingdom Viridiplantae; phylum Streptophyta; class Magnoliopsida; order Poales; family Poaceae; genus Zizania; species Zizania palustris. The sequence continues at coordinate 12,388,418 of JAAALK010000285.1, forward strand.
CTTGGCCAACCCAACAATCCTTCGATTCAGACCGGAGAGAATATTCCCGTTGGCTCGCTCGACGGCTCCGTTGGATTGTGGGTGGCGAACTACTGTGAAGCATAACTTGATGCCCAGTTCTTCACAAAATTCTTTAAATGTTTCAGCTTCGAACTGGGTTCCATTATCCACAGTTAGCTCCCTTGGCACTCCGAACCTGCATATGATATTTTGCCAGAAAAATTTTTGCACATTTCTTGAAGTGATAGCAGTTAGGGGTTCTACTTCGACCCACTTAGAAAAATATTCAATTGCTACCACTGCAAACTTCAAGCCGCCTTTTGCCATTGGAAAAGGGCCGATGAGATCCATTCCCCACCGTGCCATTGGCCATACCGGGGCAATAACTTGAAGTGGTACTGGTGGACGGTGACTCCGTCTTCCCATCCACTGGCATCCTTGACAGGTCCGAACCAATTCCTCCGCATACCTTACAATTGTCGGCCAGTAGAGCCCCTGTCGAAGTGTCTTTCCTGCTAGAGCACGGGGGGCTAGGTGGCTTCCACATAAACCTTCGTGAATGTCCTGAAGTATATCTTGGCCTTCGGGTTGTGAGATGCACCGGAGTAGAGGAGAACAAACTCTGGCTTTATATAACATTCCATTGACAAGCTTATAATTTCGAGCCCTTGCTTGCAACCTTCGGAAATTCGGACCTCCTGACGAATATGCGCTATTTTGCAAGACATCCATTATCGGAGCCCGTCAATCTGTAGCTGGGATGCAAAGGACTTCTGCGGAGGGTAATTGATTTACTGTAGGCTTGACTAGTTCTTCATAGAATACACCCTCCGGGAGGTCCAATGCTCCGGCTGCAGCCTTCGCTAGAATGTCTGCAAGTTGATTATCTGTTCGATTGATACTTCGAACAGAAAATCCTTTGAATACTGCTTCTGCTTTGCGAATTTCTTCCAGATACTTTGCCAAATGTGGGTTCCTTGCTTGAAAGCTTTTGTCAACATGCCCTGCGATGACTTGGAAATCTGTCTTAATTATTATCCTTGCTGCTCTAAGTGCCTTTGCCTTTCGGAGGCCTAGCAGGATCTCTTCGTACTTTGCGATATTATTGGTGGTCTTAAAGTTGAGCCTCGCAGAATACATGGCCTTTTGTCCTGACGGTGATATTATTATAGCTCTAGCTCCAGCACCGGATGCCTGATAAGCTCCGTCAGAAAAAATTGTCCATAAACCTTCGGAGGGCACTTCCGGAGCCCAAACTGTGGATGGAGTCCACTCTGCTACAAAGTCAGCTATGATATGGGATTTGATAGTTGTTCTCACCGTGAAGGAAATTTTGAAGGGGGCTAGCTTGACAGCCCATTTTCCGATCCTACCCGTAGAATCTTTACTCTGAAGCAAGTCACCAAGAGGATACGAGGTAGGAACGATTAGGTTATGTGCTAGAAAGTAATGCCTTAGCTTTCGCGAGGCCATTACTAAAGCATAAGCAAATTTCTCGAGCTCGGAGTATCTTGTCTTTGCTCCGGACAAAGCTTCTGAGACGAAATAAACAGGGTTTTGCACCAGCTTTCCCTTAAGCTCAACTTCTCTGACCAATACTGCACTTACTGTGGAGCCTGTTGCTGCAAGATAAAGAAGGAGAGTTTCTTCCGGGAGGGGCACAGTAAGTGTCGACAGGCTTCCGAGGTACTCTTTGATATCATCGAAACTCTTCTAGCACTCCGGCGTTCAGTTGAAACTTTCGGACCCTTTTAGAGCTTTGAAAATTGGAAGGCTTCGTTCAGCTGACCTGGCCAGGAATCTGCTGAGAGCTGCGAGTCGTCCTGTTAGCTTCTAGACTTGCTTCATTTTCTGGTGGAGCCATTCTTTGCAATGCACTTATCTGTGTTGGGCTAGCTTCGATTCCCCTACTCAAAACTAAGTACCCTAGCAGTTTTCCTGCTTGCGCCCCAAATATACATTTTTCAGGGTTGAGGCGGACTCCACATGCTCGGAGGCTCTCAAATGTCTCAGCTAAGTCTAGACTATGTTGGTGCTTTACAACACTCTTTATTACAATGTCATCCATATAGGCTTCGATATTTCAGCCTATTTGGTGACCTAGAGCCTTAGCTATCAAACGTGAGAATGTGGCTCCGGCATTCCGCAAGCCAAAAGGCATTCTTACATAACAAAATACTCCGGATGGGGTTATGAAACTTGTCTTGGCTTCGTCTTTGCAGTTTAGCCAGACTTGATGATAACCGGAGTAAGCATCGAGGAAACTCAATAATTCAGAGCCAGCCGTAGAATCCACTAGCTGGTCTATTTGGGGCATAGGGTAGGGGTCTCGCGGGCATGCTTTATTTAATGATGTAAAATCGATGCACATGTGCCATTTGCCGGAGCCCTTTTTCCTGACAAAAACAGGGATAACCAACCACTCCATGTGGGCTACTTCCCTGATGATGCCAGCCCTTAACAATTTTTCCACTTCTATCTTGGCAAGGTCTGCCCTCTCTGCAGACAGCTTACGGAGCCCCTGGCGTACTGGCCTAGCCTTCGGGTTGACAAGCAGGCTATGCTCGATGATACTCCGGTCAACCCCAGTGATGTCTTCGTCAGTATAGGCAAAGATGTCCAAATTTTGCTTGACTACTTCTTCCAACGAGGCAGCTAGTTTCCGAAGATAGCCCCTTGCCGAACTGAATTGGGTACTCTTTGCCATCCTTCAGAATTATTTTCGTGACGACATCACCTTCTGGGCTTGGCTTGAGGGAAAGGCCCTTCGAAGAGTTCGAAGACTCTGGAACCTCCTCGGTGTGCTCCGTCACACTGTGTACTTGCTGAGGGTCCAACGGTTGGCCGTGACCATACTCCGTTCTTCGGGCTACAGCTTGGTCTCCTGAAATAGTGAGAACTCAACCTTGCGTGGGCATCTTGAGACATAGATAGTTGTGATGTGCTATAGCCCCAAACTGGTTCAGCATCCCCTGTCCGAAAATTGCGTTGTAGGCATATGGGGCGTCGACGACGTCGAAGATCACCTCTTCCACCCTGGCCAAGGGCCCCTCTCCGAAGGCAACCTCAAGGCCTATTTGGCCGAGGGCATCGAGAGGCGGACCTGCAAAACCTTGAAGTGGTCGAGCCACCGGAAGTAAATGCCTTCAAGGTATGCACATCTGATCGAAGGCCTGGACAAAAATTATGTCTGCGGAGCTCCTACCAGTCCACCAGGATCCTTCGAACTTCTACCCCAGCTATATCTACTGAAATGACTAAGGGGTCAGCATGGGGGAACTTCACCCCCGCAGCACCATTGGCAGTAAAGGAAATAGGTACATGAGACCATTCGGGCATTCCCTCCGCGGAATTCGAGGTCCCTATGTGTCCTACTTCGCGGACGTACTCTCGCCGCTGCCTCTTGGACATGTTACCGAGGGTCCCCCCTCCGGAGATGGGTAGGACCACTCGCTTGCCGCGGTCTTGGGGGTCTTCCTGCTTCGGCGGTGGCATAATGTTGGCCACCGGTAGCTGCATGGGGGCTTCGGGGACACCGGCTCGGGCCACGATTTGCACAGGCTCCGACCGTGCCGCTGGAGGGGTTCGATCCGAAGTATCCTCGCCCGGTACTTCGTCCTAGGTATTCACCTCGAAGGGTTAATACCGCCTTACAATCCTTCATGTCATGGCTTCTATTGTCGCCATGCACGCAGTAGAAAAAGCTCTGGCGCCTGCCAGGTATTCTTTCTTGGGGATTCGGTGCTCCAGCCTTGAAGCCTTGCACTTGCTGAAAGTTGGTAGGTGCCTTCGGAACGGAGGGTGCAATGTTCAATACCTCCGAGCGGAAGTGCTTCTTTCCCCGCCTGTGATCGTTGAAGCGATTGTCGTGAAGGGGTTGCGGAGAAGTTGAGGCTTCGGGCTCCGTCTTCACTTCCCGAAGGGTTGGTGCAAGTGTTGCAGCTCTTCGGACACAGCCTTCCTCCGCCTTGGCATACTGTTCGAAGTATGCCATCAGTTGTGCCATGGATGACACTGGTTTTCGATGGAGCTTGCTGAGGAGATCCGGGTTCAACACCTCTTCACGGGCGGCGTCGACTACCTGAAGAGGTAGACAAGCTCTTGATCTGCGATTTGGTGTGGGCGAAGCGCGTGAAGTATTCCCGAAGCGTCTCCCCTGCTCGCTGCTTCACCTGAAATAAGCTCCCCGTTGACATCGGGGCCACAAAGGTACCTTGGAAGTTGCTTACAAACTTCCTCTTCAACTGCTCCCAGGATTTGATCGATCCTGGCCTCAAGGGCCAGAACCATTGGAGATCTACACCTTCGAGAGCGAGGGGAAACATTTTTCCATAGTGTTACGCACCCCTCCGCTTGCTTCTATCGCCAGGGCATATGAACGAGCGAATTCTCCAGGGTCAGACCCACCGGAATACTTGTGCAACTTTGAGGCTTTGAACCTGGGATCGAAGGGCACCTTTTGCAAGTCCGAATGCAGCGGAGACTCGTCATCGAAGGATGCGTTCTCAGCCTCCTCCGAGACTTGGATAGCTTCGGGAAGGTTGCGAGCACTACCATCTTAGGGCCCTTCTGGAGCCTGGGTAGAAGCTTGAGAGCAGAGGCGATTAGCGGCCTCTTGCCTCCACCTAGCCACTTCCTCCTGAAGTCGCGCTACTTGAGTAGCCTTGTCCTTAGGAAGGTCTTCGTCTTCTTCGGAGGGGAGCTCCGGGTCTTGGGAACTGGCATAATCGGTTTGGAGCATCGTAGGAGCAGCCCGAGGGCCTCTGGGTACTCGACTTCTAGCGACGCCTTCCGAGGTTGTTGGTACAGCTGAGGGTCCTGCTCCGTTGGTCCGAGGGGACCTTCGGGGAGGATCCGAGGCTAGGCTCCGCTTGGGAGGCATAGCTAATGAAAAAAGAGGTCCGAAGACCGAGAACTTTGATTGGTTTGGGAAAGCGAGGAAAGGCCTTCGAACTGCACTACGAAGCCCCTTACCGAAGGGTGCGCGGAATCTTGAGACTCCGAAGCTCCCTCCGCAAGTGCTCTTCGAAGTGCAGTCAGCAGTAGAGAACTAGCTTTTAGAACTAGAATCCCCACGGACGACGCCAACTATTAGCGTAAAAGTTTACACCAACAGGTTCTCTAAGATTAAGAACTAACAAACAGTGAATTTGTATTGAGAACTATCCCAAGCCTCCGAATTGGATAATAGCTTCAGTAGTCCGAAATTGTGTATTGAATAGTTGAGTATTCGATGCCTATTACAGGGTAAGAAGGAGAGTATTTATAGGCAAAAAGTCTAAGGAAAAGACATATTTACCCCTCAATTACAACCTACATAGTGGAAACTATTCGGTACCCCGAACAGGGTTAAAATGGTAAAATCTATCCGGAGTAAGTATATAGGTCAAACATCTTATCAGACTTGCAGTTTTCCACCAGAGCTTCATAGTCTGCGGAGGGTACCTTCGGATATTAAGTCAAAGCACCCTTCGGCTTAATGACTCCACCACCTTCGGGCATAAGCTCGAAGCTTCGAAGCCGATAAGTTATCTTGACTATCAATCTCTAAGTCCTGAGGGTGAAGTATTTTCCCCCAACAGCTATATTAACCATACAATTATGCAATTTAAAGAGTGGACTGGGTCTTGATGGTGACCGTCCGACTTCCTGCAGTCAGGAAGGCCACTCGAATGCTGAATTCTCGGGAACCCTTAGACTACCTACTGCTAGCATGCTGGTTAACGTTGACTATTGACTGATTATCTTTAAAGATATGTCTGATTGCCCCTCTTCCAGTCAGGCTTCACAAATCCACTCAGGAAGTACCCCGATATCGTATTCCTGACAAAGGTAAAGTGAAAAATACGTACTAATTAAAATAGTACAGCACAAACAACACATAAAGGAGTACACGACATAACACAGTACAATATAAATTTAAAAATACAAACTACACTACGTGACTACTAAGTGCAGTGAGGGCATTTTTCCTTCCTTATAACCTCAGGTCCTGCTTCTTTAGTACGACGAGCCCTCTCACGCTTCCTCTCTCTATTAGCCTTGTGCTCCTCTTTTGTCTTGTGCTCTGCTTGCTCCCTCCTCTTATATTCTTCCTCGCGCTCACATTCACTCTGGTATCTCATCTCATTGAGCTCCCTATTGAACGTCTTGTGCCTCATAAAAGAGGCCGCCTCCTCCAGATCCGCCTCTTTGTCGATCCATTCGACAAAGTCACATAACGGAGGTAGCGACAGTGAAGGAGCTATCTACACGCATAACTATTAATAGACATATTATAAGTGATTGATTCGAGAAGATTATTTAAATAAACTGGATAAAAAGTTATTAATATCGGTTTGTTTGCATGTGGTCCACGCTTTGGCCTTGGCTTTAGCTTTTCTGGAGTACAAGAGTAGTTGGCACATTTCTGATACCTCATCTCGTATGTGAGGTCATCTATGTTTCTCATGAATTTACATGTGTCTCCACATAAATACATAGGGGTTCGACATCTTCCGATGGACGGTGATGAGGATCGTACCCGTGATCAGGTCTATCCTTTTGCACCATCTTCTAATGTATATATATAAATTCAGTACATTCAGTATTTATCTACATTTTATCTGAACTACTCATAAAAGAACATGAGAAACCAAGGGTTGGTTTCAGAGTCTGTGATGAGTGATTGACAGATTTTACCCTCTGATTCGAAGGGGTCCCTCCGAAGGGGTTCGGAGGCTGTTTCACCGAAGGGTTCGGTGGGCTCTAGTTGTTGCAGCTGTTGCAGCGGAGTGTGCCTGTCGGAGGGGTCCGACAGTACACGATGATTGGCTGTACCGAAGGGTTCGATACTTTGGGCGGTACAACGGAGTGTGTATCAAAGGTTGTTTACTCGGAGAGGTCTCCGGGGTACTGGATACACTTGTCTGTTTATCTATGGTGCGCAGGGGACTTCGGAGGCGACAGATGGTTCGTAGCAAGTGAACCTGGGTCCAGCGGGAGGCTTGATGCCAGGGGAGCAGGGAGCTTCGTCACGAAGGCTGCGAAGGGGTCGAGGTCGGACCTCGGGTCGAGGTGTGCCAGGAGAAGGCAGTAAGTGCGGAGTGTGACTCCAGGTGAAGGTACTCCGAGACGAAGTCCTCAGAGGCGAGACACTTCGAAGGGTACTCCGAATGGAGTGATTTCAGAGTATGGTGGATCAAGTCCTCAGTAGAGGCAAGGTGTTCGAAGTGTGCTCCGGAGGGAGACACTCGAAGGTATACCCGATGAAGGTCTCAGAAGTCGAGGTGCATCGAAGGCATAGTCCGGGTGAGGCTCGTCGAGGAGTGTGCTCGGGGAGAGACACTGCGACGAAGTGCTCATGGAATGCTTCATGCGGAGGCCTTGGACGAAGGAGGGACTTCGAAGGGTGTAGGACCGAAAGTAGCGACCAGAGGGGGGGTGAATGGGCGCCTTAACAATTCTTTCGAATCTATGGCCTGTTCCCAATACCCAACGCACCTCAAAAATACTATGCAGCAGAAAGTACACAGAAGGCCTAAGTCTAAAGGTTTCTAACCTAGAAGCATCTGATGATTAAACAGTGTAAAACTAAAGAAGTGCAATCTAGGCAGATATACAAATTATAACAGGCCTAAACTTCTCAATGATAAGATCTAAGTATGTATAAAGTGAAAGAGAAGTTACTGTCCAAAGTTGTCTCCTGTTCGGGTCTTGGCGAAGCACCCTTCGCACGTCGAGGTCTGCTTCGGAGGTTGGTGTCGGAGTCTGTCCTAAATGCCGAAGGTGTCACTGTCTAGCCTAGTTCGAAGAAGTAAGAAGCGACGTGTACTTCGAAGCGAAGTAAAACAGTGCCGGAGCCTGGTTCGAAGTGTGTACTTCGAAGACAGGACTTCGAACACAGCTTCGAACCAAGAGCTTCGGAGTGAAGTAAAACTGTGCCGGAGCTTGCTTCGAAGTATACACTTCGAAGACAAGACTTCGCACACAGCTTCGACTCACGAGCTTCGGAGCGAAGTAAAACAGTGCCGGAGCCTGGTTCGAAGTGTGTACTTCGAAGACAGGACTTCGAACGCACTTCGAACCGAAAGCCTCGAAGCAAAACCTTCGAACACGAAACTTCGAACACAAAGCTTCGAACACAACACACAAACAGACAACCTTCGAACAAAGAAGCGAAGTCTGTCAGAACAGACAGAAACTTCGAACCCCACTTCGAAGCCTAATGAAGTGTGCACTTCGAACAGATAGATTCGGAGTATGCCAGTTCGAAGTATGCGATGATTTCGATACAGGGGAACTTCGAAGCTAGCAACTCAGACACAGAAACCGAAGTTCGAAAAACTGAGCGAAGCCTTTGACAAGGTTCGATCGGAGCTTGCCTCACGGAGTTGAGGGGCTTCGCACAGAACCGAGCTTCGGCAGACACTCCAGGAAAAAGGCAAAAGAGACTGTCTGCTTCGATCAAAAAGCTGGGCGATAGAAGGTGAAAAGCTGCAGCGAACACTGTAGCTACAGTAAAGCAGTACTACTTGCAACAGCAAGAACTAGTACTACCACCGTGAAGAACACACCCAGCCGAAGAAGCTTCTCCTCAAGAATAAAATCACCAGCTCGTGCCCAAGGCATTAACTTCCAAACCGAACAAGATGCAAGCAATAAATTCACCAGAGACCAAGGATTAAATGCATCCAACAAATTTGAGACAAAATAATGCAAGAACAGGGGAGCACAAGGGCCTGGCGGCGCACACAGGAGAGAGAAGACAAGGGAAAAGAGTGACCCAAAGAGTGGTATTCAATTTCAGCAAAAGGGTAGTCCAAACCCTAGGGATTGGGGTGCTATTTATAGGCAGCCCAACACTAGGAATATTCTACCAGCCCCTTAGGGTTTTTACAGACTCAAAAATACAGAAAATGACTCTACTGCCCTTAGGTATTTTTACAGACACAACTGACTGACTGTGGGCCTAGAGTAACAGATGACATATCCTGAAGCTATTCTTCTGGACAGTCGGATACATAATCAACGGTTGTCAGTTTTACGCCGAAACTGACAAAGCCTCCACCAGCTTTGCACCAGGTACCCGGATTGGGCCGGCCCGACTCCGCAGCTCTCTCAGCCCGGCAATCGCTCACCACCCGTGTACCTGAGTCAGTCCTGGTCAACAGCCTAGTGGGTCTTCTACTGCTTCTGGCCCATGCACCCGGATTGGGCCAGCCCGACTTCGCAGCCTCCTCTGCCCGACAGTCGCTTGCTGCCCGTGTACCTGAGTCACACGCGGCCCATGAAACAGCAGATCTCTTCTCTTCCTCAGTCCTCGTTGACTATCGTTGACAATGACTCATCACTTCTAGAGCCATGAGGCCCACGCTATTCAGCATGGCTCCTCAATCTCCCCTTGATGAGTGCATTGTCAACACTCCTCTTCTTCAGCTCTTCAACACCTGTGAACCAAATGTGGAAACACGAAAAACAAGATACAAGAAAACAAAGAAGAAGAAAAATAAGGTAAAGTTTAACCCTAATGACCAAAAGCCAACCAAAAGCAAGAGACGGTCATTATGATTAACCAAAACACAAAAAGCTCAAAATGAGTGCGATTGCAGAACAACAAGGATATCAACAGAGTAAGAACTCCCCCTTAAACTCTGATCCCAAATTTTCTCCCCCTTGTTGACAAGTGAACTCATCAAGCACTCAAAAGAGACACAGACTCCCCCTGAAATGCAACTCCCCCTCAAAATATGCAGTGAATGCAATTGGGGTGCAGGTGGAGTGAAGAAAGCATGCTTCTCAGATATGATTGACTGCAAATACAGTATCTAACAGGTATAGCAAAGAGATACTGTCCAAGACACATGGCATGATCAGTGCAACAGATGATATCTAAAGAAAGTCATTTAGCACGCATTTTTCAGTTTTGGCAAATAAAAGCATCACCACATTTTCTAGTACAAACAAGCAAGGTAAAGCATGAAATGCAGAAGCTAACTGATGTCTACCAAGATAAGCATTGTTCAAAAACAAAGTGCTTCAGCAAACTTGTTATCCGTTTACAGTTCAGGCTTTTTCATTATCCTTTGTCATTTGTGCCAAGGGTTATTTGCATGTCAAACCTTATGCTAACCGACCAAGTCAAGCCTAGGCCAGAATTGGACCATCAGAAGCTTAAGACATTGATCTCGACATACACTATACTGTCCTAGTTCATACCAAAGTGCTATGGTAAGCAATCCAGAACAATATAATGCGACAAAGCAAACCCACTTGGATCTTTTCGACCTTAAGCATAAAAAGGAACGGAATTTTCATTCATTTTTGATTTTTATCATTTTATAGCACATTTTCCATGTTAAAGCATAAAGATGTCCAAGTTGCATATCTGCATCTATGTGATGAACTGGCTACAAGGCATGTAACAGATAGCAAAAGCACTCAGCCTACGCATGCTAGTTACCAGAAGCAATGGTGATCATTTTTCAGGTTTAAAGCATAAAAGCCATGCATATGACAGATATATCAAGTGAACTGAACCAAAGCATGATCATTGACAAGTAATCAAAGCATGTACCAGCTAGACTAAGTAAAGCAGTTCAATCATATAATAGAAGCAGGCTCAAATGTGTGATATGTGAATATGTATGATATGAACACACACAAAAAGGACTCAAGAAAAGAGTAAAGAAGAAAGAAAACTGACGCAAAATATCCTAGAAAGGATACACAACACCCAAATCCCCTCTTAAACGCTCAAAAGTAGACTGATCTAGGGGTTTGGTGAAAATGTCAGCCAACTGATGATGGGTATCAACATGAACAAGGTCAATGACACCTTTCTCATATTGATCCCGCAAAAAGTGAAAGCGCACATCAATGTGTTTGGTTTTTGAATGAAGACATGGGTTTTTCCCTACACTAATAGCACTCGTGCTGTCGCAAACAATGGAACCCTGGTAGGAAAGAGCAACCCAAAGTCTCGAAGAGTGGAAATCATCCAAACCATCTGTGAGCAGCAGCTAGCAGCAGCTACATACTCAGCCTCTGTGGTCGAAAGAGCAACTCCAGATTGCTTTCGAGAAGACCAAGATACAAGGGAAGAACCAAGAAACTGGCAAGTACCGGAAGTCGACTTGCGATCCAACCAGCACCCACCAAAGTCAGCGTCCGAAAAGCCAGATAAATCAAGAGATGATGATGCTGAATAATAAAGACCAAGATCAGGCGCATAGGTGAGATACCTAAAAATGCGCTTGACAGCCTGCCGGTGAGACGCGCGTGGTGAAGACTGAAAACGCGCGCAAAGTCCCACGGCGAACTGTATGTCTGGTCTTGTTGCTGTTAAGTATAGCAGTGAACCTATCATCCCTCGAAATTCTCTCTCATTGACCTTGACACCGCTCTCGTCCTTGTCCAAACCCCCAGAAGTACCCATCGGGGTCATCTGCGGCTTCAATTCACCACCAAAGTCAAATTTCTTAAGCATATCACGAGTGTACTTACCTTGGTGGATGAAGGTGCCGTCCTTGGTCTGCTTGATCTGGAGCCCTAAAAGTACTTAAGCTCACCCATGAGGCTCATCTCAAACTCACTGTGCATCTGCTCAGAAAACTTGGACACAAGAGAAACAGTAGTACCGCCAAAGATAATATCGTCCACATAAATCTGAGCAACTAAGAAATCTGAAGCATCTCTGAGCAAGAAAAGAGTTTTATCCACAGAACCCATCACAAAGCCCTTCCCCAACAAAAATTGCTTCAACCGGTCGTACCAAGCCCTGGGGGCTTGCTTCAACCCGTATAAAGCTTTATGCAACTTAAAACATGTCGAGGAAACTTAGGGTTCTCAAAACCGGGGGTTGCCTAACATATACCTCCTCCTCTATGAACCCGTTCAGAAAAGCACTCTTAACGTCCATTTGAAAAAGCTTAAAACCCTTCGAAACGGCAAAAGCTAGAAGAATACGAATGGACTCAAGACGGGCAACAGGAGCGAAGGTTTCTTCAAAGTCAATACCTTCCTTCTGGCAATAACCCTGGGCAACTAGTCGAGCCTTGTTGCGCACCACAACCCCATCTTCACCTTGTTTGTTCTTGAATACCCACTTGGTGCCTATGGGGTTGCATCCTGGTGGCGGCTCAACTAGTGTCCAAACCCGATTGCGGACAAAATTCTCAAGCTCTTCTTGCATAGCATTAATCCAATTAGAATCAGAAAGAGCATGAGAAATGTCTCTGGGCTCAAAAGATGCAACAAACGCAGATTCAGCAAACACAGCGAGAGAGGCAGAAGAACGCAAAGTCCTCTCAGTCAAATCACCAATGATGAGCTCTGAGGGGTGGTCACGCTGAACTGCTCGGGTTCCCTGGTGATCTGAAGTCACCTCACCGGAGTCAGCAGCTGGCACCTCTGGACTCGACTGAAGGGGCTCGATCGAAGTGGAAGAAGTGACCAGAGGTCCGCCTTCATCATCAGTCGAAGTCACAGAGGGTGTGGGCTCTGCGGGGGATGCAGAAGGCCCGCCCTCAACAGCAGCTGGAGTATCCTCATCTTCCTCGAAGATGGACTCTCCGAGCTCATCATCACCAGAAAGCTCAAAAGAAGGAGTCAAAGAAGGCAGGGACTCATCAAATGAAACTTCACACGTCTCGACAAGCAGCTGGGATTCGAGGTTCCAAACACGGAAGCCTCGAGAATGCAATGCATAACCAAGAAAAACACCATCCCAGCAACGAGACTCAAACTTGTCCAAATGCCCTCCCTTCTTGAGCACAAAGCACTTGCAGCCAAACGCTCGCAAGTGGCTCACCTTGGGCTGTCTGCCAAACCGCAACTCATATGATGTCTTACCAATGTAAGCTCTAAGAAAAATGCGGTTGGCCAGATAGCAAGCCGTGTTCATGGCTTCAGCCCAAAAAACGCCTAGGAGTCCTGTGCTCGTCGAGCATCGTCCTGGCCATCTCAACTAGCGTGCGGTTCTTTCGTTCCACAACGCCATTCTGTGGGGGAGTGTAAGGAGAAGAAAACTGATGGTCCAGACCCTGATCACCACAGAAGCTGACGAACTGAGAGTTCTTGAACTCAGAGCCGTTGTCGGAGCGAATTGCTCGCATCCGACCATTGTTCTCATTCTTCAGCTTCAAAATCAGGTCATGGACAAATTGAAAAGTTTCATCCTTAGACTCCAAAAAGAAAACCCACGAGAAACGAGAAAAGTCGTCAACAATCACAAGTGCATACCACTTCCCACCGACTGAGCGTACCCGAGCTGGACCTACAGTGTCCAAATGCAAAAGCTCGCCTGGATACGAAGTCATCACCTGAGTCACAGGTGAGTGAGAAGCGGCAACCATTTTCCCATGACGACAAGGATGACAAACTAGATCCTTCTCCATTTTAAGCTTGGGCAATCCTCGGATGAGGTCCATAGAGCTTAACCTGACTAGCAAATCAAAGCTCAAATGACCTAACCTCCTATGCCACTTCCAGAGCTCAGAAGAAGATCCAGCAATCAAACAGCGAGAAGGGCCAAAAGAGCTAGAGAAGTCAATTCGAAAAACTTTACCGAAGGGTAAAATCTGACAAACCAAAGACCCTCTAGAATCAACCACAGAAGAATTGCCCTTCTTAAAACGCACTTCCAAACCATCCTCAAGAAGTTGCGAAACAGATATTAAATTAAAGTTCAGATTTTTAACCAAAGCAACATTCTTTAAAGAGAAATGGTCTGAGATGCTGATTGAGCCTATGCCACTTACTTTCCCTTGACCGCTATTCCCGAAAGTAATGTACTCTTTGGAGCTCGGGGGAGTGAGACTGGAGAACCATCTGCGATGTCCCGTCATGTGGCGAGAGCATCCTGAGTCCATGATCCAAACATCCTCCAGTCCCCGGTCCTGCACAATCAATGTCTGTAAGTGGGAGCAAATGGTCCGGCACCAGGTTTAGCAAAAGAGCTAAACCAGTGTCGAGCCATCTGCTCAAAAGATGGAAAGCGAAAACCATCAAAAGAGTTTGGACCAAAACGCGGCTCAAAGCGCGGTCCACGGTTCTTCCTAACCCTACGGCCACGAGGTCCAGAACCGTAGCCAACTCGGTCTGGAGCTCTGCCGGAACGAACACCACCAACTGGAGCACGGGCAAGAAAGCCGTCTCCTCTACCACCACCTACACGACGCGGCCTGGCCTCTAGCCTCTCCCCGCGCTGAGGAACACGCAGTCTACCACCCTGCTGGTAGAACTGCACCTGATCACTACGAGCCCTCTCTGCTCTCTCAACCCGCTTCCTCCTGAAGCAAAACTCCGCAAGATGCCCGTCTCTCTGACAAAACTCACAATGATAGGTAGGCTTCTTGGGATGTGGTTGAGGCTTGGGATTCTTGGGCTTGGTAGTGTTTGGTGTGGTCTTCTTGGGCTGAGAGGGTCCAGGAAGAGAGTCTAGAGAAGAGTGGAGGTGTTTGGGCTTAGGAACCCAGACAGGCTTCTTGGGTGGAGCTTTGGGTGGTTCATGGATCACTCCATCCTTGGGCTGACAAGCCTGAGAGGTCTCAGTGGAGTGAGTCTTGGGATACCTCTGCTCTGGAGTCATTTTACTCCACTCCACTGCCCGGCTGAGGGCACTCTCAAAATCAGCCTTGGTGTAGGTGTAACCTACTCCAACCCATCCTTCCTCTTGAACTGCTGGATCATCATGCCAAGCTGTGGCTCTCTGGCACTGATCCAACTCAGGATAGAACGGAGGTAAAAGTTCTCATTCTGAGAATCAGCTAGCTCCTCTCTCAAAGAAGCTAGAACCTCCACCTGAGACAAGCAGGTCTCACACTCATTCTCTACTTGGACAGACTTCCCGGCTTTTAGCTTAATCAACTCCATTCTAAGAGACAGACAGTTCTCACAGACAGTGGGTGGAACTGACAGTGTCTCAAGCTCTAGCCTAGTCTGGGCAAGCTCAGCTCTCAACCTCTCAACATCACCCAAATGCTCATCGCCCTTGGATTTCAGCTCAGCTAAGGCAGCTAGATGAGATGGGCAATCAACACAGGGTGCGACGACAGTGGCGTGAGCATCTTTCAGCTCCTGCTGAGCGCTTTCAAGCTCAGTGGCCAAAGCGTCCCTCTCATCAACCCTTTCTGTGTACCTGGACTTCAGAGTCGACAGGTCACACAGAAGCACCTCACACTTCGGGCACTCACTGCTAACACCCAAGCAAGGGGAAGAGGATAGACTTTCTATTCTATCGTTGGCCACGGCAAGCTCACTCTCTAGCTCATCTATCCTTTTCTTAGCCCCCCTAAGCAGTTTTCTCCCGATATTTCAACTCCTGACGATTACTCTCAAGTAAATCTACAATTTCACGCTCATAAGACGATACCTTGCTATCGTCGTCGTCGGAGTCGTCGGAGGAGCTCTTTTCTTCTCTATCCCCAAGAGCCATGGAGCAAAAGCTCTTGCGGGATCTTCGGCGCTGGTGTGAGCGGCTCTTCGGCTTGTCTCCGAAGGCCATGAAGCAGAGGCCTGCCGGATCATCCTTGTCCTTCCCCATCTTGATGGTGATCTCCTCATCACTTGAGCTCGATGAAGAGGAAGAAGACGTGGATCTCTTGGAGTAGCTCTTCTCCATCTCGGCGAAGAAGGCCTTGTCGCGCTTCTTGTTCTCTCGCCGGTAATCCTTCAGGGCCTTCTTGAAGAACCGAGTCTTCGGCTTGCCCTTGTTGAAGGAGGGGCTCTCATGCTTGCCGGAGTCGTGGAAGCTGCTACCGGCGCCCTTCTTGTATCCACTGCGCTTGGGGCAGTCGGCGATGAAGTGTCCTGGATCACCACATTCAAAGCATCCGGATTTTGTGCCGTGTCTTTTGAACATTCTTTTATCATAGACACGACGCACCCGGTTGTTAAAGAGACACAAATCATCATCTCCCAACAACTCAAGCTGGTCCTCAGTGATAGACATCAAAGAGAACCCAGCACAACTCACAGCGGAGGGATCAACAGAAGGTGTAGCAAGGGCCAGGGATTTTGATCCAGAACCAGTGAGATTTGATCTCAACTGGATATCTACCTCAGTGGCCTTTAGCTTGCTAAATAACTCAGAAATGGTCAAGGTATCGTATGAAGTACTCTCAACGATAGATGATACCTGATCTCCCAGATCTTTGGGTCCAAGGTATGAAGAACCTTGAGCGCCTGCTCATGATCTGAGACTAACTGAGTATTCTCAGCCTTGTTGTCCCGAAGCTTGTTAATGATCGACTGAAGCGACCAAACAAAGCCTCAACAGATTCACCCGGCTTCTGTGTGAAATTCTCATATTCACGCCGGTAGGTCTGATAGAGTCGAGCCTTGACCTGTGCTGTTCCCTCATGGTGTGCCTTGAGGGTAGCCCAGATCTCTCTCGCAGTGGAGAGATGACTCACTCGCTCAAATTCAGTGGGACCTAAACCAGAAAATAAAATGTTCACAGCCTTACTGTTGCTCAGATGCTGAGCAATGATACCAGCAGTACCGTGCTCAGCGACTGGCAGAATGACAAACGTGCTGTGAACGCAAATGTCCCATATGTCCGAACCCTGGCTCATGAGATAGGCTCGCATGCGAGTCTTCCAATAATTGTAGCCATAGGCTTCCAAGGACGGGACCTTGCCTGGAGACGTCATAGTCACTACTGGGATTTAGAACCGGTTAAGGTATGGAAAAACCCTAACCTCGCTCTGATACCACTTGTAGGACCGAAAGTAGCGACCAGAGGGGGGGTGAATGGGCGCCTTAACAATTCTTTCGAATCTATGGCCTGTTCCCAATACCCAACGCACCTCAAAAATACTATGCAGCAGAAAGTACACAGAAGGCCTAAGTCTAAAGGTTTCTAACCTAGAAGCATCTGATGATTAAACAGTGTAAAACTAAAGAAGTGCAATCTAGGCAGATATACAAATTATAACAGGCCTAAACTTCTCAATGATAAGATCTAAGTATGTATAAAGTGAAAAGAGAAGTTACTGTCCAAAGTTGTCTCCTGTTCGGGTCTTGGCGAAGCACCCTTCGCACGTCGAGGTCTGCTTCGGAGGTTGGTGTCGGAGTCTGTCCTAAATGCCGAAGGTGTCACTGTCTAGCCTAGTTCGAAGAAGTAAGAAGCGACGTGTACTTCGAAGCGAAGTAAAACAGTGCCGGAGCCTGGTTCGAAGTGTGTACTTCGAAGACAGGACTTCGAACACAGCTTCGAACCAAGAGCTTCGGAGTGAAGTAAAACTGTGCCGGAGCTTGCTTCGAAGTATACACTTCGAAGACAAGACTTCGCACACAGCTTCGACTCACGAGCTTCGGAGCGAAGTAAAACAGTGCCGGAGCCTGGTTCGAAGTGTGTACTTCGAAGACAGGACTTCGAACGCACTTCGAACCGAAAGCCTCGAAGCAAAACCTTCGAACACGAAACTTCGAACACAAAGCTTCGAACACAACACACAAACAGACAACCTTCGAACAAAGAAGCGAAGTCTGTCAGAACAGACAGAAACTTCGAACCCCACTTCGAAGCCTAATGAAGTGTGCACTTCGAACAGATAGATTCGGAGTATGCCAGTTCGAAGTATGCGATGATTTCGATACAGGGGAACTTCGAAGCTAGCAACTCAGACACAGAAACCGAAGTTCGAAAAAACTGAGCGAAGCCTTTGACAAGGTTCGATCGGAGCTTGCCTCACGGAGTTGAGGGGCTTCGCACAGAACCGAGCTTCGGCAGACACTCCAGGAAAAAGGCAAAAGAGACTGTCTGCTTCGATCAAAAAGCTGGGCGATAGAAGGTGAAAAGCTGCAGCCGAACACTGTAGCTACAGTAAAGCAGTACTACTTGCAACAGCAAGAACTAGTACTACCACCGTGAAGAACACACCCAGTCGAAGAAGCTTCTCCTCAAGAATAAAATCACCAGCTCGTGCCCAAGGCATTAACTTCCAAACCGAACAAGATGCAAGCAATAAATTCACCAGAGACCAAGGATTAAATGCATCCAACAAATTTGAGACAAAATAATGCAAGAACAGGGGAGCACAAGGGCCTGGCGGCGCACACAGGAGAGAGAAGACAAGGGAAAAGAGTGACCCAAGAGTGGTATTCAATTTCAGCAAAAGGGTAGTCCAAACCCTAGGGATTGTGGTGCTATTTATAGGCAGCCCAACACTAGGAATATTCTACCAGCCCCTTAGGGTTTTTACAGACTCAAAAATACAGAAAATGACTCTACTTGCCCTTAGGTATTTTTACAGACACAACTGACTGACTGTGGGCCTAGAGTAACAGATGACATATCCTGAAGCTATTCTTCTGGACAGTCGGATACATAATCAACGGTTGTCAGTTTTACGCCGAAACTGACAAAGCCTCCACCAGCTTTGCACCAGGTACCCGGATTGGGCCGGCCCGACTCCGCAGCTCTCTCAGCCCGGCAATCGCTCACCACCCGTGTACCTGAGTCAGTCCTGGTCAACAGCCTAGTGGGTCTTCTACTGCTTCTGGCCCATGCACCCGGATTGGGCCAGCCCGACTTCGCAGCCTCCTCTGCCCGACAGTCGCTTGCTGCCCGTGTACCTGAGTCACACGCGGCCCATGAAACAGCAGATCTCTTCTCTTCCTCAGTCCTCGTTGACTATCGTTGACAATGACTCATCACTTCTAGAGCCATGAGGCCCACGCTATTCAGCATGGCTCCTCAAAGGGTGGTACTCCGAAGGTGGGGCTTCGAGTGAAGCAGGCTTCGGAGCGAAGCTGGCTTCTCCGGAGTGAGGCTGGCTCCGGAGCAAGGCTGGCTCCGGAGTGAGGATGACTTGAGGTACTTCGGCCATGCATGACTTCGGTACACAGACTGACAAAGTTCGAGCTAGGAAAGCTGCGAAGCCATGGTGGTCCACTCCGAAGGTGTTGGTGCGAAGGCCCAAGGGCTTTGAAGGCTTCGGCTCAAAACCGTCACTGTATCGAAGGCTGACTTCGGTGAAGCGAAGGCCGTCAGGCTCAAGGATTCTCACCGAAGCTACCGCACCCCTCGCGTGCGAAGGGGGGCTTCAAAAGGGTCCAAAACTGCAAAGGCTGACAGCGTCTGCTCTGCAAAAGCTGGTGTTGTCCCCTCTGTGAAGCTGACAAAAGAAGCCTTCAAATAAAGTAGACTACCAACTGTACCCCCCCTGTTCTGATGAGACAAAACCAGTGTAAACCCTAGGGGTAAAGTAGTCTATTCACAGGACTGAATAGTGCCTATAAATAGTGGAGGCTGGCTAGGTCACATCAACACTTTGAGCATTCATTGTAGAACTCATGTGCTAGCCACCACACTCTCTGTATTCATCTTGTGAGTTCATTTTGTGTTCCCTGTTCAAGCATTGAAGCTTTGACTCTGTGTTTATTTTCTGCTTGAGCTTGTATGCATACTTCTCTGCATGCTTCGGTTTCTCTGTACTCCATTTTCTTGTGAGCTTTTCTGGAGAGGTGTGTGAGAAGCCTGTTCGAGCGAAGTGTGTGTTTCAGTGTTTGTTCGCTCTGTGTAAGCTGGAGGCTAGACCTCTCTGATTACTAGCGAAGCACTGTTTGACTTAGATCGAAGCCCGTTTTTCTTCCCTTGTCGAAGTCCTCAGCGAAGTCTGTTTAGTGTGCGTTTAGACCTTCGAAGTACGAAGTCCAGCACCAGTTGTTGTCGCTGTGTATTTGGTCGAAGCCCGCAGAGAGAAGTCTGCTCTTGCGAAGTCTGTAGTGCGAAGCCTGCTCGAAGGCACCCAGTGTGCGGAGCCTGCACTGACTTAGCAAAGCTGATCGAAGTCCTCAGGGGGAAGTCTGCTCTTGCGAAGGGTGTAGTGTGAAGCCTGCTCAAAGGCACCTTGTGTGCGGAGCCTGCACTGCCTTAGCAGAGTTGATCGAAGTCCTCAGAGGGAAGTCCGCTCTTGCGAAGGGTGAAGTGCGAAGCCTGCTCGGAGCACCCTGTGTGCGGAGCCTGCACTGACTTAGTAGAGCTGATTTTTCGGGGTTGTGGGTGGAGCGAAGTCTTCTTGGCTTCGAACGTTTGCTCCTTACGAAGCCTGTATTCGGAGCTGTAAAATACCTCCGAACTAGAACTTCGAAGGGTGTGTTCGAAGCCTGTTCCGCAGAAGACAGTATTAAAACAGAAGGCTATTTTTAGTCTTAAATTTTAAGAGCTCCCATTCACCCCCCTCTGGTCGCCGTTTCCGGTCCAACAGAACAGTATATTACTCTAAATCATATGTAAAACTCGATTAAACTAGCCGTACATTGCTCTAAAATATCCCTAATATACTACTAAATTAGTACTATAATACTTCTAATCTACAACTAAATTAATTTAAGTTTAATAACTACAAAATAAAAAATGAGGAGAGATTTACCTAGGAGGAGTGGGCAGCTCGAGGGCTCGGAATGTGCTGAACAAGTGCAACGTGTGTGCTAAGAAGAGGCATTCCACCCCTTTTTATAGAGCAACGTTGAACCAGGCTGACGTGACCCGGCCGAAGTAGTCGTTGCCACACCCAAAAAGAACTATTGTGCGTCATGTGACCCTGGTTTGGTCGAACCACGCTAACATGGCAAGGTTTGGCCAACCATCGGCTGAACCAGGGCTGACATTGCCTGTTTCGGCCGATCAAGTACCGACTTGAAATTTTTTAAAATAACTATACACATTTGATTTTTTTTCAAAAAATATTATTTAAAAAATTATTTGTTCTCCGCCCCGGTCCAAACAGGGACTGTATAGGATGCACCAAACTACGTGCCCACGCGGCCACACCCGCGGCCCATCGCTCGCCGAGCTCCGAAATCCAAGCACGATGCCTTCGTCGCCATCGCCTCCCACCCTCTGCGCTCTTCTCCCCTCCTCCGGCCACCCGCACCGCCCGCCCCAATCCACCAGCGGTGGCTACAACCCCCCGCGCCTCCGCAGTTCCAGCGCCAAGCCCTCCATGTTGGAGAACCCTCCGCGGCAGGCACCTCCTCCCCCTCCGCCGCGCCGCCTCTACGGGGCGGACCGCCGACTCAGCGCGCTCGTCCACCGCGGGGACGTCGATGCGGCGCTCCGCCTCGTCGAGTCTTCGCTCCGCCCGCCCGACGTGACGCTCACCAACAGGCTCGTCCGCGACCTCTGCCGCCGCGGACGCCCCGCGGACGCCGAGCGCGTCGTCGGGGCCTGCGGGTCAGCGGCCACCGCCGTCACGTACAGCGCCCTGGCTGACGGGTACTGCCGCACGGGGAGGCTCGGCGACGCCCGCCGCGTCGTGGAGAACATGCCCGTGCAGCCCAACGCGTACGCCTACAACCCGCTCATCCACGCGCTCTGCGAGCGTGGCCGCGTCATAGATGCGCTCGCGGTGCTCGACGATATGTTCTGCCGCGGGTGTGCCCCCGACGTCGTCACCTACAACATCCTTCTCGAGGCGACGTGCAAGGTGAGGGGGTACCAGCAGGCCATGGAGTTGATCGACCTGATGCGCGCTGAGGGCTGCACGCCGAACAACGTGACGTATAATGTCATCATCCAAGGTATGTGCACCGAAGGTGATGTGGATGAAGCCCGTCAGTTTTTGGGCGGCTTGCCTGCTTACGGTTGCAAGCCGAATACTGTCAATTACAGCACTGTGTTGAAGGGTTTGTGTAGCTCAGAGCAGTGGGAGGATGCAGAGGAGCTCATAGCCGAGATGCTCCGAGAGAACTGTCCCCCAAGTGAATCCACACTCGATGCGATCATCAATTCCTTTTGTCGAAAAGGATTGCTCCAGCAAGCAAGTCAGCTTCTAGAGAAATTATCAAAGCATGGATGCATGGCAAATATTGTCACATATAATGCCATCACCAATGGACTCTGTGAGCAAGGGAATGTGGATGGTGCCTTGGAGTTACTAAGCAACATGGAATCTTATGGTTGTAGACCTGATATTTTCACCTATAACACTCTACTGAAGGGATTGTGTAGTGCAGAGCGATGGGTGAATGCTGAGGAGCTAATGGACAACATGACCAAAAATGACTGCCTCCCAGATAATGTGACATTCAACACACTAATTAGTTTCCTGTGTCAAAAAGGATTGATGATGGACGCAATTGAAGTATTTAAGCAAATGCCTGAGAAAGGCTGTACTCCAAATTCAATCACTTACAGTACAACAATAAATGGACTTGTCAAGGCTAGCAAGGTAGAACAAGCCCTTGAGTTGTTGAATGAAATGGGCCACAAAGGATTCAACCCAGATAAAGTTTATCAGTTATTAGCTGGGTGTCCTGAATGAAGAGGATAAAATTGAGGAGGCAATTCGTACGGTTCGCAAACTTCAAGATACAGGCACATCACCCCACACTGTGCTGTACAATGCAATCCTCTTAGGTCTTTGTAGATATGGCAAAACAGACTTTGCTATTGATATCATGGCTTATATGGTGTCTAGTGGTTGCATGCCTGATAACTTGACATACGTTATACTCATTGAAGGTTTGGCATATGAGGGCTATTTGAACGAGGCAAGAGAATTGCTAAGCAAGTTGTGCTCTAGAGATATTCTCATCAACAGCTTGATCAAGAGCAAAGCTCTGTTGCTACATCAAAACGTCCATGCTTCTTGATTCATGTTGAGTGTTCATTTGACTTCATTTATGTCATAGTGAATTAGCGATGGAGAATGTTAGCAATTAGCCAATTACACATTACTTTAGTTTTGTTGATATGTTAATTACCCTTGTTTCAGATGGGCTGTAGATTAAATATTAGATCTCCATTTCCTTTCATTGTAATGTGAAAATGTGCTCCAATATCCATCCCTATTTTCTGATCATAGTAGCAACTTCTAAGGATGATTGGATGGTTACAAAATGTCAGCATGTTGTAATGCAAATACGCCTTGGTGCTTGCTTTCTGACCACTGCAGAGCAAACTTTAGTTTAAATATGTGCATTGAAATGCCTAGTATGTAGATCCCAATTTGGAATAATGTTCCTTTGTTTCCTTTTTGTTGACAACTGCCCTAGGATTTTAAGCTTGAGATGAAATGTTTCACGTGGAATCAAGGAGCTGGAAGCCTGGAATGCTGTGCATGTCTGCCTGCAGCTATATACCATACCAATAGTTTTGCTAAAGTAGGTTTGTGTAGAAATTAGAAATGTGTAATCTGATTTGCAAGTGGCATGGTTTACATAAATATATGTTATTCCAATGGCTAGTATGCATCTGAGAGCAGTTAAGTTTTTGTGATAATTTCATTTATAAACAAAAGTATATTTTTGCATTGTCTAGCCAAAGCTCTATGTTCTTACAAATGGATGATAGTGCTTAACTGCTTATCTCGGAAGATATTCATAACTCCTTGTTTGTACTTAACTGAATTACAAAACTTCAAGCATTCTGCACTATTTTAAGATAACCTCCCTTGTGATGCAGAGTTTGGTCTAGGATAATGGCATCTCATGTTTATCTAGCTGAGTAGGCTATGAAAATCAATTAATATACTTAAGTTAGTCTGATCATTTTGCATCAATACATTCAAATTGCTTTATATCTTAATGGGTATATGGATTGGAACTTGTTGGGGGAAATACTTTATCCTCAGAGCCATTATGGTAACAAGGCAAAAGTAGGTGATTGAATCAAAGGTTTCCAGCATATAACTCCGTAATTACCGTGGATCAAGTTCAAAGTATAGAGGCGAACTCTAGTTCAGAGTTTATCTTTGAACTAGGACTCTTCCGAGAGCTTTCTTGCAGCTAGGATGGAAGACTTATCTTCCTTCTCATTAGATTAGTCTTTTGCCATTTTAGCCCTATTAAGGGTACCGAATAGTTTCCACTATGTCGGTTGTAATAGAGGGGTAAAAGGGTCTTTTCCTTAATGTTTGGGCCTATAAATACCCCTCGTTTTACTCTGTAATAGGGACCAAATACAAGTTATTCAATATACATTTTCGAACTGTTTTAAGCTATTATCCTTTCGAAGGCTTGAAATAGTTTACTTTGTAAACACTTCGTTTGTTAGTTTCAAACCTTCAGAAACTGTTAGCGTAATATTTTACGCCAACAGTTGGCGCCGTCCGTGGGGAACCTAGTCCAAAAAACTTCGTTCTCTACCAAGTTCTCAAACCATGCCTCCCAAGTGGAGTGCAGGTGGTAGTCCTATTCGGAGGTCTCCTCGGACCTCCGGAGCAAGATCTTCAAACACAGTTGAGGTCGGAGGGCCTTCGACGTTTCCTCCACCTCAAACTTCGGAAGGGATTTCCCTTCCTCGAGCATACGGAGTTCCTCCCCCAACTCCATCTATACTTCGGCCGGCCGGAGTCCCTCTTCCACCTCAAGTTCCACTTCGAACTGATGCGTACAGTTCTCAAGACCCGGAAGGTCCTTCCGGAGGAGATGAAGATGGTCTTGGTGATATGGCCGCTCAAATGGCCAGTCTCCAAGATGAAGTAGCAAGGTGGCGGCAAGAAGCCGCAGATAGGCTTCGTTCTCAAGCCACCCCAGTCATCCCCGAAGTGCCCGAAGACGATGAACTTCTTTATCCCGAAGCCCCGGAGAACGCTTCCTTCGACACCGAATCTCCGCTGCATCCTGAGTTGCAGAAAGTGCGCTTCGACCCTAAGTTCAAAACTTCGAAACTTTGCAAATATTCCGGAGATGAAGATCCTAGAGAGTTCACCCGTTCTTATGCATTAGCAATTGAAGCCAGCGGGGGAGTGCGAGACACTATGGCCAAATGTTTTCCCCTAGCTCTCGAAGGAGTGGCACTGCGGTGGTTCTGGTCTCTGAAGCCAGGATCAATCAGATCATGGGGGGAGTTGAGGAAGAAGTTCGTGAGCAACTTTCAGGGTACCTTTGTACCCCCAATGTCAACAGGAAGCCTTTTCCAGGTGAAGCAGCTCCCCGGAGAGACTTTAAGACAGTGTTTCAAGCGCTTCGCTCATACGAAGTCGCAAATTCGAGGGTTAACTACGTCTTCTGTAGTTGACGCAGCTCGAGAGGGAGTTATTCATGCGGGCCTCCTTGATAAACTTCACAGGAAAATGATATCTTATGTTGCTCAGTTGATGTCTTATTTCGAAGAATATGCAAGGTTAGAAGAGGGATGGCTTCGGAGAACTGCTGCAACTCCGTCGATACTGCAAGAAGTTAAGTTGGAAGTGAAAACTTCAACACAACCGCAAGGGCCCAGCTTCGAAGCTCAGCACGACAGGCGTCGGGGGCAAAAGCATCCTCGTTCAGAAGTTTTGAACATTGCATCCCCGCAGAAGATTGCCCCAAGGGCTCCGCAACCTTCAAGAAGCAATACCAGCGGCTGGAGGCCACCAGGGAAACCGGCTGGCAAAGCCCAGGCCTTTTTCTGTTGTGTCCATGGTGAAAATCGGAGTCACGCAACTGATGCATGCAAATCTATACTTGCTTTAAGAGGAGAGTATTTGGAAAGAACTTATGGTCAAGGCACTACTGACCGAGTTCCGACCGAAGTGCATGCGGAGCTTGTCCAGGCTGTGGCACGAATAGAGAACTTCGACCCTGCAAGACGGCCTCCGGTGGTCAATGTTATGCCACCTCCGAAGCAAGAAGAGGGACAAGATCGAGGGAAAAGAGTAGTCCTCCCCATCTCCGGAGGAGGGACTCTCAGAAGTATGTCGAAGAGGCAGAGAAGAGAATATGTTAGCGAAGTGGGCCATATTGGAACCTCTTCGTCTGCAGCTGCTATGCCCGAATGGTCCCATGTGCCGATATGTTTTTCTGCAGATGATGCAGCTGGTATTAAGTTTCCACATACAGACCCACTCGTCATCACTGCCGACATAGCAGGGACTGAGGTCCGGAGAGTGCTAATCGACGGAGGGAGTTCGGCAGATATTATCTTTGTTCAAGCTTTTGATCAACTCTGCATCTCCAGGAAGCATCTTCTCCCAGCAGCCCGTCCTTTACAAGGCTTCGCAGGACCCCCTCTCGATGCCCTCGGTCAAATTGGCCTGGAAGTTACTTTTGGAGAGGGGCTACTGGCCAGGACAGAAGAAGTGATTTTCGATGTTGTGGATGCTCCATATGAATACAATGTCATCTTCGGAAGGGGCATGCTAATCAATTCGGAGCTGTGGCGCATCGTAATTACATGTGTATGAAGATGCCCACACAGGCGGGAGTGCTCACTGTTTTCGGAGATTAGGCTACCGCGCGAAGAGCGGAGTATGGTCATGGCCCTCCTCTTGATCTGAGACAGGTGAACAGCGTGCAAGATAACCCGGAGGATATCCCTGCTCCCAATGAATCTTCGAAGAAATCCTTCCCAAGACCAAGCCCCGAAGGAGAGATTGCAACGAAGGTTATTGTCAAAGATGGCAAGGAATATTCATTTCAATTTGGCAAAGACTTGGCTCCAGAAGTCGCTACTTCGTTAGAGAAAGTAGTTGAGGAGAATTTAGATGTCTTTGCTTGGTCTGATGAAGACATCACCGAAGTCAGTCGGGATATTATTGAGCACAGTTTACTTGTGAACCCGAAGGCTCGGCCTGTTCGGCAAGGACTCCGGAAGCTGTCTGCAGAGAGAGCTATCCTTGCCAAAGACGAAGTGGAAAAGCTGCTGAAGGCTAGGATTATCAGAGAAGTGGCTCATACAGAGTGGTTAGCCAACCTAGTCTTTGTTAGGAAGAAATCTTCAAGGAAGTGGCGCATGTGTATTGATTTTACATCCCTAAATAAAGCATGCCCCCGCGACCCCTATCCCATGCCCCGAATTGATCAATTGGTCGACTCTACTGCCGGTTCGGAGTTATTAAGCTTCCTCGACGCGTACTCCGGCTATCATCAAATTTGGCTAAAGCGCGAAGATGAAATCAAGACAAGCTTCGTAACTCATTCAGGAGTCTTTTGTTATGTAAGAATGCCCTTTGGCTTAAGAAATGTCGGGGCTACTTTTTCGAGGTTAATTGCTAAGGCTCTAGGTCATCAATTAGGTCGTAGTGTAGAGGCCTATCTGGATGATATTGTAATAAAGAGTGCTTTAAAGAACCAACATAGCCTAGACTTAGCAGAAACATTCAATAGCCTTCGGGCATGTGGGATCCGTCTTAACCCCGAAAAATGTGTCTTCGAGGCGCGGGCTGGAAAATTGTTAGGGTATCTAGTTTCAAGCAGAGGGATCGAAGCTAGCCCCACTCAGATAACTGTGTTGCAAAGGATGGCTCCCCAGAGAATTTAAAGCAAGTGCAAAAGCTGACTGGTCGTCTTGCAGCACTTAGCAGATTTTTGGCAAGGTCTGCGGAAAGAAGTTTGCCCATCTTTAAAGCATTGAAAGGGTCCGAAGATTTTGCATGGACACTAGAGTGTCAAAAGAGCTTTGAAGATATTAAGAATTATCTCAGCAACCTTGCTACACTCACGGTGCTCGCGGATGAAACCCTACTCCTCTACCTTGCAGCTACTGGCTCTGCTGTCAGTGCAGTCCTTGCTAGAGAGGTTGATTTCAACGGGAAGTTGGTACAGAACCTAGTTTATTTTGTG
This sequence comes from Zizania palustris, assembly GCA_019279435.1. NCBI lineage: Eukaryota > Viridiplantae > Streptophyta > Magnoliopsida > Poales > Poaceae > Zizania > Zizania palustris. The sequence goes on from JAAALK010000285.1 coordinate 12,415,895, forward strand.
TCCGAAGCATTGTCTGGAGCAAAAACAAGATATTCCAAGCTTGAGAAATTCACTTATGCTCTGATAATGGCTTCGAGGAAGCTATTATTTCTTGGCACATAATGTAATTGTACCAACTTCATATCCTTTGGGAGATATGCTCCGAAGTAAGGATTCTACAGGAAGAATTGGGAAGTGGGCCGTTGAGTTAGCACCCTTTGGCATATCCTTTGTGGCAAGAACAGCAATTAAGTCACAAGTGTTGGCGGACTTCGTGGCAGAATAGACTCCCCCTGCAGCATGGGCTCCGGAAAAGCCAAGTGAAGGGATTTGGACTATTTATTCTGATGGAGCTTTCCAAGCATCTGGAGCAGGTGTCGGAGCCGTGATAATTTTGCCTTCAGGGCAAAAGGCAATGTACTCCGCAAGACTCAACTTTAAGTCTACCAATAATACAGCGGAGTATGAGGGAATTTTATTGGGACTTCGAAAGGCACGCGCTCTAGGGGCTACAAGAGTTGTTATTAAGACAGATTCTCAGATTGTAGCAGGGCACGTAGACAAGACCTTTCAAGTTCGGCATCCACAGCTTGCAAAATACTTGGAGGAAATCCGTAAGATTGAAGCAGCATTTAAAAGGGATTTCCATTCGGAGTATACCTAGAGCAGAAAATGTGCAAGCTGACATCTTAGCAAAAGTTGCAGCCGGAGCTATGGACATACCAGAAGAGGCTTTTTATGAAGAACTCAGTACACCTTCGGTGCCACAAATCCCTGCTATGGAAGTCCTTTGCATTCCAAGTACAGATTGGTGAAGTTCAATTATGGAATTGTTGCAAGGAGAAGCAAATATGTCTGAAGGGCCCCATCTTTCGAGGTTGAAACTCAGAATTCGGAGTTATCATATAATCAACGGTATTTTGTACAAGGCTGGAGTATGTTCCCCTTTGCTCCGATGTATATCTCAAGCCGAAGGTCAAGAAATTCTTCGAGAAATTCATGAAGGACTCTGCGGTAGCCATTTAGCCCCTCGAGTTTTGGCAGGAAAGACACTTCGCCGGGGGCTTTATTGGCCTACAATAGTAGCTGATGTGGAGAACTTAGTCCGCACTTGCCAAGGATGTCAGTGGATGGGACGAAGAAGTCATCGTCCACCAACAACTCTCCAAGTCATTGCTCCAGTATAGCCCATGGCCAGATGGGGCATGGATCTTATTGGCCCCTTCCCAGTAGCAAGAGGAAATTTGAAGTTCGCAGTGGTAGCAATCGAATACTTTTCAAAGTGGGTCGAAGCAGATCCTCTAACAGCTATCACTTCGAATAATGTATAAAAATTTTCTGGAAGAATATTATATGCCGGTTCGGAGTGCCTCGGCAGCTGACAGTTGACAATGGAACACAGTTCGATGCAGAACCCTTCAGGAAATTCTGTGAAGACCTAGGCATCCAATTATGTTTTGCTGCGGTAAGGCATCCTCAGTCTAACGGAGCTGTTGAAAGAGCCAATGGTAATATCTTATCAGGGATGAATCGAAGAATAGTTGGATTGGCAAAAGGACTGTGGACTGAAGAGCTTCCGAAAATTATTTGGTCCATTCGGACAACTCAGACAAGGTCTACTGGTTTCACTCCTTTCAGACTATTATTCGGAGACGAGGCTATGACACCAACGGAGCTTAAAGGAGGATCCTTTCACAGCACCGAACCGGAAATAGAAGCAAAAAGACAAACTTCGCTTGATTTAACAGAAGAGACAAGACTTCGAGCTGTTGCCAATTTGTCAAAATATCAACAGCAGACAAAGACTTGGTTCGACCCGAAGGTCAAGATTAATGAACTTAGACCGGGTCATCTTGTTTTGCGAAGTATTATAGCGCCAGGGAAATTAGAAAATAAGTGGGAAGGTCCATACATAATTGTCTGCTCAGGGCGTCCTGGTTCTTTTAAGTTAGCTAATTTGGAAGGTGAAGAGTTAACGCATACATGGCATGCGGAACACCTAAAGTGATATTTCGCATAGGGGCTCCTTGTAATCATTTGTAAACACCTTCCGAATCAATAAAGCTTATGGTTCAGATAATGCCTACCCTTCATAAACTTCCCACTTCTAGTGGACGCACTGGAATAGCGAAGTTGACCGGGAGGGAAGTGTCATTAATTTGAATCATATTTTTCGGACTTCAGACCATTGGTCCGAAGCTTCCGACGAGGTGGGAAAGTCACTGAAAAAACGGATTCCAAGCCATCGGCTTGACAGCATCCGTAAAAAGAGTCCAAGGAGACCAAATAATGTGGATTCCAAGTTTCGGCTTGAAAGCATCCGCAAAAGAGTCCAAGGAGACCAAATAATGCGGATTCCAAGTTTCAGCTTGAAAGCATCCGCAAAAAGAGTCCAAGGAGACCACTGTGAATTCCAAACCACCGGTTTGATAGAATTCGCAAAAAGAGCCGAAGGAGGCCAAAACAAACAGAGTTTGAGCTCATGAGCTTCGAATATCTGTGAAAAAAGTCCAAAGTGACCAATCGTTTGGGACACTAAAGTGTCCGGAAAGTTGTCCAAAGTGATTTCTTTCAAAACACAAGGTACTAAGTTACCAATCTTCAGACTCCAAGTAGTCGAAGACATTTTATAATATTTTAATCAATCTTTAAATTGCTGAGGGGCTCCGAGCCCTCAAAATTGTACTCCTAAGTTTTTCTTTGCGCCTAACCATCTTTGAATATAGTTCGAAGTTGCTTACGCCCAAAGAGGGGCTGGGAAATAGGGAGACAATTTTAAATCAATATTTATTATTCGAACAAATTATGATTACATCATGAAAAATTGGTATCTATACCGAGAAGGAATCGAAGACCCCTTCGATCTCTAGAGCTAAGGTTGGAACGACTAGTTCCAGAGCCGGGAGTTCTAAAACTTTGCGTTTAACTCTCCTACCTCCCTTCGAAGCTCTAAAGTCTTTCTGTTCTTATTGAAGCTCGGCCCAAGTTCGGAGTCGTTCGGGGCTCCTTTCCCAGCTTCCAAGTTCTTCGGGCTTTTTACCCTGTGCTTCATCTTCATCTTCGGACCATGCAATATCTTCGAAAGATGAAGTTTCCAAGTTAACTTCATTTTCTTCCTCTATAATATAAGATAGTATATCTTTGCTTACTTCGGGCGTAATTGCACCGGGCTATCTCGAGGAACTAAAAATCGAGGGCGCTTGTGAAGTTTTAAAAGATCGAAGGTAGCCCATAGTAGGCGGAGTTCTTCGTTAACGTCTAACACTTCGACATCTTCCATATGAGGTGAAGCCTAAAAACACGATAAGAAAATTTTCATTCATAAATGTACAAAAAGCATGATTCTTTACATAGTCAGGATCCTAAGGCAAATCTAGACCTGCGGGTTTGGCGAAGGCTGGCTGCTCGAGGCTTGCGACCGAGCTTGTTTCTGGCGTTGTCCTTCGTCAATCCAAGCCTTGATCGTAGTGCGACCTTCGGCTCTCCATGAAGCTTGGAAGGCTTGCCAAGCAGCGGCCACATCTTCGGAAGGAGTAAGAAGCCAATTGTCGTCGAAGGTAATGGGAGCCGCCTCTGTGTTCGGAGTTATCGATATTCCCAGATCTTTGTAGTAACGAAGTATGCCGATAGCAGCCACTTGTCCGGAGATTTCTCCGTACTGAATGCCTGCCATCTTCATTCTCTTCGCAGCCCCTTGGATCATTTTTAGCCACCGAAGTAAAGAGGCGTTGTCATTTGAAGGAAGTGTCCCAGTAGTACCGAAGTACTCTAGAACACCTAATAGTTGGTTCATGACCTCCGCAGCTACCTTCTCCGACTTCAGCTTGTCTTCAAGTAAGGCGTCCTTCGCCGAAGTCAATTCTTCCACCACGCCGGAAAACCTAGCTGCCTCCGTAGCTAAAGAATTTTTCTGGTTAAGTAGGTGGCTAGCCTCCTCTGCAGTTTTGGCTTTTTTCTCCTGGAGCTTGACAAGTTCAGCCCCCACCGTAGCATGCTCTGCCTGCATCTTTTCTATTTCCGCCCGAAGCACAATTTGTTCTGCTTCGAGCTCCTTATTTGCAGTCTCCAAGCTATGCCTGGCCCTCCGCTCTGCTGAGACCATGTTGTCTAAATGGGAAACTCGACCTTCGGAAATGTTAAGATTTCTCTGAAGAGTGGTGATTTCCTCTCGAAGGTGAAGGCTTCCGCGTTCATTTGAAACGTTCGCAGCTCGGGCCAAGACTATTTGCTGCAAAGAGAAAAAACCAAGGTGAGAAATTATTTGTATATAAGATTAATTTTGTTTTGCATATACTTCGTACCTGGTACGCTGCACGCTCCATGGCAGCGTTGAGCTCCGAACCCTCAGCCTCGCTCAAGATGGCTACCAAGTCTGTCTCCCCGACTTCGCGGCTAGCTCGATCCAAAGGTTCGAGCAAAGTCCGAAGTCCGATTCTTTGCTCCAAGAAAGGAGCTAGAAGAGGGAGCATAGACAAGGCCCTCTGGTCGTCTTCGTTCGGCGAGGGGCCGGAGCGCTGGGCCGTATCTTTTGGAACTTAGGCAGACTGCCCCCCTCTGTAGATTGGCTTCCGTCTGTCGATTCAGACGGAGTTAATCCTGAGCTTGGAGCAGGGAGGGGGTCCACCTTGCCTTTACCTTTTCCAGGTCCCATTTGAGCGACTTCTGGAATTGGCTCCAGAGTAGCCGAAGTCCCAGGATTTGTATCTTCGAGAAGGCCCTCTTCCATAGGAGCAGATCCTGTTGAAGCAAAGGTATTATACATTGTATAATTTCACAGGAAAAAAGAACAAAAGAATTATGTGAAGTTTACCCCCGAAGTCTTGACGGCGGGTGAGCATCGGACTTCTTAGCGGGTCAAAAGCTACCCCGAAGTCTTCGTCGGAGTCAGAATTCATGACTAAAGCTTCGACTGTTAGAGCCTCTTCGGGAGCTGCCGTCGTTGCTTCACTCAGAATCAAAGTTGATTCTACAGCAACTTCGACTCCACCTTCGTCCATAGGGGCTTCATCTCGCGATAAGTCTTCTTGAGCAGTCGAAGTCCCAACTTGCCCAAGGTTGCCTTGAAACTCCGGCACGCTCGCAACATCACCAATGTTTGCATCTGTTTGGGCTCCATCCTTGTCAATCAAGTCAACAAGCATTCTACCTTCATCCTCCGAGGAATCGGAGACCGAAGCTATTGGGCTTGGAGGCGCCGCAGTTTTTGGCTTTCGGGCTACTTTCTTCGATGGAGTCTTGGCAGAGGTCGAGGCTCCAACTTCGGCTTTCCTTTTCTTAGGCCCTTGTTCCGAAGGCACCCAATCCAAAAGAGGAAGGGGAATAACTTCGAGTAGCCCCTATACTCGGTTGGACCGCTCCCAAGTACTTACCAACTTAATCCTCCATTCTTTCTCAGCCGGAGTCGGGACTCTCAGAATTTTCTCCGAAGCCCGCACGATTTGCTCCGAAGTCATAGGAGCTAGAGAGGCTGAAAGATAAGTTGATGTTGGTTATTTCTTCAAATAAATATATATGAAACATGTTGTTTTCGAAGTTACCTGCAGGGCTCGAGCTCGAAGAAATCTTTCGAAGGCCACCTTTCGTATGTTCTTCGAAGGTGATTGGCCAGTTGGCCATCAGAGGGGGGATCTGAAGTCCGATGAACTCCTCTGACAAATCCCTCATACTCAAGCGATGGCTAATCCTCTGAAGTAGTCTAAGGCGAGCTTCGAGCTGGCCTGGATCCGGATGGACAAGAGCTTCTCTCCAGAAGTTTATGTCCTATAGAGGTCCAGCTAAGCGACTTCCTGCTCCAACTTCGGCGTAAAACCATCAGAGGATCCAATCCGTATACCATCTGGCATTGATGGCCTTAGCTGGAAATCGAAGAGCGTATTCGTCTCGGAGCCGGAAGTTAATACTCCCGAAGGCCACCACCAATCTTTTCACCTCCAGGGCCTATGAAGGTCTTGGGTTGGCAAGAAGCCCGGTGTAGGGCTGCGAAGATTTCTGCTCTTCCTTCGCAGCCTTTAGCTCGCAACGCCCACTCGAAGATGGAAAGGCGTGCTATCGCGTTCAGAGAAAGTTGGGGGAGAGTAACATGGAATAAATCCAGTACCTCGGCCAGGAAGTCAACAGCCGGGAGCCCTAATCCAGCTTCGAAAAAGGCTTCGAAGACAACCACTTCTCCGGGCCTTGGCGAAGGAATATCTTCTTTCCCAGGTTTGCGAATCACAATCTCTGAACTGATCTTCCCTTCTATCGCTGCTGCGAGCGACTCCCTCTTGCAGGTTGAAGGTCCTAGTTGGTAAGACTGATTCGCATACTTCGATGAGGCCGGAAGGAGATCTTGAGGATCATCGCGTTGGGGATTTCTTCCTGGCGCCGTTGCTGTCGGAGTCACCGTCGCTGATGTCATCGCCGTCGATGCAGCCGCAGTCTGCTGTCGAGCCAAGGCTGAAGCCGCCCCAGGAACCTTGAAACTGGTCTTCGCCATGGATTTGCTCTGGTTGCTCAAAGAAGAAATGGAGGCTAGGGCTTGTCTACTGGTTTGTTTGCAGGAAGGCGGTGAGAAAGTATTTGGGAAGGATCTGGGTCCCTTATTTATAGCCCGGGCCACAAATTTTACCGTTTGGTGTTCTGCCGTTCACATTCCTGACCGTTATCTCTTTGCGAACTTAACGCATTCCCTTAATTTTCGTTGAGGAAAAGCCAACGACTATTTCTTCTAAGCCTAAAAAAGCTTTCGGACTTTTTAAGTTAATTCTAAAAAATAGTTCGAACATAATTTTCTTATAAGTTGATTCGAAGTTTCAAATGTCCACATATTTCAAAGGCTGATTAAAATTGTTAGTCTCTGCGCATTATTATTTCTCTTGCGTATACTGCTCTCCTAACATCACAGGTCTAGCGGAGAAGCGTATTCGAGGGGCTACTGTTGGGAGAAAATACTTCATCCTCAGAGCCATTATGGTAACAAGGCAAAGGCAGGTGATTGAATCAAAGGTTTCCAGCATATAACTCCGGAATCACCGTGGATCAAGTTCGAAGTATAGAGGCGAACTCTAGTTCGGAGTTTATCTTCGAACTAGGACTCTTCCGAGAGCTTCCTTGCCAGCTAGGATGGAAGACTTATCTTCCTTCTCATTAGATTAGTCTTTTACCATTTTAGCCCTATTAAGGGTACCGAATAGTTTCCACTATGTCGGTTGTAATAGAGGGGTAAAAGGGTCTTTTCCTTAATGTTTGGGCCTATAAATACCCCCCGTTTTACTCTGTAATAGGGACCGAATACAAGTTATTCAATATACATTTTCGAACTGTTTTAAGCTATTATCCTTTCAGAGGCTTGAAATAGTTTACTTCGCAAACACTTCGTTTGTTAGTTTCAAACCTTCAGAAACCTGTTAGCGTAATCTTTTACGCCAACAGAACTCCTACATTGGAAAGAGAGTCAAAACTTAATATATGTTTAGCTGTCTTGTTTAGTTGTCTAGTGTTGTTTCAAAATACTTGCTTTGCTTAGCAAGATAATCACCACGGTAGGCATAATCCATGTATAGTGAAAGGAACTCCTTCCTACACAGGTTCAAGCACTGGAAACCCTAAAAGTCACAATTTGGGGTGATGATCACCTCTTTTTCATCTCTCTGTTACCGCCATGCGAGATCAATGTCACGCGCCATGTGAGAAGGGAGCTGCTGCATGTCAACCTGTAGCCCAATCAAGCCTGTGAACGGTATCGCGGCTACTGTTTACATAAACAGTATTGTGCGGTACTATAGTAGATAAATAATTAAAGATCGGATTTTGCTTAGGAGTCTCAATGGCTAAGTATTGTAATCAGAGGAGTCTTAATGGCTAAGTATTGTGATCAGAGGAGTCTTAATGGCTAAGTATTGTAATCAGATTAGTTAAGAGTTGGATTAGATTGGTTTGTTAGTTTTTAGATCCGGGGAGTTTGTACTATATAAATAGAGCCTGACCGAGGGTTTAGATCGTCGAGAATTTAGTTTAGGCTTTGCCTCCGTGCATCCCTGCCTCGTTGGTACGTCAGGTCGTTACGGCTCCGCCACGCTGGCGAGGTCCAGGGCTCTCGACCAACTACTTTGTTTTTCCTTATCAATAAAGAATACTAGTTCCATGGAATCCCTATACCCATGACAATCTGGTATCAGAGACCACTAGTTCGCCCACCATGCCTCTGACTGCCACGGGTTTAGGGAAAGATGTCAATTCCACCGGCGACAACATCGACAAACGTCTGGATCGCCTCGAGGAGCTAGTGTGCTCTCTCGTCGACAAAGTCAACGACATCGACAGGAAGCAGTAGAGTCTTTGCCTTGCTATTTTGCGCCTAGAGAAACATGTCTTTGAGGTAAGCAATGACACCCTAACAGACGTGATGTTGGTGGCGTTAGTGGCAGCAACCAGAGCAGCAGGCAAGACCGGTCTGGATCTGTATGCCGCACTACTTGGGACCGGTGGCCGCCATCTACACCACCTCTAGTGGCGGGATGTGGATGCCGACTTCAACAACAGCACAGACGACAACTTCAACAAGGGCAGCCTCGGCTACGACGCGTCTGCCCTTGGTGGCAGCGGCCCTAGCGAGAGAAGCTCATGCGGCCTAGGTTGGGAGGGCCACGGTGGTAGATCGGGCATCCTATGGCGACTTAGTGGAGACATTGATGCGGTCGACTGACGTGGTTGGCGTTGGCGCGAGCAGGCGTGAAGGCGGCGTCCTCGACACGGTTGGCGATGTGGACGCCAACGACATGGACAGCCGCAGCATATGCGACAACAACAGCCAAGTTGTGGGCGGCTGGAACACGATAGCGGAGGCGGTGTCCGCAAGGGCGTAAGCAAGTAGGAGGTCGCCCAAGGCACGGTGAATCTGGGAGGCCGCTAGAGCCACCCCAATGGTGACGTGGGCAACCTCGGCAAGGCCAGGTCAGGCGGTCACTGGAGGTACTCTCGATGGCTCGGTCGGTGACACCAACAGAGCTTTGGAGGCCATCGCCACTCCCCTGACCGCGCAGATCGATGAGCAGTTGGGCACGATCGACGATGGTTTTTGGGCGACGATGCCGATGGGAGTTCCCGATAGTCTAGCTCGAGGACGAGCTGGTTTTCAAGGGGGGGAAAGATGTCATGGCTGCAGATCAATGTCACGTGCCACACAAGAAGGGGCTACTGCAGGCCAACCCGCAGCCCAATCAGGCCCCGTGAACAGTACCGCGGGTATTGTATTAGATAAATAATTAAAGATCAGATTTTGGTTAGGAGTCTTAATGGCTAAATATTGTAATCAGAGGAGTCTTAATGGCTAAGTATTGCAATCAAATTAGTTAAGAGTTTGATTAGATTGGTTTGTTAGTTGTTAGATCCGGGGACTCTGTACTATATAAATAAAGCCTGACCGATGGTTTAGATCATCGAGAATTCAGTTTAGGCTTTGCCTCCCTGTATCCCCTACCTTGTTGGTGCGTCAGGCCGTTACGGCTTTGCCATGCCGAAAAGGTCTAGGGCCCTCGACCAACTACTTCATTTTCTTATCAATAAAAAGACCGGTTCCGTGGAATCCCTGTACTCGTGACACATTCACACATAATCTTATTTACTATGTTGGTGGTGTTCATTAGTTTGACACCTGTTGGGGGAAATAACGTTATGCTAACAGGAGCCAAATGACAGTATCTTCGAGGCCTCCTAAAGGCCAAAGCATTCTAGAGCTTTGAAGCCAAAGAGCAAACCCAAGACCCCTTCGTCCTAAGCGAAGCAAGTATCTGAATACTATTGTGAAGACTACTCCAAGAATCACAAGGCTAGAAGCTAAGTGTGGAGGTATATGAGCACCCGGGCCACTCCGGGGCTCCACCCAGGCAAGATGTGTGAAGCCCCTCTTCGCCGCTATCCGCACCGAAGACCTTTCCAATACGAAGTCTCCGGTACACTCTTCGGCCCACTCTTTGGCCTATACTTTGATGCAGACTAAAATATCTTAAGTAGCCCTCCGGCATGAAGATCTAAACCAGGGGCCTTTTCCCCTAGTATTTGCACATGTATTTGTATGATAGGTTACTTTTTTACCCCTACGAAGTCATGTAAACATAGTCATGTATGACGATTGTAAGTAGAGGGTAAAATAGACTTTTCCTGTTATATTTTGCCTATAAATGTTGAGCATCTCTATTGTAATAGGGACGGAGGATAGAATACCAAAGTCACTATAAACTGGATGTAAGGTTATTATCCCTTCTGGAGGTTTGAACGAGTATAAAACACTCTACCCACATGGACCCTTCGAGGTTCATATTCCTTTCATAGAATAACCCTTTGTGGTTATCTTAATTACATAAACTTGTTAGGCATAAATTTTACGCCACAACAGTTGGTGTCGTCCGTGGAGAACCTAGTACTAAATTAGCCTCTCTACCACTACCTACGAAACTCATCTCGAAGCATACCTCCAAAGATGTTTGCGAAGTCCTACCTAGGCTTCGCACACTCATCTTCCGCTAGGGGCTTTGAATACACTCCGAAGGCTTTTCAGTCCTCTTTGGTCTCGGAGGCCCCAAGGACTCTGAGGAAAGCTTTAACACCTCGCTTCGAAGGTCTTAGTCTTTGGACTCTTTAGTATTTCGAAGGTATGCATAAGCTACTCCACAACCCGATCTCGAAGGTGGGCTCGACGCGAGACAAATAAGTCAGCATATATATATATATACGGAGTGTCATGCTTTGTTTTGATATATGTTGACTTCGGGTTCTGTCAAATGGCCCCAAAAATCGGTGTGATCACTCCACCTTCATCGCTACACAATGCCTCCGGGCCCATAGCAATTTATAAAAAAGGGACTCCGAGCTTGCGACTCAAAGCGACCCGGACTCTGAGCTCACAACTTGAAGCATCCAAAAGATTCGAAGGTGACTCAATACCCTGGTGTGATCAAAACAAAGCCTCGAAGCCTTGCTTCGCTCATCATAAATAAAATTTTGAAGCCTTGCTTCGCTCATCACAAATAGAGCATCAAAGCCATGCTTCACTCGCTAAAGGAAATTCTCGAAGCCTTGCTTTGGGTATCAATCATGTATCTCGAAGTCTTGGTTCACCTCGAATATGTTTCAAAGCCTAGCTTCGCCTCGAGTAAAACCCAAAAACCTAGCTTCGATCGACAGATTCAAAAACTAAACTAGCCTTCATTTGTTAAGAAATCAAAGTAAAACTTGTTGATTTATTCCAAGTCATGCAATCGAAGTACCCATGTAGGCTAAAAGCAATCTAGCGTCCAAAGCCGCATGGTCGGACACATTCCTCTGCATAATCAATTGCGCTAAATCATCGCATGATTGCATGCTCCAGCTTGGCCGTAGTCCCTAACCGCCACGTGCAAGGGGGACCGATAACCATGCATGCGGAGTGTGCTTCGTTAATTGTTCATTCGAAGTAGGAATAGAAATTACATTCATATAATTGTGAAGTACATGATACACTTTGAATACAAGCTATGAGTAAGCACTATCAAAACCTAAGTAAAGCGGGCTCGCGACCCCGAAAAAATCGACCCCTGCTTCTACTCGCTCTTTTTTGCGGCGAGGGCCCCCTTAGATGGATGAACCCTCACCGGGGTTAGATCATCCACGGCTAGACCATCTACGCTTCGAAGTTAGGAGATCCCTCCTTTCTTCTTGCAAGTCAGCCCAAGTCCGAGTCGTAGGCGGCTCCATATCAAAAGAGAAGTCCAAGGCTTCGTCGTTGCCTTGGACAAGTGCCCCCGAAGGTTGGACCCCTTCGTCTTCAAGAGCTACATCGAAGATCTGTAAGTTAGGTGAATACGAAGAGCTTTGAATGGGCCACTTCGGGTGTGACTTCACCCTTAGGACACCGAGGTACTTTAAACCGAGGGTGGCCCTCGGACCTGGCTACTTCGAACACTACCCACTACTGATGAAGTGCCTCCGAGTCTTCAAGTACTTCAACATCGACATCGAAATTCAGAGATTGGGCCTAAGCAAGTTCAAAACACCCCCGCATTTCATTAATAAACTGATAAAGTTTGCTTTACAGGACTATGACTAAGTATTACAAAATGAAGCCTAAGAGATCTACACCTTCGGAGGAGGGTTCGATCCCGAAGGTGGCGTGCGTTGCGCCGCTCGGCACGAGCAGCCACCCTCTAGAGTTCGAGGGCCATTTCACGCTCTTGAGCCTTCTAGGGCCGGTGAAGTCAAGTGAGGCCCTCAGAAGGCCACCGGCTTGATAGAGGTCACCGCTTCAATATGTTGGCACCCTTCTTCGTGGAGCAATTCGAGTATTCCTTGGCTAGCCACCCGTCCTGCGGTCCAAGCGAAGCCCACCATTGTGTCCTCCGTAACGAGGGAAGTCGTGTGAAGGAATCCAAATCGATGCCCGACTAGATCTTAGGTGCCAAAGTTTGGAGTCTGGCAACTGGTTCCCAAGCGACCCAAACTCCGGTAAGAACAGAGGTGGCTTCATAGCTCTTGGGCCACTTCGGGTGTGACTTCACCCTTAGGACACCGAGGTACTTTAAACCGAGGGTGGCCCTCGGACCTGGCTACTTCGAACACTACCCACTACTGATGAAGTGCCTCCGAGTCTTCAAGTACTTCAACATCGACATCGAAATTCAGAGATTGGGCCTAAGCAAGTTCAAAACACCCCCGCATTTCATTAATAAACTGATAAAGTTTGCTTTACAGGACTATGACTAAGTATTACAAAATGAAGCCTAAGAGATCTACACCTTCGGAGGAGGGTTCGATCCCGAAGGTGGCGTGCGTTGCGCCGCTCGGCACGAGCAGCCAACCCTCTAGAGTTCGAGGGCCATTTCACGCTCTTGAGCCTTCTAGGGCCGGTGAAGTCAAGTGAGGCCCTCAGAAGGCCACCGGCTTGATAGAGGTCACCGCTTCAATATGTTGGCACCCTTCTTCGTGGAGCAATTCGAGTATTCCTTGGCTAGCCACCCGTCCTGCGGTCCAAGCGAAGCCCACCATTGTGTCCTCCGTAACGAGGGAAGTCGTGTGAAGGAATCCAAATCGATGCCCGACTAGATCTTAGGTGCCAAAGTTTGGAGTCTGGCAACTGGTTCCCAAGCGACCCAAACTCCGGTAAGAACAGAGGTGGCTTCATCAACCCCCGAACGACTTCAGACTTTTTGGCCTTCGAAGCTTGTTTGGCAATGCGAAGATCATTGTTCTCCGCTATTAGCCTCATGTTGGCCTCCTCCAAAGCCTGTTTGGCGGTGTGAAGCCCAGTGTTCTTCGCCGTCAGCCTCGCGTTAACCTCCTCCGAAGCCTAGAGAGCTCACCGGAGGTCCTCAACCTCCAAAGCCATCTTCGCTGTGGCCTCATACGCCTTGGCCACTTCGGACCTCAATGCCTCAACAGCCGCTTTGGCTTGCTGTTGAGTGTCTTCGAAGGCACGATGTCGAAGGTTTTCGATATCCGCAGCAACAAGGACTTCTTAGCAGTCTACGAAGGTGGTGGCTCCGTAAATCAAGGCGAATGCCTAATAAAAGCGAAAGAAGCTATTAACAACAAGAAAAAGTAAAGGAGCTAGTGAACCATTTGCAAGGCCCTACTTACTAGGAGAAGAGCCTCTTCGGCAGTCGTGGTAAGGTCTTCGTGGCGGTAGTGGCTCAAGTCCGCTACCAAGTCACTTCTTGTGAGGCCTTCGCTGCCCCTGAGGTACCGAGACACCATTTCTTCGGTAGTCACCCCCGGTGAAAGGAAGGGCCTCAACAAAGGCACTTGGTTGGTGGACGCCTCTGGATCAGAGCTTCGCTCCACGACCTCGACAATCTATGATCGATGGGGCCAAGGTAAAATAGGGCATTGTGCCTCTCTTCAACAACGGTCCAATTTCAAACCGTTGGCCTCAACGTCTTTTGGACTTTTGAGGACATCCCGTTAGCCGTTGGCAAGCTTTTAATGCGTAAAAATTGGCCCAAGACCAGGCTCTGAAGCTCAGCTCCAGAGCCATGCGATCCGAAGAGGGCCACTTGAAGGTGTCATTTGTCACAAGGCGCACACAAGTATCTAAATGCATCTCTATTACAATAGAGGGCCACTTGAAGCTCCAAAGGACTTCGGCTATTCAGAGGCCTTGAGGATACTGTCTTTTGGCCCCTATTAGTGTAAAGTTATTTCCTTTTAATGCATCTCTATTATAATGAGAACGAAGGATAAAATACAATCGTCACTATGAACTGAATGTAAGATTATTATATTTTTTTGGAGGCCTAAACTAGTATAAAACGCTTTACCCACACGGACCCTTCAATATTCATATTCGTTTCATGGCATAACCTTTCAAGGTTATCTTTATTATATAAACATGTTAAGCATAAATTTTCGGCCACACCACCACCTTTGGTTGTTTTCTTGTAAGTAGCTTTGAACTAAACATCTGATCTCCACACACCGATCTTAATATATTTATATACCTCCAATTTCCTAAAGAAAACCATCTGTATTAAAAGTTGCAAAGATATTGTTGGCGTAAAAGTTACACCAACAGGTTCTTAGTAGTTAAGAACAAACAAACAAGAGGTTTGTGTCTTTAGGACAAACTTGAGCCTCCGTAAGGATAACAACTCAAGAGGTCCGAATGTATGTGTTTGAACCACTGGTTCTGGATCCTTCTTACAAGGTACAAAGGGGGGTATTTATAGGGAGAAAAGTTAAAGGAATAGACCTATTTACCCTTATATTACAAAGGGCCTTCAGTATTATAAATAAGGTTATGCACGGCAAAGTGCTGCAGGGTAGATGGATAAGCAGGGCGTCCAATCAGTCACGTCTTCCTGCTTCGAAGCCTCCTTTCTCCTTTCGGAGGGTCCTCCGAGGCTTCGCATCGTGGCACCCTTCGACCGTGCTGACGTATCTTCGAGCATTAGTCGACCATCTTCGGGGCCTTCTTAGGGCCTACGGAGGGTTAACCTTTAAGTCGTGGAAATGAAGTAATTTCCCCCAACAGTAGCCCCTCGAATACGCCTTTCTGTAGATAACCTATTTTTTAGAAAGAAGGCAGTATACGAAAGGAACATTTTTAGTTTCTGACTTGAAGGGAATGCGAAGATACTATGATTTAGCTCGGAATATTAAGTCCAATATTTTAAAACGTTCGTCTCCGAATTTTGGCATAGTGAGGAAAACTCCCTGGAGCAGCATGGCTTCGGAGCATAAGTGCTACGAGAGCAGTTACGGAGCGTGACCGTCGAGCGGGCGGTTATGAAGCGTGGACGTCGTGGGGTGCCGTCAATATGACCGTTACGGCGCAAATAGCCGTTACCCTCTGTAAGAAAGGAGTAACGGTCAATTTCTTCAGCGGTTGCACGCCGTTTCACTTTCCAGCCCCACTTGTCAGCGACGGAAGCCGAACCTGCAGTGTGAAACTTCTCGAAGAGCAGTATAGATTGTGCGGTTATAAAAGGGGGAGAAAGGGATTACTGGAAATTTTTTACCGCATTCACCGTTCTTGCAATTCACCTTTCCCCTCAACCTCTGCCCCTTCGAGCACTTGAGTGTAATGGCGAGAACCAGCCACACCACTCCTTTGGCGGCCAACACTATGGCGCAGCGGCAGGCATGGGCGGCATCAGCAGCCACAGCAATGGCGGGGGGCCCGGGCGGCGGTTGGCCCAAGAACCCTCGGGCGCTCCGTCCGCCCTCCAAGAAGAAGATGGCCCAGAGCTTCGTTATTGGTCAGTCAGTGAGCACAGCGGAATCCATCGAGGAGGCGGTAGATGGGAAGTTGGGAGCCGGAATGAGGACTCGTGTTCCCGGGACAGAGTCGACTCCACGGCCTCGGCGAGGAGAAGTGGTAGTCTTCGAGGCATTCTTCGAAGCTGGCCTGGGGTTACCAGCTGTGGATTTCTTAGCAGAGGTACTAGACATGTTCCATATTACTCTGCCTCAGCTGTCCCCCAACGCAATCGTCCGTCTGGCCGTCTTTGAGTGGGCTCTTCGGGCGGAAGGGTGTGAAGGACGCTCCGAAATCTTCGCAGCAACCCACGAAGCCATCTGCCAGCCGAAGCCTCAAGATGGGCCCGGAGATTCGAAGGTGACAGTGGCTTTCGGCAGTGTCAATTTTCAGCTACGGCGGGAGCACGCTCTTCATTTCCCTGCGAAAGTCATAAACGATCGATGGTATACAAATTGGATACTTCGGTGGTTTTACGCCGAAGTAGGAGAAGACTCCCCCCTTTCGGGCCCTCTTCAAGAGATTTGGTTCCGGAAGGAAGCGGACATCTCCCCGAACCCTAGCCTGCTCACGACGAGGCTAGGGTTGCTGACTTCTGTGGCTCGTCGTATGAGCATGCGGGACCTGGCCGAAGAGTTCGTAGGCCTTCGGATCTCACCCCTCGGAGCTAGTTGGCCAATCTCCATCCCGCGAGCCTCGGAGGGGGACCTTCGAAACTTAGGTACGTCCTTCTGCCTATGGCATCATTTTATATGAACATATTAATTATACTTATGCTTCTTATACCTTTTCCTTTTCAGCGGCGCCACTGGCCTTATCTCCGGACGACATAGTCCGGGCTACCGAGCGAATTCTCGGAGCCCCTTCGGTAGCCGAGAGGCAGAGGAGGTTGGAACTGGTAGGGAGCTGGGAACGCTCGAACAGGGTGTGGAGAGCCCTTGGCATGGAGCCCCCGCCGCTTCCCGACTTCGCCCCGGCCGGAGTGGCGGCTCGCAAGAGGAAAGCAGCGGCCGAGCCCACTAAAAAGGCTGGCAAGCAACCTGCTCAGAAGAAGGCGGTGAAGCAGCCTTCTCACTTGACGCCTGCTTCGTCTTCTTCGTCGCCGGACGAGCGGAGCCCTACTCCCGAAGAGACAGAAGACTCCGGAGGCGCCACAGCGAAGGCTTTCGAAGATTACCTTCTGATCGATGAAGACATGGGGGAGGTCCCCACGACCCTCCTCGACAGGGAGGATGTTGACGTTACCCTTCTGACTCCTCCTGCGCCTGTCGACGTGCAAGTAGAGTCAAACTCTCCCTCCGGCTTGCCTGCACCCGAAGGGGTTTCAGCGGAGGTTGTGGCCCCGACGGACGAGACCGAAGTCAGGACTTCGGGGGATGACTTCGACAACATCCTCCGGTTGTACGAAGTCCTGGAGGATCCGGCGATCCTTCCTCAAACGGCTCTTGGAGGTATTTTCCCAGAACTTTTTCTTTTTTCATCGGCATTCGCTTGCTATCTGCATAATATGTTAATTAACCCTGATACTTGAAACAGGTACCTCTTCGGGTATCGAGGCCTCGGTGGTGCCCGACGTCCCTACTTCCTCGGAGACAGTCACCCGTATGGACCCTCCGGCTCCTCCGGGGGCTCCGAGCCCGGTGACGGAGAACGTATCCTTCGGAGCGGACGATGTGCTCCTTGGGACGGAATTGGCTCCGGCCGTGGCAACCTCGACTACTGACGGCGCCTCCGACAACGTGGCTCCAGCTGGAGGTGTGGCGGCCGAAGGTCAAGATGTTCTTGCCTCTCCTCCTTTCGTGCCGGGGAGGGGTAAGAGTATTTCCAGCTTGGGCCCTCGGGTTGATCAAGCAGCGCCCTCCGTTGGTAACTCAGAGGACGAGGCCGCCGAGGACGACGCCCGGGCCTTATCTTGGCTCCCTCTTCTGGCTCCTTTCTTGGAGCATCGGAGCGGCCTTCGAAGGCTACTGGAGCCCCTGGCTGAGAAAAGCCAGGATATTGCCAATTCGGAGTTGATCTCCGCTTTGAGCGAAGTCAGGGCTTCGAATCTCACCACGGCCCTCGAAAGGGCTGCCCTACAGGTATGAAAAAGACACCGCAGTTGTTGTATTTTAATGATCGAAGCTTCTTTAGCACTTACTTTGTTTTCCTTGCAGCAATTCGCCCTTGCTAGAGCGGCAGCGACTTCCAGTGAGGTCGAAATTAACCGACTTAACCGGAAGGTTACAGCTCTTCAAACAGCCCTCGACGAGTCTACCGGGAGGTCTCTTCGGCTGAATGAGGAACTCTTGGAAGAGCGGAAGGCCAAAGCCGCGTCTGACGAAGCCTCTGAAGCCCTCCGCTCTCATGCCGAAGAAGTCGAAGCTGAACAAGTGGTTCTCCGTGCGGAGGTCGAGAGGCTTCGCCAAGAAGCGGCTGCTTCGAACGGCCGTATGGTTGAACTTCAAGGGGCTCTTAGCCAGGTAATGGCTCAGAAGAGTTCCCTGATGCTCCGGGTGGCCGCATTGGACGCAACGGTTGCAAGCCTGGAAGCAGCAGATAAAAAGAATTCCAGTACCGCTGATCGTACCTTGGAAGCCCTTCAGGGTACGTTAGAGTACTTTGGCACCATGTGCCCTTCAACTTCTGCTGCAACCTTCGAGCCGCTCGATCGGAAGCTGACGAGGATCCAGGTAGCTTCGTCGCTGATGAAGAATTCCGGGGTACGGTACGGAGAGATCTCCAGACAGTGCGCCGGCATCGGGGTTCTTCGCACCTCGAAACTCTTCGGGTTCCCCTTGCTCTGGTTGGTGGTTCGTCTCCTGGAGGCTTCGCGGATGATGACTTGCTGCGGCCGTCTCCGGAGGTGGCTTCGGCGTGGGAAGCTTTCCGATCAGTATGGAAGGCGGACCACAAGGTTGCTGCTAAGGCTTGGATCGACGAGGCCCGTCGGCAAAAGCAGGCTCAGACGAAGCCACCACTCCCGACTTCGCCAGCGCCTTCGGTCCCAGCTCCGTCAACCGACCCGCAGGTCTAGCTGCTTAGGGCTGTTGTGTACCTGTGGTCTTGTAAACTTTGTTTAATTAATGAGAAGGTTATAAACAGTACTTGTCTTGGGTGTTCTTCTCTTTTTTAGGTTCTGTCATGCCCTTCGAGCCCTGACTTCGTACTTTTGGAAACTACTGCCGAGCTTCGAAAGGAGTGGGCAGTTCTTGAGAGTTTGAGGCCTTATCGCCGCTCTCGCTTTTCTGTTCCTCGCGGAGACGGGGGGGAGTTACCCTTGAAGTACGAAGGGATGTTTTGTCTTACATTAAAGAGGAAGAGCAGGAAGGGGGGTCTTCGTCCTCCGAGCCTGTTGATTGGTCCGATTCGGAGTACCAGGCTGGAAACCTTGCCGAGGCTGGCTCCGAAAGGCTCTTGACGTGGGCCGAACTTCAAGAGGAGCAGAAGAAGCTGCGAGCCTCGAAGAAAAAGAGAAGTTCCCGGCCTAAAAAGACTTCGAGCTCCGAAGGGCAAAGTAGCCGTAGGGGTCGAAAGGGCCTCCGTTTTTATTTGGGTCTAGATAGCAGTTTTTCCTGATGTATGAATATAATATTTTAATGCGGAATGCTTCGACAGCATGTTGTGTGGCTCCTATCCTCCTACCCCTCTTGTGGGTGGCGAAACTTTTATCTTATATAATGGTTCGGTAGGCACAATGATTGCTTGAGCACCTGTATGCTTCGAATTTTGGTATATGTACCATCGATAGTTTAGAAACTTGAGTTTTGTTTAAAGTCCTTAAACTCTTCTACGGATCCTAACAAGCCGGAGCCTGGAATCCGTAGGTTGGCCACCTCCGGCTCTTTTACAGATAGTTCGCACCCGGAGGCTTGAGATTCTGTTTTGTTTAAAGTCCTTAGACTCTTCTACGGATCCTATCAAGCCGGAGCCTGGAATCCGTAGGTTGGCCACCTTCGGCTCTTTTACAGATACTTCGCACCCGGAGGCTTGAAATTCTGTTTTGTTTAAAGTCCGTAGACTCTTCTACGGATCCTACAAGCCGGAGCCTGGAATCCGTAGGTTGGCCACCTTCGGCTCTTTTACAGATACTTCGCACCTGGAGGCTTGAAATTCTGTTTTGTTTAAAGTCCTTAGACTCTTCTGCGGATCCTAACAAGCCGGAGCCTGGAATCCGTAGGTTGGCCACCTTCGGCTCTTTTACAGATACTTCGCACCCGGAGGCTTGAAATTCTGTTTTGTTTAAAGTCCTTAGACTCTTCTACGGATCCTAACAAGCCGGAGCCTGGAATCCGTAGGTTGGCCACCTTCGGCTCTTTTACAGATACTTCGCACCCGGAGGCTTGAAATTCTGTTTTGTTTAAAGTCCTTAGACTCTTCTACGGATCCTAACAAGCCGGAGCCTGGAATCCGTAGGTTGGCCACCTTCGGCTCTTTTACAGATACTTCGCACCCGGAGGCTTGAAATTCTGTTTTGTTTAAAGTCCTTAGACTCTTCTACGGATCCTAACAAGCCGGAGCCTGGAATCCGTAGGTTGGCCACCTTCGGCTCTTTTACAGATACTTCGCACCCGGAGGCTTGAAATTCTGTTTTGTTTAAAGTCCTTAGACTCTTCTACGGATCCTAACAAGCCGGAGCCTGGAATCCGTAGGTTGGCGGAGCCACCGAACCAATGGTTCGTAGCAAGCCCCTTGGGTTTTTCCGAGAAATGCTTGGCTCTTGCTAGCATCACCGACCTCCGAATGCGTCCATCCGGAGGGTTTGATGTTCGAAAGGCAAAACAAATCTCAACCCCTTAGCTTTATTTATAAAAGGAGTGTTACAAGTGATTACAAGGAAGCCTTAAGCATAATATCTCTTAAGGTGCTCCGCATGCCATGCGTGTTTCAACTCTTCTCCTTCTAAATTAGCTAATTTAAACGAGCCGGGGCGACCTGAGCGTAAGATAACATATGGTCCTTCCCATTTGTTTCCTAGCTTCCCCGGAGCTATTACATTTCGTAATACTAGATGACCTGGTTTTAACTCAGTTAATTTGACTTTTGGGTCATACCATGTCTTTGTGTGCTCTTGGTACTTCGTCAGGTTGGCGACAGCTCGAAGCCTTGTTTCTTCCGACAAGTCTATTGAAGCACCTCGATCACCTTCGTCTTCGTGTTGAATTACGCGAAGTGACTCCCCTTTGAGCTCCGTAGGGGTCATGGCTTCGTCTCCGAAGAGCAACCTGAATGGCGTGAAGCCGGTTGATCTAGTTTGCGTGGTTCGGATAGACCATAGAATTTTGGGTAGCTCTTCGACCCATAGGCCCTTGGCCAATCCGACGATTCGGCGATTTAACCCGGAGAGGATATTCCCGTTGGCTCGCTCGACGGCTCCGTTGGACTGCGGATGTCGCACTGCTGCGAAGCATAGTTTAATGCCCAGTTCTTCACAGAATGTTTGGAAGGTATCAGCTTCGAACTGGGTCCCATTATCCACCGTTAATTCTCTGGGGACTCCGAACCTGCATATAATATTCTGCCAGAAGAACCTTTGCACATTCTTTGATGTGATGGTTGTTAACGGTTCTGCTTCCACCCATTTTGAGAAGTATTCTATGGCTACGACCGCAAATTTCAATCCGCCTTTTGCTGGTGGGAAAGGGCCTATGAGGTCCATGCCCCACCTAGCCATCGGCCATACTGGGGCAATAACTTGGAGTTGAGCTGGCGGGCGATGGCTCCTTCGGCCCATCCATTGGCAGCCTTGGCACGTCCGAACTAGGTCTTCGGCGTCTCTGACGATCGTTGGCCAATAAAAACCTTGCCGAAGCGTCTTGCCTGCTAGTGCTCTGGGAGCTAGATGACTTCCACACAGCCCCTCGTGGATGCCTCGAAGGATGTCTCGTCCTTCAGGTTGAGAGATGCATCGAAGCAGTGGTGAGCATACTCCGGCTTTATATAGTACTTCTCCAATAAGTTTGTAATTGCGAGCTCTTGTTTGCACTCTTCGAGCTTCTTGGCCTTCCGGAGGGTCGTTGTTGCCCTGCAACATAGTTATTATTGGAGTTCGCCAATCCGCAGCTTCAATACACATTACTTCTGACGAGGGTACTTGGTCAGCTGCTGGCTGCTCTAATTCTTCATAGAAAGCGCCCTCCGGGAGGTCTACTGCTCCTGCCGCGGCCTTCGCAAGAATATCTGCAAGTTGATTTTCTGTCCGTGGTATACTTCGAACTGTAAACCCTTTGAATACTGCTTCTGCCTTGCGGATTTCTTGAAGGTATTGCGCGAGATGTGGGTTTTTTGCTTGGAAGCTTTTATCAATATGCCCCGCGACGACTTGGGAATCTGTCTTGATCATTATCCTTGTAGCTCCGAGTGCCTTAGCCTTCCGGAGGCCTAGCAAGATTCCTTCATACTCGGCGACGTTATTAGTGGTTCGAAAGTTAAGCCTTGCAGAGTACATTGCCTTTTGTCCTGACGGTGAAAAGATTACTGCCCCTGCTCCGGCACCTGATGCTTGATAGGCCCCGTCGGAGAATATTGTCCAGAAACCGTCGGAGGGTTCTTCCGGAGTCCATACTGCAGATGGAGTCCACTCTGCTACGAAATCTGCTATAATTTGAGATTTAACGGCCGTCCTTGCTGTGAAGGAGATTTCGAAGGGTGATAACTCGACTGCCCACTTTCCAACCCTGCCTGTGGAATCTTTGTTTCGGAGCATATCTCCAAGAGGATACGATGTGGGGACAATAAGGTTATGCGCCAAGAAATAATGCCTTAGTTTTCGTGAGGCCATTACCAAAGCATAAGCAAACTTTTCAAGCTCGGAGTATCTGATCTTGGCTCCTGATAATGCCTCCGAGACAAAATAAACTGGGTTTTGTACCAGCTTGTCCTTGATCTCGACTTCTCGGACTAGTACTGCGCTTACTGCTGACCCTGTCGCTGCAAGGTATAAAAGCAATGTTTCCCTTGGAAGAGGAACAGTTAAGGTTGATAATGTTCCAAGGTAGGCTTTTATCTCTTCGAAGCTCTTTTGGCACTCCGGCGTCCAGCTGAAGCTTTCGGAGCCTTTGAGTGCCTTGAAAATTGGGAGGCTTCGCTCTGCCGATCTGGACAGGAACCTGCTGAGTGCTGCTAGCCTTCCTGCTAGCTTCTGTACTTGCTTCAAATTTTCAGGTGGGGCCATTCTTTGCAGTGCACTTATTTGCGTTGGACTGGCTTCGATCCCCCTGCTCGAAACTAAGTACCCTAGCAGCTTCCCTGCTTGTGCCCCGAATATACATTTTTCGGGATTGAGGCGTACTCCACATGTTCGGAGGCTCTCAAAAGTTTCATCTAAGTCTATGCTATGCTGACGCTTTTGAGCACTTTTTATTACAATATCGTCCATGTAGGCTTCGACATTGCGGCCTATCTGATGGCCTAAAGCTTTAGCTATTAGGCGAGAAAAAGTGGCTCCGGCATTCCGTAAACCAAACGGCATTCTTACATAGCAGAATACTCCTGAAGGAGTTATGAAACTTGTCTTGGCCTCGTCTTCTTTCTTCAGCCATACTTGATGGTACCCGGAGTATGCATCGAGGAAGCTTAATAGTTCGGAGCCGGCTGTGGAATCTATTAATTGATCTATTCGGGGCATTGGGTAGGGGTCTCGCGGGCATGCTTTATTTAGTGATGTGAAGTCAATACACATGCGCCATTTGCTGGAATCCTTCTTCCTTACAAAGACAGGGTTGGCCAACCACTCGGTATGGGCCACTTCCCTGATAATGCCAGCTTTTAACAATTTTTCCACTTCGGCCTTGGCTAAATTTGCTCTTTCTGTTGATAGCTTCCGGAGCCCCTGGCGCACTGGCTTGGCCTTCGGGTTGACGAGCAGACTGTGCTCGATGATGCTTCGGTCGACCCCCGTGATATCTTCGTCGGTCCAAGCAAACATGTCTAAATTCTTCTTGACGACTTCTTCTAATGAGGCTGTTATCTCCGGAGATAGTCCCTTGCCGAATTTTATTGGGTATTCTTTGTCGTCTTTTGAAATTATTCTTGTCTCGACGTCACCCTCCGGGCTTGGTTTGAGCGAGGATCCCTTCGGGGGGCTCAAGTCTTCTGGTACTTCTTCGGCGCTCTCCGCCACATTGTGCACTTGTCGAGGGTCCAATGGCTGCCCGTGGCCATATTCTGTCCTTCTGGCTATAGCTTGGTCTCCTGAAATAGTGAGCACTCCACCTTGCGTGGGCATTTTGAGACAAAGGTAGTTGTGATGAGCTATGGCCCCGAATTGGTTTAACATCCCTCGTCCGAAGATAGCATTGTAGGCGTAGGGGGCATCCACCACGTCGAAATCACCTCCTCTACTCGGGCCAGCGGCCCCTCTCCGAAGGCAACCTCGAGGCCTATTTGGCCGAGGGCGTCGAGAGGCGGTCCTGAGAACCCTTGAAGTGGCCGGGCTGCAGGGAGTAAATGCTTCCGGGGTATGCACATCTGGTCGAAGGCTGAACGAAGAGTATATCTGCGGAGCTTCCACCGTCCACCAGGATCCTTCGAACATCAGCCCCTGCTATATCAGCAGAGATGACTAATGGGTCAGCATGGGGAAACTTCACCCCTACTGCATCGCTGGCCGTGAATGAGATGGGTACACGGGACCATTCTGGCATCCCTTCAGCGGAACTTGAAGTCCCAATGTGTCCAACTTCTCGGACGTACTCTCGGCGCTGCCTCTTGGACATGCTGCCGAGGGTCCCCCCACCGGAAATGGGTAGGACCACTCTTTTGCCGCGGTCTTGCGGATCTTCGTGCCTTGGTGGTGGCATAATACTGGCCACCGGTAGCCGTATAGGGGTTTCGAGGGCACCGGCTCGGGCCACAGTTTGGACAGGCTCCGATCGTGCCGCGGGTGGAGCCCGGTCCGAAGTACCCCTCCTGGTATTTCGGTCAATGTATTCACCCCGAAGGGCTAATATCGTCTTGCAGTCCTTCGTGTCATGGCTTCTATTATCGCCATGTACGCAGCAAAAATGACTCTGGCGCCTTCCAGGCACCCTTTCTTGAGGTGCTGACGGCCCAGCCTTAAAATTTTTTACTTGCTGAAAACTGGCCGGTGCCTTCGAAGCTGAAGGTGCAATATTTAGCACTTCCGAACGGAAATGCTTTTTTCCTCGCCTATAATCGCTAGGGCGGCTGTCTTGTGGGGGTTGTGGCGGAGCGGTGGCCTCCGGCTCCCTTTTGACTTCCCGGAGGGCGGGTAGCGCTGCTTCAGCTCGCCGAAGGCATCCTTCCTCCGCCTTGGCATATTGCTCGAAGTATGCCATGAGCTGTGCTATGGATGTTACCGGCTTGCGATGGAGTTTGCTGAGGAGGTCAGGGTTTAGCACCCCCTCTCGGGCGGCATCGACTACCGAAGAGGTAGTAAGGCCCTTGATCTGTGACTTGGTGTGGGCGAAGCGTGTAAAGTATTCTCGGAGGGTTTCTCCTTCCCGCTGCTTTACTTGGAACAAACTTCCCGTAGACATTGGGGCCACGAAAGTGCCTTGGAAGTTGCTCACGAACTTCTTTTTGAGTAGTTCCCATGACTTGATCGATCCTGGTTTTAGGGACCAGAACCACCGGAGTGCCACACCTTCGAGAGCAAGTGGGAAGCATTTTGCCATGGTGCTTCGTACCCCTCCGCTTGCTTCTATAGCTAGGGCGTACGAGCGGGCGAACTCCCCGGGGTCCGATCCCCCGGAGTACTTGTGCAGCTTCGAGGCCTTGAACTTGGGGTCGAAGGGCACTCTCTGCAGATCAGGGTGCAATGGAGACTCGTTGTCGAAGGACGCATTCTCGGCCTCTTCCTGGACTTGTATAACTTCTGGGGGGTTGTGGCCTCCATCGTCTGGAGGCCCTCTTGGAGTTTCAGTGGAAGCTTGAGTGCGGAGTCTGTCGGCGGCTTCCTGCCTCCATCTGGACACCTCCTCCTGAAGCCTGGCTAGCTGCGTAGCCTCGGTCTCGGGAGGGCCTTCGTCTTCGTCGGAGGGAACTTCAGGGTCTCGGCTTGCTGCGTAGTCGGTCTGAAGCATTGTAGGGGGAGGTAGAGGGCCTCGGGGCGCTCGACGCCCATCGGTTCCGGCAGGACCCGTCGGATTAGCCGAGGGTCCGGCTCCGTTGGTCCGAAGGGACCTTCGAAGGGGACCTGCTGCCTGACCACGCTTCGGAGGCATGGTTAGTCGGTGAGGTGTCTTGGAAATGGAAGGCTTCGAACGACTCGAGGGGGTCGAGGGAAGGCCTTTGGGCTGCACTAAGAAGCCCTTAACTGAAGGGTGCGCGGAATCTCAGGATTCCGAGGCTCCCCCCGTAAGTTTTCTTCAGAGTGCAGTTAGCGGTAGAGAACAAGCTTTTAGAACTTGGATCCCCACGGACGGCGCCAACTGTTGGCGTAAAAGTTACACCAACAGGTTCTTAGTAGTTAAGAACAAACAAACAAGAGGTTTGTGTCTTTAGGACAAACTTGAGCCTCCGTAAGGATAACAACTCAAGAGGTCCGAATGTATGTGTTTGAACCACTGGTTCTGGATCCTTCTTACAAGATACAAAGGGGGGTATTTATAGGGAGAAAAGTTAAAGGAATAGACCTATTTACCCTTATATTACAAAGGGCCTTCAGTATTATAAATAAGGTTATGCACGGCAAAGTGCTGCAGGGTAGATGGATAAGCAGGGCGTCCAATCAGTCACGTCTTCCTGCTTCGAAGCCTCCTTTCTCCTTTCGGAGGGTCCTCCGAGGCTTCGCATCGTGGCACCCTTCGACCGTGCTGACGTATCTTCGAGCATTAGTCGACCATCTTCGGGGCCTTCTTAGGGCCTACGGAGGGTTAACCTTTAAGTCGTGGAAATGAAGTAATTTCCCCAACAGATATCATTTTACATTTTATTACGCATTTTGAACATTTGTATATCTAAAACAATGCTACTTCCATTTTATTTCATGTACTATTTTTACTAATGTTTCTTGTACTATTTTTACTAATGTATTGTATTTAATAAAGGTAACAAAGGAAATATACAAAAAATAATTATTCATTAATATATGAAATTATGTCCAAAATTATTTCTTTTTTAAAACCATGACGTGTACCTTTCAGATGTGAAGCTTCTTGACGTTTTACGGTTGAATCTGCAGTTTGCGTGCAATTGATAGAGGCCGAAACGGCGGATAAAATTCAATCTATCATATTTACATATTATTTTGTCGTTGACATGACAGGGTTCCCGACGTTTGATGAACAGTCAGGAGAAAGCCGTTTAGCTGGCTCCGTCCGACGTTCGACGGAGCGACGCGGCGAGCACCGACGTGATAGAATGTACCCGCATAATTATCATAGATTTTGACCAAGTAACCAGATTATATCATGCGAGCGTCCGAATTGATTGCTACAGGGAAAATCAGCCGAATATACAAACATTTTGCCCAGCATATTTGTTAAGATATCTCGATATTATAATGCATCATTAACAATTCGTCGTTATGTTAAGCGGTTGCAGTTGCCGTGTTAACAATGACGAAATATTTGATGATTTCACTCTTAAAAATAGATTTTTGACCAGTTGTCATCCTCACAAATAACAAATAATCAAAGTATACAAATTTTTTAGTGGCAAATCCTCCAATTTCCCAACAATTTCTCATCCAATATTACAATCCAGCCGAATCGACCAGATATTATAAATCTGAATCCCAATTGTCCAGTAAGATCGCAATTGTTGCCTATTCGTAGATCATATGGGTAAAACAACAGATCATAAAACCACTTCGATTTCAAAAGTAGAATCCTATTAAAAAATCGCGAATTTGGTTTCGATTTCCTTTGGCGAAGCAACCGTGCAGAAAGTACATTTCAAGAAAAATAAAAAATTATTTAACTTACTCGCGTAACTCAGATGTTGTTGAGTTGAGAGGACCCACGCGTAACTAAGATTTAGAGAGATGTAAAAATAAATCTCAGTTTCATTCTTCAATCATTGTATACGATCAAATCTTCCGTAAACGAGAAAATTTATAAAAAAAACTAAGAACTGTAAGGACAAGTTGAATGCAAAAGCCATAAATGAGATGGCCAATGCCAGAATCTTAGCCCCATTCCTCTCGGCAACGTACAGCGCTGAAAACGCTACTGAAAAGAGCGCATCAGAGACTCTAATTTATTGCCTTGAAAACATGGCCAACAAAAATAAACACATCACAAAGGAAACAAAAAGAGAGGTAAATGTGAGAACGAAGCACAAACAACATTAGACTCAGGAAAGCCTTGTGCAATCAACACATGTATGATTGATTCAGAGTTTGATGGTACAGAAGAGCAAATCATCATCGTCTAACACACAAGTAAACCAAACTAGAAACCGGAAGAGATCACTCGAAACAAACAAGAAAACGAATTGGAAGGAGCAGAGAGATATGAATGATGAATCCAATCGAACAAGCATGGAAGAAGACGGCGGCGGGGTTTGATGCTCCTATTCCAGGCGCTTTATATAGATAGGACGCCAACGGAATGAAACCCTAGCGGCCGTGATTTGACATGTTTGCCCCTGCCGAACAGGTGGCCCATTGGATTTAGCCCATAGACCATTACATCGGCCAGGATTAGCCGAATATATGAGCCTCCAGCTTAGCACAGGACAACCGAAAATTTATATTTTTTAATTTACAGAAGTAACCCGAATAAAAAAATACACACATATATTTGCCCAAACGTCTCTCCCAAAGGGGGAGTTTAAAAACTGCACTCCCGTAGGTCTATTTTAAACCGTGTTCTAAAAGAGTGGTTTTTGTGACATGACACAATAAAGGCAGCTGAACTACAATATTTTTTGTGTTATTTCTAATATTATCTTCAAGTACATAACATTTTATCACTTAAATTAAAACATATTAAATGACGTAGTGATCCGATTTTAATTTTTTTGAGACATGTTACATGTTAAATGGTGGGGAGGTCTTCGGTGGGCCGGTGGGGCCGTGTGGCAACGGTGGCGCGGAGAGTGACGTTTGGGTGCGGGAGACACTGGCAGGCGAAAGAATTTGGCCTGTTCAAACTTGACTGGCTAAGTTTAGCTAGTGAAAGTA
The DNA here is from genome assembly GCA_019279435.1 of Zizania palustris. Taxonomy (NCBI): domain Eukaryota; kingdom Viridiplantae; phylum Streptophyta; class Magnoliopsida; order Poales; family Poaceae; genus Zizania; species Zizania palustris. The sequence continues at coordinate 12,444,652 of JAAALK010000285.1, forward strand.
CAGTTTAGCCAATTAGATGGCTTGATCAATTATTTGGTCATTCTTTTGGAGAATGTTTTTTAATTTTATGGTTAAATTTTGGTTCAGAGAGAGGCATTTAGCCATTTTTTAGATGCTCTTAGCTATATAATTTTTTTTGAAAAAAAATAAAAATCGTCGACACCCCATATTGCATTGGCTATTCCGTTCACTGGTGTACTTCTGCTTGACATTTGTCTGCACTTGACCCACAGGCATTTCATATTGGTAAACTGTCTGCAGCAACTTGCAGATCGTTGCAGATCGTTGGTGACAATACACAAATCTAACCAACGCGAAAAGTGGAATTGAACTGAACTCATCAAGGAAAAATTAAAACGAAGTCTGTCGGATGAAGAAGAGATTGATTATTCCTGCAGGCGCGCACGTACGTATAGGCAAAGCTGGCAAGCAATCGACGATCGATCAGCAGACGAGGCTGCCCTTCTTCCTGTCGACGAGCCTCCGCCAGTAGGTGGTCACCTCCATCTCGATCTGGTGCACGGTCTTCTTGGCCGGCTCGGCCTTCTTGGCGGCGTGCGCGTCCATGTCCGCCATAACCTTGCTGAGGTCGGCGATGAGCCGCTCGGAGAGGCTGCGGCTGAAGTCCTCACGGATGACCACGCGCATCACGGCCACGTGCTCGGCGTCGGCGGGCATCGTGTAGGCCGGCACGATCCAGCCGAAGCGGCGGAGGCTCTCGGCCACCTCGAACACCGTGTACCTCGACGAGTCCTTCAGGGAGAAGGCCACCAGCGGCACGCCGGAGTCCTTGGACACCACCTCGAAGCAGCCCATCTTCTGGATCCCCTCCCGGAGCACCGTCGCGTTGTCGCGGCAGTTCTGCATTATGTCCTTGTACCCCTGCACCACGCGCGCCCGCCAATGCCGCGGTCAGAGTACTGATAACTCGAGTAAATAGAAGGAGGTTTTTTTAAGTAGGTGCGGCACCAGATTCGAACTGCTTGTGGTTTGTTTTTAACAATATTAATCCAGAAGACGATACTACAAATTTAATTTGCTTGATCGCTTATTGTCTACTTCAGATTCAATTATCGGTGTAGGATCTTAATTTATAGGTAATTTAATCAATTTGGTTAATACAACTTTCTTCCATATATTTAATCTAATCTTTTTTATTCTTATAATATTGTAATCTAGTATTGAATTTGATATTTCATAATATCAACGAATTTGAATAGTATAGTTTTAGATCATTATACTATAAACTATTAAATTCAGTTTTAGGTTGTAATATTATTATATAGGTTAAGTAACAAATATTAAAGTACTAATTTCTTACATTATAACTATAATTCAGAAGACTGTGCATAGAATTAGCTAGTCTTGATATCGGGATTCCGATCCCTGGATAACATCAATTACAATCACAGATTCAGTACAGCTAATGAGCTATATGTCACACATCAGCACAGGTTAAGTTATTAGCTCTTTGGTCTGTCCTACACTTTACGCATTTACACTCAGCTATAGAGCTGGGACTTGGGCCGTGCTTTGCATGGGCCGACCCAAAGCACGTAGGCCCGGCCCATGCAAAGCACGGCCCGGTACGGCCCATGGATGGGCCGAGCCGGCACGGCCCGTACAAGGGCCGGACTTGGGCCTAGAAGTTAGGCTCGGTGGGCGGCCCGGGTACGGTCCTTATTTTTTTGGGGCCGAAAAGGCTCGGCCCATTTCAGGTCCTGGCCCTAAGGACTCGGACCGGGCCGGCCCGGCCCGGCCCGGCCCATGTCCCAGCTCTACTCAGCTAGCTAGTAAGATTGGCGCACTGCAGAAATGAAGTCATTTGCTAGCGAAGAACATCAGAATGGCATGAATAGGTAACCGAGACAGGATCCCAACAAACTGAACCAGCTAGAATGCATGAACATCATATTATTGCCGGGACACCCCGTACGTGTTTCTTGCCGATGCAAACAACACACAGCATACGTTCATGTGTGTCTCGCAAAAACTATCAAACAAGCAATTAATTGGGCGAGATGCTAATTATTAGGTTGTTCTGCACGACTACATGTCTAACTCTAGGCTGCAAATTAAAACTAGATTAGAGATTTAATAATTTGTTACCACTAAAAAGTATTTTTATCTTTTTATCAATCTGATTCGCTTAGACGATCGTATATATCGTTGTTACGGATTGATGATATAATAAAAAAAACAAATCATCAATTGAAATAAATTAAGATGGCCATCACCAAAGTTTAGTTACCTCAAATCCGAGACGGATGAGCTGGTAATACTGCCCAATTATCTGGTTCGAGCCTATCAAAAGAATCAACTTAGCTACTGCATGAGAATTTGTCCGGCTAGCTAGATCGAGATCTCGGATGGAACAAATATGGTAAAACGGACTGCACCGTACCTTTGGAGAAGTTGAGAGTGAAGGTTGGCTGGTCGGCGCCGAGGTAGTTGATGTGGAAGATGAGCTCATCCGGCAGGTCGTCCTTTGTCCGCCAGATCACCCATCCAACGCCGGCGTAGACGAGGCCGTACTTGTGGCCGCTGACGTTGATGCTCTTCACCAGCGGCAGCCGGAAGTCCCACTCCAGCTCCGGGTAGATGAACGGTGCGATGAAACCGCCGCTCGCCGCGTCCACGTGGATCGGCGTGTCCCAGCTACCGTCGGCAACACATTATTCTCAGATCGATCGGATCGATGCCTGTGGGATTTTGGCACGCGGAGATGAGAGGTCGTACCCTGTCTCGGCGTTCTTGGCGGTGAGAAGATCGTTCAGCATCTTGACGTCCTCGAACTCGCCGGTGAGGGTGGAGCCGAGGATGGCGGCGACGCAGATGGTGTTCTCGTCGACCATCTCCACGGCCTTCTCGGGGTTCATCACGTAGTACCCTTCAGTCAGCTTAACCTCCTTCAGCTCCACCTCGAAGTACCGCGCGAACTTCTCCCAGCACACCTGCACGGGGAGGAGAAGCCGCCGTACATCTCAATTCTCGTCGCGGCATGCGCGGCGACCGTGCGCGCGTGGCTGACTGGCTGCTGAAATGTACGTATGTATACCTGAACGTTTGCGCCGGTGACGATGTTGGGCTTGTCGTAGGGCTTGCCCTCGGCTTTCCTCCGGTTCTGCCACCTCCTCTTAAAGGCGAGCCCGGCCAACATGATGGCCTCCGATGAGCCCACGGTGCCCACCCCGATCGCCGTCTCGTCGTCGCCGATCGGCGCGTTGAAGAGATGAGCGATCATGTTCACGCAGCGATTCTGTTCTTGCACGCGCATGCAAACGACGTAACGCGGGATCATGCGTGTGAGAGACATGCCTGGCGTGGCGGTGGCGCTAGCTTGCGTTTAGGTTTGTTTACCTGGAGCTCGGTGGTGACGGGGTATTCGTCCATGTTGACGTAGTTCTTGTTGATGGAGTCCATCATGAGCTTGTCACACTCGGGCTCCATCCACGTGGTGACGAAGGACGCTAGGTTCAGTCGCGGGTTACAGTCCAGCATGAGCTCATCGTTGATGATCTGGTACGCCGCCTCCTTGGGGATCGACTGCTCCGGTATCTTGAACCGCGGCAGCGGGGTGCGCACGTAGCGCGACGCGAAGGTGGAGGAGTGCAGGGACTCGCCGGTCTGCGCTGTGGACACCGCCATGTTCGGCTGAGTCAATCGATCGATCGAGCAGGTGGTCGGCTCGCAGCAAGGGACGCGGCAGAGCGCGCGCTGGCCCGTTTTCTTATAGGGGGATTCATGGGCGACGTGGTGGGGGCTCCACGCTTCTTGGGGAGCGGACGCTGCGTGCGTCCATGGCCACGGCATCCGCTCGTACGTCGCTTAGGGTGCCCACGGCTTCCGGCGCCGGACTCGGCTGGGTCTTCTCGCCCGATCTGTCCGCTCGCCCGTCGCCCGGGACGACGCCGGCCGCGGTGGAGCCCGTGCGGGACAAGCCCAACTATAGCCCACAAAGGAAAGAGGAAAACTCAAGTCCGGCCGCTTCAGCGATGCGCACGAGCCCAAGGCCGTGTGAGATTCGGAGAGCGGCGCGTGCTTCTCGCAATCTCGCCAATGTCGTCATCGGTCATCCCGTGGAGTAGCGCGGCGGCGGCAAGGCTCCCAGGCCCACTGAGAGCCACGCGCAAGCAGTCCATGGCGTCGCCGGGGAGCAGCCGCCGCTCGTTCAGCATCCCGGAGTTTCCCGCCGGCGGGCGGGCGGTGCCGGCGGTTGGGCTCGGCACGGCGTTGGTCCAGTTCGTGGCGGAGGACGTCAGAGCCGCCGTACTCGCCGCGCTTGAGCTTGGCTACCGTCACCTCGACACCGGATCGCTCTACGGCTCCGAGCAGATCGTCGGCGAGGCCATGGCCGAGGCGGCGCGGCGTGGGATCATCGCGTCCCGCGAGGAGGTGTTCGTGACCACCAAGGTGTGGTGCACGCAGTGCCACCCCGACCTCATCCTCCCGTCCCTCAGGGAGAGCTTGCAGTAAGAGATTTTGGGTTGTTTCTTCAGTTTTACTTATCTTGTTTTTGTTTTACCATGTCTGTAGTGTACTACTACGTAGCATTCATTGGTAAAATGTTTAGTTACAATCAACTTGCAAAGTTGCAATGATAACTGGCATGCAGCTTACCAGTACAATCCTCTAAGTAGTATGAAAATTAAAACGCAAATTAACTTTAGATTGGAACCTAGAATCAATTTGCAAAATTTTCTTTTTGAGGAAAGGCTTGATAGCAACTTTGCTATCATTGAAAAAATCAACCATCATACCAAAAGCCAAAAACCTCCGAAACGCATATCATGTTTAGCCACATATTACCAGACTAGCCAACATCCCACACATTGACATCTAGTGTCACGGGTCGGACTCTCAACGGAATTGGAAGGTACTCATCTCCTCAAATTATATTTAAAAGAAGTAGTGGGTCGAGGCCCTGGACCTCGTCGGCGCGGCGAAGCCGTAACGGCCGACGCACCAACGATGCAGGAATTATAGAGAAGGTGAAAGCCTGAACTGAAAATACTCAACAACTCCCTCTAGGCATCGGTCTTGTTTATATAGGCACAAGACCGATCTAATCTAATACAACTCTAACAAACTTCCATAACTAACTTTGACTCCCACTTGGACTCCCTAACCACCTGGACTCTTTAATTAAGTATTTGCAGACTGACTCCCTAACCACCTGAACTCTTTAACTAACCTGCACTTTAACTAATCCCACATCTATAGTACCGGCGGTACTGTTCACGTGAATAGTACCGCGCAGTATTGTTCACAGGCTGGGCTTGGCCTGTTTGTTGGCTGCAGGACCCATGCCAGCCTCCTCCCTGGCTCCCTCTCTGGCGCATGACATCTCTCCCTCCCTGAAAAAATTCAGCTCGTCCTCGAGCTAAACGATAAGATGAAGGTGCCTGAGTTTGTCTGCATCCCTTCTGCGTGCATCTGCTGCTGCCAGACCCCTCTCTTGCTAAACTGCTCTTATGGAACATTGTGTGGCTCTTTAGCGAATGATCGACGGTGTACCAGAGTATGCGGTGGCCATGGTGGATGAACTCCATGGTGTGTTTGCTGAAATCCCATAGAACAAGACCCAATGACTCGAGCCATTGTACACCTAAGACCATATCACACGAGCCCAAAGCGAACCCATAGAAATCTGCGATGAATAACTGGCCACCGATCTTGAAGCGCAGGTCCCTACAACACCCCGTACTAGGTAGCCGATCACCATTGGCCACTGTAACATTGAGGCTTTCCTGGTTTTGTATTGCAAGCCCGGCACGCGCCGCTGCCTTGACATTGATGACGTTGTGCATGGATCCTGAATCAAGCAGTGCTGTGAGTCGGGTACCATTCACATCCACTTGTAACTGCATTGTTTTCCCTGATCGTGACTAAATTCCAGTCAAGGCGTGGATGGAAATATTAAGATCTGGGGCTACTACTGCTTGGTACTGATCTTCTTCGTCGAAGATAACCTCGATGTTGAAGAGTTGCTTGCATACCTGCTTGTGCCCCTGTGTAAACAGATCGTCGCAATGAAAACATTGGCCATTTTTGCGACGTTCTGAGATCTCTGCGAAGGATAGCCTCTTTGTTGGATCAGCCTTATTGACAGATGTTGATGAGGCCGGCCCCCCCATTGTGCCCTGGGCAGTAGAGGAGGCAGCCTGTTTACCAGGGGGCTGACTCGTTGCTTTGGATGGCACCAATGGCGGGGCGGTTTGTTGCTGCTCCCGCTGTTCGTATGCCCGTGCATACATCACTGCATCGTCCAATGTGGCTGGGCGTTGTAAGGCGACGTCTGTGCGAAGGGGAGCCCCCAAGCCCACAGTAAAGAGTTGTACTTGTTGCACCTCTGTGATGCTAGGGTCTAGGTAATATAGCGCCATGAACTTGTTGCAATAATCATCCACTGAGCCCTCACGATGGAGGAGAGCAAGTGCCCCAATTGGACTATCTGTTAATGGTGGCCCGAAGCGAGTGTTTACTAGTTGGACGAATCGGGTCCATGTTGGGGGGCCGCCATTCAATTCCAAACGATGGTACCATAGTTGCGCATCATGCAGAAGGTGGAAGGCGGCATAAGCAACTCTCTTATGATCTGGCGTGCGACGAACGCGGAAGTAGCGCTCGCATCTGTTGAGCCACGTCAGCGGATCCCCTGCTCCATCGAACTTTGGAAATTCCAATTTGTGTGCTATTGGCAGGAAACCCGCCGTCGTCGCCATCTTCTACTACTGCACGCCCTTGATTCAGTGCTGCCCGGTTTTGTCCTAGGTCCTGCGCCGGCCAGTTCTGCCCTAGATCCTGAGCCGGCTGGTTCAGGGATTGCTAATCCAGAATCTGTTTCTCCATACGTGTCAGCGCGAGGTTAAGGGCTACCTGCTGCTGCCCTTGATCTCGCACCGTGTCCTCCAGAGCGTTGAGGGCATCGGGTATGGGTTGAAGAGGCCTGACAATATCTTCAATTGCCTTGAGTCGTTGAACGACGTCGGCAAGGGTTACCCCCTCATCCGAACTAGATCCGACCCCAGAGGCTAAACTCATGGTGGGCGGCCAACCTAGGACTGATACCAAGTTGTCACGGGTCAGACTCTCAACGGAATTGAAAGGTACTCATCTCCTCAAATTATATTTAAAAGAAGTAGTGGGTCGAGGCCATGGACCTCGTCGGCGCGGCGGAGCCGTAACGGCCGACGCACCAACGAGGCGGGAATTACAGAGAAGGCGAAAGCCTGAACTGAAAATACTCGACAAGTCCCTCTAGGCATCGGTCTTGTTTATATTGGCACAAGACCGATCTAATCTAATACAACTCTAACAAACTTCCATAACTAACTTTGACTCCTACTTAGACTCCCTAACCACCTGGACTCTTTAATTAATTACTTGCAGATTGACTCCCTAATCACCTGGACTCTTTAACTAACCTGCACTTTAACTAATTCCGCAGCTACAGTACCGGCGGTACTGTTTATGTGAACAATACCGCGTAGTACTGTTCACGGACTGGGCTTGGCCTGTTTGTTGGCTGCAGGACCCATGCCAGCCTCCTCCCTGGCTCCCTCTCTGGCGCATGACATCTAGTTATTCCAATCACCACCTAGCCGCTCACAGCCATACAAAAACCCAGACATGAGCATCACACATATGCCAATAAGTCTAAACAAAAGATGGCTAATTAGCTTAGTCTATCCCTTCCCAACATATATGAAAACACACCACCAAAATGCTATGAAACATCAATTTTCGAACTCCAGCCACAGGATTTTCAAAAGGCCTGGGGGTCCTCCAGATTGTTATCAAGCATCAGTCTGCACTGCCTCTTTGGCACTTCTTGCTTCCAAAGATATTTTCTGCAAATTGACACGGAGCAATTCCCAGCACCCCGTTGTTCTTTCTTTTGATTGGACCGGCACCGGCACCAACACCAGCCACTGTGATAAGAAAGATACCACTTTGTGAACTAAGCAACTTCTTGAGCTGACATCAACTCAGAATTATTTTAGTGTTGTCATTTTGAATTTATTGTATGAAAATCTACAACAAATTTTACATACAGGATTGTAGTTTGTAGTTAGTCGTGACTGTTTTGGAACTGAAGTTAGTCCTTTCAAATTTGTTGTCTTCATACGAAAGCATGCTATGTTGCAAGGATGACTGACGATATTCACAGTTTTATCTGCCAAACATATATACTGGAGAGTATCCTTACACTTTAAGAACAATCTGAATAAAAAAATTTGACCTTTGAAAGTTCAACGATGGGAAACTTTATTAATTTCACTATTCACCTGATTTGTCTTATAAGGTAAAATGGTAAAACAGACTAAGTTTCTGGATTTTGTCACTTTGATGCTAAGCGAGACTATTATCTTGTCCTATTTAGGAACCTTCAAATGGAATATGTTGATTTGTACTTGATCCACTGGCCAATGAGCGTAAAGCCTACCAAGCCCCACTTCCCAATTAAAAGAGAGGACATCATGCCAATGGACGTGGAGGTGTATGGCAAGCAATGGAGGAATGCCATCGGCTTGGCCTTGCAAAAATGATTGGTGTTAGCAACTTCACAACAATGAAATTGAAAGAACTACTTGCCATTGCAAAAATTCCTCCAGCAGTGAATCAGGTTTGTGTTGATCAATTGTACATTCAATGGACATAGCAACCTCTCCTTGTCTGTTCTTTGATTTATAGGAACAAAAAAAAAGTCGAAGCTTATTTAATGAAACCTCATTTGTAAAAGATTTCGCCCAAAATGACCCTAAATTGTTCCATAATCCATATACATGAATATCATATCCCTGGTGTACTGGTTTATGATTCATGAGAAAACCATTCAGGTTGAGTTAAATCCAGTTTGGCAGCAGAAGAAACTGATGGAGTTCTGCAGAGAGAAAGGTATTCATGTCATTGCTTACCATCCCCTGGGAGGCCAAAGTAGGACATCCACACCTAATCCAGTTCTGCATTCCGATGTTCTGAAAGAGATTGCCGAGGCTAGGGGGAAGTCAGTGGCTCAGGTATTATTCTTGCCTCTCCCTCCCTCTCTCGCAGTTCAAACCTAGAAGCTCTCTTGGTTGTACCAGGATTTGTCCGCATCAGTCATCTTTTTGTGCTGATTCTTTTCATCAACCAAGAATTGGTACAAAAAAATTTGTCAAAGAAGTTTTTTGCTGTGCTCCATTCTCTGTCTGCTGTGCGGAAAAAAATGATCATTTGTTACTCCCAAAATGCTCTCCTTAATTATGATGTATTCTTGAGACTAACATATAAAACCATTTGTCTCAATAAATATGAATCTATATAGCAAAAATATGAAGTCACTTCTTGACTTTATAATCTTCTCGTGTTAATATCTGGTTGTTTTAGCAGTACATTTGACTCACATTTTCCTCCAGATCTCGCTTAGGTGGGTCTATGAGCAAGGAGTGAGCATAGTGACCACGAGCATGAAGAGGGAGAGGCTTAAGGAGAATATCGAACTCTTCAATTGGGAATTGAGCAACGAAGATGGGCTCAAGATCAGTCAAATTCCACAGCACAAGAAGATCACCGTGCTGTCAATCCTCTGCCCTGACGGTGTCTCCACCGTCGATATTTCGGAGGTTGATGTTGTTGAAGTGTAGCGGCCGTTTTCCTGAAAAATTCCATGGTACACGGTACACCCAACGTGCTTTCTAGTTTTCTATGCTCTGAAAGCATGGAGGTATGGAGTGAATTTTCAGCTTTTGACTATCTCTCTCACTCTACAGAAGCACATGCTACCTTCATTCCAAAATACAAGGGCAGATAAGTTTTTTTATACGGTTTTCAACGTATCAAGTTGATCATTAGATATTTTTATTAGATATCTGTCATGGGTCGGGATCCATGGTTGGGAGGATAGCAAAACATTGTGACTGAATTAATAACTGAAGAATTAATCGAGGCCCTAACCCTCGTCGGCGTGATGGAGGTAGGGATACAATAGAGAGGCACTCGATGATTTCTTCTAGTGTATCAACCCTATTTATATAGGCACAGGACTGATCTAATCTAACAACCTTAATCTGATTCTAACAATCTTAATCTACTAGGACTCATTTAATCTAACAAATCAATTCTAACTGAATTGGAATCTTAACCTAATTAGATTCTTAAACTAATCTAACCTCTAATTACTAATCTGCTACAGTACCACGCGGTACTGTTCACGTGAAAAGTACCCGCGATACTGTTCACGGGCCTGATTAGGCTATGGGTTGGCCTGCAGGCCCCTTCTTGTATGGCGTGTGACAATATCATTAATAACTACTAAACTAACATCTAAAAGTGCTTTCAAATATCAATCAAACTATGCCATACATAACACTAAACCTAATTGATTTTATCTTAATTATTAGTAAAAGTTACAAATGTTGATTTTTCTAAAAATATGTCTTATATTTTGAAACGGATATAGTATTGTACGTCAAGAAAATTAATCATTTGACACTTAAAAGTTTTGGGTTAGATATTTTATTATCTAAAATTTTAGCTTTGATTAAATACGATCCAAAACACTACTAACCGTATTGTTTGTGAGAAACAAGTTAAAATGTGTCTTGGTTTCAAGTCTATGATGAATGATTGACAAGTTCTTTTCTGGGCAAAGGGGTCCCTCCAAAGGGGTTCGGAGGTGATTACCGAAGGATTCGGTGATTGCTGACTACAGCTGTGCAGCGGAGTGTGTCTGTCGGAGGGATCCGACAGAGCATGATGACATGTGTACTAAAGGGTTCGGTACTTTGGGCGGTACACCGGAGTGTGTACCGAATGTTGTTTACCGGAGAGGTCTCCGAGTACTGGAAACACTTGTATGTTTGTTGGTGGTGCGCAGGTGGCTTCGGAGACGACAGACGGTTCACAGCGAGTGAACCTGGGTTAAGCGAGAGGCTTGATGCCAGGCGAGCGGGGAGCTCGGTCTGCGTGGGGTCGAGGTCGGTCCTCGGGTCAAGGTGTGCCAGGCGAAGGCAGAAAGTGTGGAGGGTGGCTCCGGCTGAAGGTACCCTGAGGCGAAGTCCTCGGAGGCGAGGCACTTTGAAGGGTGCTTCGGAAAGAGTAACTTCAGAGTATGGTGGACGAAGTCCTCAGCATTGAGGCAAGGCGTTCGAAGTGTGCTCCGAATGGAGACACTCGAAGGGACACCTGACGAAGGTCTCGGAAGTCAAGGTGCATCGAAGGCATGGTCCGGATAAGGATCTTCATAGAGTTTTTTCGGGGCTGAGACACTGCGAGGGGTGCTTATGGATATGCTTCATGTGGAGTCCTTGGACGGAGGGACTTTGGAAGATGACAAAAGTACTCCGAAGGTGGGGCTTCGGAGTATGGATGACTTGAGGTACTTCGGCCATACATGACTTCGGTACACAAACTGACGGAGTTCGAGCTGGGAGTAGTTGCGTAGCCGTGGTGGTCCACTCCAGAGGTGATGGTGCGAAGACTCAAGAGCTTTGATGGCTTCGGCTCAAAACCGTCATTGTATCGAAGGCTGACTTCGGTGAAGTGAAGGCCTATTGGTTTAAGCGTGTCACCGAAGCTACTACACACCTCGCTTGCGAAGAGGGCTTCAGAAGACTCCAAATCTGCAAAGGCTGATAGTGTCGGCTCTGCAAAAGCTGATGTTGTCTCCTCTACGAAGCTGACAAAAGAAGCCTCGAGAAAAGTAGACTACCATATGTACCCCCTGTCTTGTTGAGACAAAAATAATGTAAACCCTAGGGGTAGAGTAGTCTATTCATAGGGCTGAATAATGCCTATAAATAGTGAAGGCCGGCTAGGTCTAGGCAACACTTTGAGAAGCCATTTCTAGAACTCCAAAGCTCACCGCCACACTCATATACTCAGTCCTGTGAGTCTTTTGTGTTCTCTGTTCATGCAATGGAATTTACATTCTGTTCTTCATCTGTTGCTTGAACTTGCATCTCTGTTTTGCAGAACATGTATTGTTTTCTCTGAGTTACACTTCGTTCTGTTCTGACCTGAGTTTGTGCACTAATTCTTTTCTAGAGAAGGGTATTAGTGTTCTGTGCATGCAAAGTGTGTGTTTTTCAGTGTGTGTTCGCTCTGTGTAAACTGAGGTAACCCCTCTGATTACTAGTGAAGCACTGAGTAGAGTTGTGCTCAAGGTCTGTTTTCTGTCCTGAGCAAAGTCGGCTCCGTCTGCCTGTATATTTTCGGTATACGAAGCCGAGTACAAGTTGCTAGTGCGGAATATATATTCGAAGCCCTCAGAGGGGAACCTTCTTCTGCGAAGTATTGAGTACTTGCAAAGTATTGTGATGGAATCGCACTTCGAAGCCCTCATCAAACAATTGAGATACAGAAAGCAAATTGTATCCCAAATTTTAAACCAAAGCAACATCTTTGAGAGTGAAGTTTGAGTTGATTCTTACCACACCTTTACCTTTCACTTTACTTCTTCGGTTGTTGTCGAAGGTAATTTGTTCCTTTTTCTTGGTTGTGGTGAGGCTGGAGAACCATGCTGCATTTCCAGTCATATGGCGTGGACAACCAGAGTCCATGATGCATGTGCCCTCCAAGCCTCGATTTGGTGCCTACACAAAACGGGAAAACCTCGATCGCTTAGTGCTGGGGTGAGTGAAAGTATGACGAGGCATTCAGCACTGAGTGATACGAGCAATAGGCACAGTAAAAGTAGATTGTCTACGCACGAGAAAAATAGAATGATGCAAAGTGCGAGGTTTACCTACATGTTGTGACCTAAATTCATGACGAGGACTCCCAACCTGTCGAGGCATAAAGCCACTAACATGAGGTCTAGCACCATATGAAGCACGGTGAACACCAAGTGGGGCAAAGCCTCCCTGAGAAGATCGAGGAGCCTCGTAAATAGGATGTGAGTAAAATTTGGACTAGTGCATACCTAGAGATGGGTAGTGCATGTCTTGGAACCTCAACGCGAACGTCGCTCATCCTTGATGCAACGATAGCAAAACCCAACCAAATGACCTGCCCGCTGACAGTAAGAACAATGAAACACTCTCCTAGGGGCACGCTCATGGGCCATAGGAGCAATCCTCACAGGCTCCTTGGGTTTTATCAAATGGTTATTCTTGGGAGGAATATTCTTGGCAGGAGGAGTGGTTTTTTGGAGTTTGGGTAGTGTTGGAGCAAAAGATTGTGCCAACAGGTTCTCTGTAATCAAGAACAAACAAACGGTGTGCTCGTGTTTAAGAACTTACTCGAGCCTCCGTACTGGATAATAACTCGAGTAGTCCGAATCTGTGTATTAAATGATCGGGGGATCCCTTTTTACAGGGTAGAGAGGGGGGTATTTATAGGCAAAAACGTATAAGGAAAAGACCTAATTACCCCTAGATTACAACCGACATCGTCGGACTGTTCAGTACCCAGAGCAAGGTTAAATAAGGTAAAACTTCTCAATACGGATGGATAAGCCAGACATCTTATCAATCTTGTCGCCCTGCTTCGGAGTCTCCATATCCTACGGAGGGTTCCTCAGGACGTCATATCGAGGCACCCTTCGGCTTGACGCCTCCCCCTTCGAATAAGAGCCCACCAGCTCCGAAGCTTTAAGGAATCTTTGAGTTATTGATCTCTAAGTCTTCCAAGTGAAGCAATTTCCCCCAACAGTAGCCCCTCAAATACGCCTCTCCGTATTTAACCTGTACAGAAGGAAGGCAGTATACAGAAGGAATATTTTCATATTCGGAGACTTAGAGAGAATTTGAACACATTACAGCTTTTCGGAGGATTCAGATCCATGGAGCTTGGACTCCCTCTCCAGGCTTCCTACGTAGTGGGAACATATCGTAGGAAGGAAAACCGCTTCGAAGCACAAACGTCGTGAGGAAAACACTGGATTATAGCCGTTACAGCGCAAGTAGCCGTTACGCCCAGTAAAAGGTAACGGTCGATTTTTATGGCGGTTACACACCGTTCCACTTTCTGGACCCACCTGTCAGTGGCGGAAGCCGAACCTGCGATGTGAATGCGATCGAAGCGTAGCAATCGGTGAGTGGTTATAAAAGGGAAAACATAAGTTACTCGAAACTTTTTATCGCACTTAGCACTCGCGATTCACTTTCCTCAACCTCCAATTTCTCCCTCTTTCGAGAAAATGGCGAGAACCAGCCACACTGTCCCAGCGACGGCAAGCACTCTGGCGCAGAGGCAAGCGTGGGCCGCATCGGCGGCGGTGGCAATGGCAGGGACTTCGGGTGGCGCCTGGCCTAAGAACCCTCGGGATCTCCGTCCGCCTTCCAAGAAGAAGATTTCCCAGAGCTTCCTCATTGGTCAATCTACGAGCACCGCCGAGTCCATCGAGGAGGTCGTAGAAGGGAAACTGGGAGCCGGGCTGAGGACTCGAGTCCCAGGATCAGAATCGACCCCGAGGCTGCGAAGTGGAGAAGTAGTAGTCTTCGAGGCGTTCTTCGAAGCCGGCTTGGGACTCCCAGCCATCGACTTTTTGGCGGAGGTACTGGATCTGTTTCATATTACATTACCTCAGTTGTCCCCCAATGTCGTCGCCCGCCTGGCTATCTTCGAGTGGGCGCTCCGGATCGAAGGGTGCGAAGGACGCTCGGAGATCTTCGCCGCAACTCACGAAGCCATCTGCTAGCCGAAGCCACAGGATGGGCCCAGGGATTCCAAAGTGATAACAGCCTTTGGCAGTGTCAACTTCCAATTGCGGAGGGAGCACGCCCTACACTTCCTTGCGAAGGCCATCAACGACCGATGGTATACCAACTGGATTCTTCGGTGGTTCTACGCCGAGGTCGGAGAGGACTCCCCCCTCGCAGGGCCTCTCCAGGAGATTTGGTTCCGAAAAGAGGCGGAGGTAGCTCCGAACCCTAGCCTGCTTTCCACGAGGCTAGGGCTGTTGACTTCGGTGGCTCGCCGCATGAGCATGCGCGACTTGGCCGAAGAGTTCATTGGCCTTCGGATTCCACCTCTCGGAGCCGACTGGCCAACAGTGTTCCAACAGGCCTCGGAGGGTGATCTCTGAACCCTAGGTAAGACTTCAATTCCTGCATTACTGCATTTAGATGATAAGAATAACATACTTATGACGTGTTACCCCTTTTCTTCAGCGGCTCCTTTGGCATTGGCTCCGGAGGACATAGCTCGGGCCACCGAACGGGTCCTCGGAGCTCCTTTAGTGGCTGAAAAGCAGCGAAGGCTGGAGCTAGTGGGGAGCTGGGAACGCTCCAATAGAGTGTGGGGAGCTCTCGGGATGGAGCCCCCTCCTCTTCCCGACTTTGCCGCAACTGGGGCAGCTGCTCGGAAACAGAAGACCATTGCTGAACCGCCCAAGAGAGCCAGCAAGCCGCCGTCTAAGAAGAAGAAGGTGGCGAAGATCCCTTCGCAGCTAACCCCTGCCTCGTTAGCTTCGTCCCCGAACGCCCGGAGCTCAGCCTCCGAGGAGCCTGAGGGCTCCGACGTCCAGTTAGCGTCGAGCCTCGAGAATTACCTCCTGGAGGACGACGAAGACATAGGGGAAGTCCCAGACGGAACCTCTGCTCGGGAGGTTGCTGAGGTAGATCCAACGCTCGCCTCCGTGCCCACCGTCGTTAATCTGGACTCGGACTCCACCACCCCCAACACACCCGTAACTGGGGTGGTCACGGTGGGAGTCGCAACTCCGACAGGGAGCGTGGTGGAGAGGACCTCGGGAGACGACTTCGAGGATATCCTTCAGTTGTACGAAGTTCTGGAGGATCCAACGATCTTGCCTCACGGGGCCTCCGAAGGTACGTCTTGACTCTCCTATCTTAGCGGATACCTACAACAATCTTTTCTTGTAAATACTTATCAAATCTCTCGACAAGACAGGTACCTCGAAAGGTGACGAAGCCCCGGCTGCACCCGAAGTCCCAACATCTTCGAGGGTCATGGCCCGGGCGGACCCTCCTGCTCCTTCGGACGCTCCATGCCTGTTAGCGGAAGTCGTGCCCGCCGGAGCGGAAGTCGTGCCTATCGGAGCGGATTTGGTAACTGAAGTCGTTCTCTCTATAGCGGCTCCGGCGACCGAGGTCGCCCCTGCGGACGCGGCTCCGGTCGAAGGGGTAGCCGCTGAAGAAAGGGCAACTTCTGCCTCAGCCGCAGCGCCTGCCTTCATGCCGGGGAGGGGCAAAAGTATGGCTAGCCTCGGCCTTCCCCCTGGCCTCGCGACGACCTCAGTCAGCAACTCGGAGGAAGAGGCCACGACAGACGACCGCCAAGCTTCGTCTTGGCTTCCTTTGCTGGCTCCGTTCCTAGAGCATTGGGTAGGCCTCCAAGCGCTCCTGGAGCCCCTGGGAGAGAAGAGCCAGGACATCGCCAATTCGGACCTGGTTTCCGTTTTGAGCGAAGCTAGGGCTTCGACGCTCAACATGGCCCTCGAAAGGGCTGCCCTACAGGTATGAAGAACACCATAGCTAATTTGACTTAATGGTTACAAATACTTTGGTACTTACTTGTTCTTTTTTCTTTGCAGCAATTCATCCTTGCTAGAGCGGCAGCGACTTCCAATGAGGTCGAAACTAATCGACTCAAAAGGAAGGTTACCACCCTCCAAACTGCCCTTAATGACTCCAACAAAAGATCCCTTAGGCTAGAGGAGGAAGCCTTAGCGGAACGGAGGGCCAGGGCTGCGGCCGATGAAGCTCTCCGAATGGCGCGTGAAGAGAATGACGCGCTCCGCATTGCGGCCCAAGAGGTTGAAGCCGAACGCGTAGTTCTTCGGGCGGAAGTTGAAAGGCTTCGTCAATCGGCGGCCACTTCGAGCGCCCAGTTGGTGGAGCTCCAAGGGGCTCTCAACCAAGTGATGGCCCAGAAGAGCTCTTTAGGTGGCCGAGGTGTCGGCTACTGCTGCGAGGCTGGAAGCAACGGAGAAGAAGAATGCTAGTGCGGCAGAACGTACCTTGGACGCCCTTCAGGGTACCTTGGAATACTTCGGCACTATGTGCCCTTCGTCTTCTGCGGCAACCAGCGAACCCCTCGATCGAAAGCTGAAGAGGATCCAAGTGGCAGCGTCGCTGATGATGAACTCCGGCGTCCGGTACGGGGAGATCTCCGGGCAGTGCACCGGTATCGGAGTTCTTAACCACCTCGAGTCCCTTCGGATGCCCCTTGGTTCAGTCGAGGGTTCGATCCCTAGAAGCTTTGCCTCCAAAGACCTGCTACGCCCTTCGTCGGACGTAGCCTTTGCTTGGGAAGCCTTCCGGTCAACCTGGAAGTCGGACCACAAGGCTGTGGCCAAAGCTTGGATTGACGAGGCCTGACGGCAGAAATAGGCGCAGACCAAGCCCCCACTTCCTGCGTCGCCAGCTCCGGCAATCCCTGCTCCACCAACCGACCCGCAGGTCTAGCTCTTAGGGTCACCATGTATGCAAACTGCTGTAAAGCCCCTTTAATCAATGAAAAAGTTATAATCGAGAAACTCGTTTGGGTGTTCTGCTTTCTTTTTTTAGGTTTTGTCGTGTCCTTCGAACTTTGACCTCGAAATACTGGAGTTTACCGAAGGGCTCCGGAAGGAGTGGACAAACCTCGAGAGCTTAAGGCCCTACCGCCGATCTTGCTTCTCTGTTCCTCGTGGAGACAAAGGGGAGATACCTCCCGAAATTTTTCACGAGGTCTTAGCGTATATCAAGGAAGAGGAGAAAGAGAAGGCATCCTCGTCTTCCGAACACATGAATTGGTCTGACTCGGAGTATCAGGCCGAGGATCCTACGGAGGTTAATTCTGAAAGGCTTCTGACCTAGGCCGAGCTTCAAGAGGTGCAAAAGAAACTGTAAGCCTCGAAGAAGAAAAGAGGTGCGCGGACGAAAAGGACTAAACCGGCAGCTTCGGGCTCCGAAGGATAGAGAAGCCGAAGGGGTAGCTCCAGAGGCCGACAGGGTCTTCGATTTTTCCTAGGCTTGGACCAAACCTTCTCTTGATGTACAAGTACGATGGATTAATGTGAATTGTTCCGAAAGTATTTTGTTTGCTTTTTACCCTCCTACCCCTCCTTGTGGGTGGGGTATCCTTTGCCGTGTAAAGAGTTCGTCGGACACAATGCTATGCCGGATTACTTGATGCTTCGTATTAAACTTAACATTCGTACTTGACCGTTTTTAGGCTTCATAAATTTCGAAGTTAGATCTGTCGCTTAGGACTTTTGATTCTCTTTCCTTTTTTTAAAACGTCTCGTTAGCCTGGGCCTTGAAACTTTATTTAAAGTCCTTAGACTCTTCTATGGATCCTGACAAGCTGGAGCTTGGAATCCGTAGGGTGGCCACCTTCGGCTCTTTTAAAGATACTTCGAACCCGGAGGCTGGAAATCTGTTTGTTTAAAGTCCTTAGACTCTTCTACGGATCCTAACAGGCTGGAGCCTGGAATCCGTAGGCTGGCCACCTTCGGCTCTTTTACAGATACTTCGAACCCGGAGGCCGGAAATCTGTTTGTTTAAAGTCCTTAGACTCTTCTACGGATCCTAACAGGTCAGAGTCTGGAATCCATAGGCTGACCATCTTCAGCTCTTTTACAGATACTTCGAACCCGGAGGCCGGAAATCTGTTTGTTTAAAGTCCTTAGACTCTTCTACGGATCCTAACAAGCCGGAGCTTGGAATCCGTAGGCTGGCCACCTTCGGCTCTTTTACAGATACTTCGAACCCGGAGGCCGAAAATCTGTTTGTTTAAAGTCCTTAGACTCTTCTACGGATCCTAACAGGCCGGAGCCTGGAATCCATAGGCTGGCCACCTTCGGCTCTTTTACAGATACTTCGAACCCGGAGGCCGGAAATCTGTTTGTTTAAAGTCCTTAGACTCTTCTATGGATCCTAACAAGCCGGAGCCTGGAATCCATAGGCTGGCAGCGGAGTCCTCGAACCCATGGTTCGCGGACTGCTGTCTGGGTCTTGGGAAAGATGCTTGACTCTGCAAGCATCTCCGTCCTCCTGATGCGTCCATCCGGAGTAAGGGATACTCGAAGAGTAAACAAAATTCGACCCCCTGCTTTTATTTAGAAAAGGAAGCTTTACAAGTGATTACAAGGAGCCCCTAAGCGTAATAACGCTTAAGGTGCTCCGCATGCCACGCATGTTTCAACTCTTCTCCTTCTAAATTAGCTAATTTAAACGATCCGGGGCGTCCCGAGCGTACGATAATATATGGTCCTTCCCATTTATTCCCTAGCTTCCCCAGCGCTATTACACTTCGCAAAACTAGATGACCTGGTCTAAGCTCGTTTGGCTTTATCTTCGGGTCATACCATGTTTTTGTTTGTCCCTGGTACTTCGTTAGGTTGGCAACAGCTCGAAGCCTTGTTTCTTCTGATAAGTCCAACGAAGTGTTTCTGTCATCTTCGTCTCCGGGCTGCGTCGCACGAAGGGATCCCCCTTTGAGCTCCGTAGGAGTCATGGCTTCATCTCCAAAGAGTAGTCTGAATGGGGTAAAACCTGTGGATCTGGTTTGAGTGGTTCGAATGGACCACAAGATCTTAGGGAGCTCTTCGACCCACAGCCCTTTGGCCAGCCCCACAATTCTTTGATTTAAACCGGATAGGATGTTCCCATTGGCTCTCTCGACAGCTCCATTGGAGTGTGGATGGCGTACTGCGGCGAAGCACAACTTAATGCCCAACTCTTCACAAAATGCTTGGAAGTTGTCAGCTTTGAACTGAGTTCCATTATCCACTGTCAACTCCCTTGGCACTTCGAACCTGCATATAATGTTCTGCCAGAAAAATTTTTGCACGTTCCTCGAGGTGATAGCAGTCAATGGCTCCGCTTCAACCCACTTCGAAAAATATTCGATTGCTACTACCGCAAACTTCAAGCCACCTTTTGCCATTGGAAAAGGGCCTATGAGGTCCATGCCCCATCGAGCCATTGGCCATACCAGGGCAATGACTTGTAGTTGAACTGGCGGACGGTGGCTTCGCCTGCCCATCCGGTATCCAACTGAAGCTGTCGGACCCCTTTAGGGCTTTGAAAATTGGGAGGCTTCACTCTGCTGACCTGGCCAGGAATCTGCTAAGGGCTGCGAGCCTTCCTACTAGCTTCTGGACTTGCTTCAAATTTCCTGGTGGAGCCATTCTTTGTAGTGCACTTATTTGCGTTGGGCTAGCTTCGATTCCTCTGCTCGAAACTAAGTACCCTAGTAGCTTCCCTGCTTGGGCTCCGAATATACATTTTTCTGGGTTGAGGCGTACTCCACAAGCTCGGAGGCTCTCAAATGTTTCAGCTAGATCTGGGCTATGTTGGTGCTTTTGAGCACTTTTTATTACAATATCATCCATGTAGGCTTTGACATTTCGGCTTATTTGGTGACCTAAAGCCTTAGCTATTAAACGTGAAAAGGTAGCTCCGGCATTCCGAAGGCCAAAAGGCATTCTTACATAGCAAAATACTGAAGGAGTTATGAAGCTTGTCTTGGCCTCGTCTTCGCGTTTCAGCCAGACTTGGTGATACCCGGAATAAGCGTCGAGGAAGCTTAGCAATTCGGAGCCTGCTGTGGAATCCACCAATTGATCTATTCGGGGCATCAGGTAGGGGTCTCGCGGGCATGCTTTATTTAATGAAGTAAAGTCAATACACATGCGCCATTTGTTCGAGTCCTTCTTCCTTACAAAAACAGGGTTAGCCAACCACTCGGTATGGGCTACCTCCCTAATGATGCTAGCCCTTAATAGTTTCTCTACTTTTGTCTTGGCGAGGCTTGCTCTTTCTGTAGACATCTTGCAGAGCCCCTAGCGCACTGGCCTGGCCTTCGGGTTGACAAACAGGCTATGCTCGATGATGCTTCGATCCACCCCGGTGATGTCTTCGTCGGTCCAGGCAAAGACGTCCAGATTCTGCTTGACGATTTCTTCCAATGAGGCGGTTATCTCCGGAGATAGCCCTTTGCTGAACTGCACTGGATACTCTTTGCCATCTTTTGAAATTATCCTCGTCTCAACTTCACCTTCTAGGCTCGGCTTGAGAGAGATTCCTTTTGAAAGGTTCGAGACCTCCAGTGTTTCTCCAGTGACCTCCATTGCCTCTTCGGCGCCTTCCGCTACGCTGTGCACTTGCCGGGGATCAATCGGTTGCCCGTGACCATACTCCGTTCTCCGGGCTATAGCTTGGTCTCCTACAATAGTAAGCACCCCACCTTGCGTGGGCATTTTGAGACAAAGATAATTGTGGTGCGCTATAGCCCCGAACTGGTTCAGCATCCCTCTTCCGAAGATTGCATTGTAAGCATAGGGGGCGTCGACAACATCGAAGATCACTTCTTCTATCCTGGCTAGAGGCCCCTCTCCGAAGGCAACCTCGAGGCCTATCTGGCCGAGGGCATCGAGAGGTGGTCCTGAGAACCCTTGGAGCGGCCGGGCCGTTGGAAGCAGGTGCTTCCGGGAGATGCACATTTGATCGAAGGCCTGGACGAAAAGTATGTCTGCGGAGCTTCCGCCGTCCACCAGGATCCTTCGGACCTCCACCCCTGCTATGTCTGCGGAAATGACCAAGGGGTCGACATGAGGGAACTTTACCCCTGCGGCATCACTAGCAGTAAACGAGATGGGCACATGGGACCACTCTGGCATTCCCTCCGCGGAACTCGAAGTCCCAATGTGCCCAACCTCGTGGACGTACTCATGTCGCTGCCTTTTTGACATGCTTCCGAGGGTCCCCCTCCAGAGATGGGCAGGACCACCCTCTTGCCGCGGTCTTGTGGGTCTTCCTGCTTCGGTGGTGGCATAATATTCGCCACCGGAAGTCGCATGGGGGTTTTTGGTACACCGGCTCGGGCCACGATCTGCACAGGCTCCGATCGTGCTGCCGGTGGGGCTCGATCTAAAGTGCCCCTCTCGGTACTTCGTCCTAGGTATTCGCCCCGAAGGGTTAACACCGACTTGCAGTCCTTCGTGTCATGGCTTCTGTTGTCACCATGGACGCAACAGAAAAAACTCTGGCACCTGCCTAGCACTCTCTCTTGAGGTCTCGAGGCCCCAGCCTTGAAGTTCTGTACCTGCTGAAAATTGGCAGGTGCCTTCGGGGTGGAGGGCGTAATGTTTAGCACCTCTGAACGGAAATGCTTCTTCCCTCGCCTGTGCTCGTTGAAGCGGTTATCTTGAGGAGGTTGCAGAGGAGCCGAGGCTTCAGGTTCTGTCTTGACTTCTCGGAGGGTAGGTGAGGGGGCTCCGGTCCATCAGAGACAACCTTCCTCTGCCTTGGCATACTGTTCTAAGTATGCCATGAGCTGTGCCACAGACGTCACTGGCTTCCGGTGGAGTTTGCTGAGGAGGTCGGGGTTTAGCACCCCTTCGCGGGCGGCGTCGACTACCGAAGAGGTAGACAGGCCCTTAATTTGTGACTTGGTGTGGGCGAAGCGCGTGAAGTATTCACGGAGTGTTTCTCCCGCCCGCTGCTTTACTTGGAACAAACTTCTTGTGGACATTGGGGCCACAAAGGTACCCTGGAAGTTGCTCACGAACTTCTTCTTCAGCTTCTCCCAGGACCTGATCGATCCTGGCTTCAAGGACCAGAACCATCGGAGTGCCACACCCTCGAGAGCGAGGGGGAAACACTTCGCCATCGTGTTGCGCACCCCTCCGCTTGCTTCTATGGCCAGGGCATATGAGCGAGCGAACTCTCCGGTATCTGACCCACCGGAGTACTTGTGCAACTTCGAAGCCTTGAACCTGGGATCAAAGGGGACTCTTTGCAAGTCCGGATGCAGCGGAGACTCATCATCGAAAGATGCGTTTTCGGCCTCCTCCAGGACTTGAATAACTTCTAGGGGGTTGTGAGCACCACCATCTTGAGGCCCTTCGGGGGTCTCGGTGGAGGCTTGAGTGCGGAGGCGATCGGCAGCCTCTTGCCTCCACCTAGCTACTTCCTCCTGAAGCCTGGCTAATTGAGTAGCCTCGGTTCCAGGAAGGTCTTCGTCTTCATCGGAGGGTAGCTCCAGGTCTTAGGAGCTGAAGTAATCAGTCTGAAGCACCGCAGGAGGATCTCGAGGACCCCTGGGCACTCGACGCCTAGTGGTATCTTCGGGAATTGCTGGAGCGGCAGAGGGCCCCGCTCCTGTAGTCCGAGGGGACCTTCGGAGGGGACCCACGGCCTGGCTTCGCTTCGGAGGCATAGCTACTTGCGGAGAGACCCGAAGATCGGGGACTTTGCTTGATCTGGGAAGGCGAGCGGGGGCCTTCGAACCACCTAAGAAGCCCTTTACCGAAGGGTGCGCGGAATCTTGAGACTCTGAGGCTCCCTCCGTAAGTGCTCTTCGAAGTGTGGTCAGCAGTAGAGAACAAGCTTTTAGAACTTGGTTCCCCACGGACGGCGCCAACTGTTGGAGCAAAAGATTGTGCCAACAGGTTCTCTGTAATCAAGAACAAACAAACAATGTGCTCGTGTTTAAGAACTTACTCGAGCCTCCGTACTGGATAATAACTCGAGTAGTCCAAATCTGTGTATTAAATGATCGGGGGATCCCTTTTTACAGGGTAGAGAGGGGGGTATTTATAGGCAAAAACGTATGAGGAAAAGACTTAATTACCCCTAGATTACAACCGACATCGCCGGACTGTTCAGTACCCGAAGCAAGGTTAAATAAGGTAAAACTCCTCAATACGGATGGATAAGCCAGACATCTTATCAATCTTGTCGCCCTACTTCGGAGTCTCCATATCCTAGGAGAGTTGCTCAGGACGTCATATCGAGGCACCCTTCGGCTTGATGCCTCCCCCTTCGAATAAGAGCCCACCAGCTCCGATGCTTTAAGGAATCTTTTAGTTATTGATCTCTAAGTCTTCCAAGTGAAGCAATTTCCCCAACAGGTAGGCTTTTTGGCTGATGGAGTGTCTAACTGGGCTCTTTCTTTCTCTAAGGTAGTGGGTGAGGTAAAAACAGTTTTGTTCTCACTGTCTGAAGGAATCCTCTCAAAACCCAAGCCTAGAGCTAACCCTACCCTGTCAGAATCTTGGTCTTGGCCAAGAGCAAATCCATCCTAACCTTTCCCTCAGTGCATTTGTTAACCACAGAGAGAAAGTATTCATTTTCAGTCATAAGGTTTTTAGCTTGCACTCTAGCAAAACTGAGTTGGTCCTTAAGGGTGATGAAGGTGGGACAAGCAGGCTGCACATCCTTAGAACACTCAGCACTCTCCAATCTAGCCTCTAACTCCCTAACATGCTTGTCTCTTAAATTAATGCTATCAATCAATAATGGACAATTTGAACAAGCATAAGAAGAAATAGGTCTAGACTCCACCACCAAAAGCTGCTTCTGTGCAGTCTCAAGCTCATCAACAGTTTGAGCATGCATAGAACGCAACTGAGCAAGCTCACCCATGACAACAGTGCAAGATTCACATTCAGGATCATCAACCTTAGACTTAAGCATGACATAATCAGTAGAAACAGATTCTAGCCTAAATCTAAGGTCTTTTCTATCTTTAGTGGCTTGCACAAGCAGTCTATCCTGACTAAGAACTACTTCATTCAGTTCATCAACTTTAATGGAAAGTTGATCATAGGATAGTAGTACCTCAGATGAGTCAAGCTCATCGTCGATTTGAGTGCTGTCAGCCATGAAGCAAAGGCCGGTGAAATCCCTTGCCTTCTTCTCCTCCTTTCTTGGGGATTCTTCCTCCTCATCAGAGCTCGACTCCTCAGTTGAGGAAGTGTCGATGTCGCTGAGTGCAACAACAAATGCTCTGAAAGCGGCCTTGGCTACCCTCTTAGCCACCTTGCCGTGCTTACCCTTCACAAAGGGTTTCCTCTCATTCTTGTGGTGTTTAGGGTGCTCACTCTCATCTCTCCTTTTGAGCTTAGGACAATTGGCCTTGATGTGAGAAGGGTCACCACACTCAAAACAATCACTAAAGCCACTTCTGCTCTGATCCCGTCTCTCATTGTGAAAACGGGTGAACCTGTTGGCAATGAGAGCAAGCTCTTCATCATTCAGAGTATCCACCTGCTCCTTAGTGACGGAGACCCGGGAGGATAAAGCAAAACCACCAGCAAGAACACAAATACCAGATGTGCTTGGTTCTATAGTGGTGCCACGGCTAGAGCCAAAAACTAGTGCCAATGGTTGTGGCAAAGAGTTTCTGTGCACTGCAAGAGATTTCTTGGCAATCTGTGTGGATTTCAGCTTACTGAAGAGCTCATCACAGGTCAATGTGTCATAACCTACGAACTCCTCAATGCTGGATATCTTCACTTCCCATATGCTATGATTAAGAGCATACAGAAGCTTGATAGCCCTATCATGGTCATTGTAAGAAAACGTACCATTGGATCGCAAATTACTCACTATTGCGTCAAAGCGAGAAAACAAGACATCTATAGATTTACTCATGTTTTGCGTCAAAGCCCTATCATTAGTGCTCTGTGCATGCAAAGTGTGTGTTTTTCAGTGTGTGTTCGCTCTGTGTAAATTGAGGTAACCCCTCTGATTACTAGTGAAGAACTGAGTAGAGTTGTGCTCGAGGTCTGTTTTCTGTCCTGAGCAAAGTCAGCTCCGTCTTCCTGTATGTTTTCGGTATACGAAGCCGAGTACAAGTTGCTAGTGCGGAATATATATTTGAAGCACTCAGAGGGGAACCTTCTTCTGCGAAGTGCGTAGTGCGAAGCCTACTCGAAGACATCTAGTGTGCGGATGCTGCACTATCCTAGCAGAGTTGTGTTTTAGGTTTGTGAGTGTGAGCGAAGTCTTCTTGACTTTGAAGTTTTGCTCTTTGCGAAGCCTGATTTCAGAACTATAAAATACATTCGAATCAGACCTCCGAAGGATGTGTTCGAAGCCTCTTCTGTAGGAGACTGATTTAAAACAGAAGGGTAGTTTTAGTCAGAAATTTTAAAAAGCTCCCATTCACCCCTCTATCGCACTTTTCGGTCCAACTCTCAGTTTGTCAGCTTGCCCATTTAATTTCTTTTCCACGGATGCCTATGAAATAAATGTTAAATTCAATAGATTATAAGGTTAGAATATACCAAGGAAGAGACAAAAACAAGCAAGAAACACAGGGATTACGAAAAAGACGATAAGCGTGAAGCGCATGTTTCAACATAAAGATCTAGCTTTCTACTTTATCTTCTAAAAGATAGATCCAGCTTTGGTATTTCTAAAATTTCTAGCATTTTTTCTTTGTTCATAAGAATTACTATAAAGGAGATAACTTTTGTTTGGTTTTCCTGAAATGGTGGTGACTTTTCTCACCAAAGACTAAAGGTTGATCTGGAAGGTGGAGTTAATGGAGGAACTTTGCATCAGGACTGTATGAACACTACTGCTTGCGTCCTGAAACAGACTTTGACAGCAGCAGGACGCAGCAATAGTAAAGTTGACACACGGCAACCAGGACATGCATTTTCTGTGATTCTGGAAGTTCCAACTGGAAAAAAAAACTGCATATTCTAGAAGTTCTAATTGGTGTATGTATAACATTCCCTCTTCGATTGAAGACGAGTACGTGGTAGTACGCACAATTTTTTATTCTCCTGCAGAAACCAACACGCTTGTCAGTTGTTACCTGTATCGTCACTCACGCACGAGCCAGCCTATCATGGTGTCAGTTTTGGTTCCGGAGGTGGCCCTGCGGCATGGCAACGCGAGGCCCATGCCGGCCGTCGGCATGGGCACGGCGGTGGCCCCGGCCATGCTGGAGAAGGCGAGGGAAGCTGTCCTGGCGGGCATCGAGGTGGGGTACCGCCACTTCGACACCGCCGCCTTGTACGGCACAGAGGCGGCTCTCGGCGAGGCCATAGCGGAGGCGACAAGGCGCGGGCTCGTGGCGTCGCGGGAGGAGGTGTTCGTCACGTCCAAGCTATGGTCCACCCAGTGCCACGCGGACCTCGTCCTCCCCTCCCTCCGGGAAAGTCTCCGGTGAGCAAACGAACGGCGACGACGACAAACTCTTGACCTCAACATGTCACATACACTGACACACATCTGTAAACATTTTTTGTTCCTCCGTGATCTTGCGGGATAATCAGGAACCTGCAGATGGAGTACGTCGACCTGTTCCTGATACACTGGCCGATTAGCCTCAAGCCAGGGCCAATGGCGTTCCCACTTAAGAGAGAGGACGCCGTACCGTTCGACTTCGAGGGCGTGTGGCGATCAATGGAGGAGGCCCAGCGGCTCGGCCTCGCCAAGGCCATCGGCGTCAGCAACTTCACCACCAAGCACCTAGACAAGCTCCTTGCAGTGGCCACAATCCTTCCTGCCGTGAACCAGGTATATGTTTGATATAATAGACAAATTTTCTGACGCATCAGAAATATTGTGCACTTTTAGAATTAAAAACATAGACATATTACTCTTTAGAGTTAATAGGTCACTTTTTATTTTTTATAATTATTGTTTTATCTGATAGATTAGAATTTTCCAATTATTAGGATTGATTTTTTTCAAATGAGATTTTTAGGGTCTCTTTCGTCCACACACGCAGATTTTTAGGCCTCTTTCCACACCACAAAATTTGTCCTGTTAGCTGATTAGCTCACCAGAATTCCTAATATTGTTCAAAATTCTTTTTTTTTGCAGCGCTAATTGCTGTCAGGTCTCCTTCCTTTACTCCACATTCCTAATTTTGCTTTTATTTTTTTTCTTGCATGCGGCTGTTTATGTTTTATTTAAAAAATTATAGCAAAATATAATTAGTATAAATTGATCAATTTCATTCAAAATTGAAATATAAATTTAAAAAATAAAACAAATCTTAGAAATTCTTTTAAATACTAGGTGCTTTATGATGATTTATAGTGAAATTTCTTTTCAAAAATATTAAAATTTTAGATGATTAGTACAAACCGATCAATTTCATTCAAAATTAAAATATTAATTTGAGAAAATAAAAAACATAAAAAATCTTTTAAATACCAGGTGTTTTATGATAATTTCTGGTGATTTTTTGCCAAAATATTAAAATTTCATAAAGTTATGAGCAAAATAGTACGATCAAAAATTTAAAAAGTTAAAAAAGAATCGAGGGGCTCTCCGGTGATAAGAGGAGAGCAAGAAAGCAGGAAAGGTGGCAGAAAAGCAGGAAATAGGAAAGTGGTGACCGGTAACATCGGGGTAACATCGGGATTACTTATTTTTTTAATTTTAATTAAAATCAATGGTTCAAATTAATTTGAAGTATTATCAATATTAATAGTAGCACCATTACCCTAAATATCCTCTCTCCAATTTCTTATACAGATAATTTATTTAACTTTATCTCTTTCTTTAATATCAGTCACGTTATAACTTTTAATAAGTTTTTTGTATTTTTCTTTAGTACTTGTCATTGTTAAATAAATGATACTTCTTTTATAAATAGACAACTCATTTTTTCAAAGCATAATAAAATAGTGATAACAAAATTATTTAAGTTGATTTATTAATTGGTGTGCACGAGTCTAAATTGACCTACATAAAGAATTAAAATACTATTTACTCAGCAGCTAGTGTTAATTTTGTTCTCGAAATAAACATAGGAAATCAAATCATCTGGTTGAATTGTAACCGGTATGTTGCTCATGGATCTATAGGTGGAGATGAGCCCGGTATGGCAACAGAGGACATTAAGGCGGTATTGTGCTGAGAAGGGCATACATGTCTCAGCGTACTCGCCACTAGGAGGGCAGAATTGGGCGGGCAACGACAACGGCGTGTTGGAATCCCCAGTGCTTGCGGAGATCGCCAATGCTCGAGGCAAGAGCATCGCACAGGTATCCTAAGGGCATGTACAACCCTGACACTGCTGCACGGTGCTCCAAACATAAGACATAGCTAAAACACAATATAGTACAGTGTGCGTGTCTAAAACCTGTGTCTTGCTATATTCATTGCACCAATCAGAGCATTCAATAAATTAAATTGACCAATCAGCTAGTCCTATGCCTCGAGCATAGAACCAAGACACAGTGTCTTCGTTAAGAGACGTGTCTTGAGTTTTTTTACATTTATTCCCTTAGACACACCCAAATACACAACTCAAGACACCCATTGTACATGCCCTAAGCATACTAGTCATAGCCATGTTCTTGATCAAGTGTGAAGTTTGATACCACACGTACAGCTCTAAATTTTAGGCCTCGTAAGTTGGACCAAGTACCATTTGGATAGTTCAGTTCTATAAGGTATCTACCTAATATATTTAAAGTTTTGTTTTCTAATTGTCATGTCATTGACCAGGCCACATGCACGATATAGCTATGAGAAGCCCTCTTGAGTATTGTCTCTTGAGTCTAATCCCTGTTTATGGTTTGACATAGTGCATTAGTGCCTTGAATTTTTTCGGAATGATTCTACTAATATGAGTACTATTTTAAAATACATGAATACTATATGATCCATTGATTTTTTTTCGATCAGGTGTCACTGAGATGGGTTTATGAGCAAGGTTTGACCCCAGTCGCGAAGAGCTACAACAAGGAGAGGCTGAAACATAATCTTGAGATCTTCGACTGGGAGTTGACCGAGGAAGATCATCTCAAGATCAGCCAAATCCCACAGAACAAGACTGTTAAAGCTACATATGTGTTCTCTCCGGATGGTGAGTTCACGTTCGTTGATCTTTCGGACGTGGAAGTTGTCGAGGAATAGGTGCTGAAAATGAATGCCATTGTTCTAGCACACAATGTTTGGTTCCCTTAAATATGGCGTAGGTTATCACTTTTGTGTTTATAAAAATATACAATAAAGTCTTGTGTTTGAATAATATTTTGATATAGATTGTCCTCGGTTGCTCACTATTCAAATGAACAATCGTCTCAATCAATTAGTTCCAGCAATGTTTGCTCCTCTAGTAGTGAGGACAATTTATCTTCGGTCTGGTAGGTATTGTCGAAAAGATTGATTATTTGTTACTATTAAAATGATTTTCTTAATTATGATGCTATTCCTGAAATAAACATGTAGGACTATATGTATCAAATAATGTGAATCTGGATGGTAAAAATGTGAAGCTACTTCTTTAAAGTGATAAATTATCAAATCTCTCAATATTGTTAGCAAGGGTTAATAATAGTTAAAACCTACAAATGCAATGTAAATATGGACTAATTAAAGCATATATCGAGTCAACATATCTGGTAATGTTCTGATCTAGTAGTCTAGAAAAATCACAACATACTAGAAAAATCACAACACATCTAGCATGAATCTATGAGTTATGCACATAGAGGTAGGAGGTGTCAGTTAATCCGTTAGTTATCTGATCCTACGAGTTTAAGTCTAGTAAAGTTTTTGATCCATGGATCCATCAGATCATGGGCCACATCAAAGTGGAGGTGGGGTATATTATTCATGTTGGAATTTTGTCATAGACCCATATGAATATTTCAGAAATTCTTAAATAAATCTCAAAAGCTTGAGCCATGAAAAGGAATACCGCGTGGTTGGGAGTTGGGTATCGGACTCGACACTACCGAGTGTCGGACTCAAGCCAAGGACTCGGAGGTTGGGATCAGCACTTCTCGAGTGCTTGATTCCATTCGGGACTTGGTGGTCGGCTTACCGAGCCCAACCACGTGTTCCCGAAGTCCGACTCATTGCCTTGTGGAGACGTGGTCTTTCCTTTTACTGTTCCGATTATTTCGGATCTTGGCGAAGTTTATGGGATATGGTTATATGGAAACTGACTTGATTGAGATTGTGATCGTGAAACGAGATCTTGTTGCTCCCATATAAATACCCATAGATTTGGCCGAATCATTACGACGAAAGAAATACAACAGAATCAAGCTAAGGTTTTGTTTGTCTTTTCTCTCTATTGTGCTGCCACCGCAGACTACTCCATTTCGTCCACCGGCATGCACCGAAAATGGGAGAGCAGGTCTCCGGAACCAGTCATCCTTGCGATCTTGCAATAAGAGAGGACGAATAAGGTTTTTGGGAAACTCTCCGTGTGACTGCTCAAGTTCGTCATCACTACGCGTCTTTCATCTACGTCTACCGTTAGTCCCCATCGGGTGTTGCAATATGAGAAACCAAGGGTTGGTTTCGGAGTCTGTGATGAGTGATTGATAGTTTTTATCCTATGATTCGAAGGGGTCCCTCCGAAGGGGTTCAGAGGTTGTTTCACCGAAGGGTTCAGTGGGCTTTGTTTGCTGCAGCTGTTACAGCAGAGTGTGCCTGTCGGAGGGGTCCGACAATACACGATGACTTGGTCGTACCGAAGGTCTCGGTACTTTGGGCGGTACACCGGAGTGTGTATCGGAGGTTGCTTACCCAGAGAGGTCTCCAGGGTACTGGATACACTTGTCTATTTGTCTGTGGTGCGCAGGTGACTTCAGAGGCGATGGACGGTTCGTAGCAAGTGAACCTGGGTCAAGCGGGAGGCTTGATGCTAGGGGAGTAGGGAGCTCCATCACGAAGGGTGCGAAGGGGTCGAGGTCAGAACTCGGGTCAAGGTGCGCTAGGAGAAGGCAGTAAGTGCGGAGTGTGGCTCCAGCTGAAGGTACTCCGAGACGAAGTCCTCAGAGGCGAGGCACTTCGAAGGGTACTCCGAATGGAGTGACTTCAGAGTATGGTGGACCAAGTCCTCAGCAATGAGGCAGGGCATTCGAAGTGTGCTCCGGAGGGAGGCACTCGAAGGTATACCCGACGAAGGTCTCAGAAGTCGAGGTGCATCGAAGGCATGGTCCGGGTGAGGATCGTCGTGGAGTGTGCTCGAGGAGAGACACTGCGACGAAGTGCTCATGGAATGCTTCATGCGGAGGCCTTGGACGAAGGAGGGACTTCGAAGGGTGGTACTCCGAAGGTGCGACTTCGGAGTGAGGTTGGCTCCGGAGTGAAGCTGACTCCAGAGTGAGGCTGGCTTCGGAGTGAAGCTGACGTCGAAGTGAGACTGGCTTCGGAGTGAAGCTGACTCCGGAGTGAGGCTGACTTGAGGTACTTCAGCCATGCATGACTTCGATACACGAGCTGACGGAGTTCGAGCTGGGAGTAGCTGTGAAGCCGTGGTGGTCCACTCCGAAGGTGTTGGTGCGAAGGCCCAAGGGCTTTGACGGCTTCGGCTCAAAACCGTCTCTGTATCGAAGGCTGACTTTGGTGAAGCGAAGGCCGTCAGGCTCAAGGCTTCTCACCGAAGCTACCGCACCCCTCGCATGCGAAGGGGGCTTCAGAAGGGTCCAAAACTGCAAAGGTTGACCGCATCTGCTCTGCAAAAGCTGGTGCTGTCCCCTCTGCGAAGCTGACAAAAGAAGCCTCCAAATAAAGTAGACTACCAGTTGTACCCCCCTGTTCTGATGAGACAAAACCGGTGTAAACCCTAGGGGTAAAGTAGTCTATTCACAGGGCTAAATAGTGCCTATAAATAGTGGAGGCTAGCTAGGTCACATTAACACTTTGAGCAGCCATTGTAGAACTCCTGTGCTAGCCGCCACACTCTCTGTATTCATCCTGTGAGTTCATTTTGTGTTCCCTGTTCATGCAATGAAGTTTTGATTCTGTTCTTCTTTTACTGCTTGAACTTGTACTGTGTGTTGCACTGCATGCTTTGATTTCTCTGTGCACCATCTTCTTGTGAGTTTTCTAGAGAGGTGTGTGAGAAGTCTGTCTGGGTGAAGTGTGTTTTTCAGTGTCTGTTCACTCTGTGTAAACTGGAGGCTAGACCTCTATGATTACTAGCGAAGCACTG
The DNA here is from genome assembly GCA_019279435.1 of Zizania palustris. Lineage (NCBI taxonomy): Eukaryota > Viridiplantae > Streptophyta > Magnoliopsida > Poales > Poaceae > Zizania > Zizania palustris. The sequence goes on from JAAALK010000285.1 coordinate 12,477,247, forward strand.
TTCGAAGCCCGTTTTCATCCCTTGTCGAAGTCCTCGGCGAAGTGTGTTCAGTGTGCGTTTAGACCTCCGAAGTGCGAAGCCTAGTACTAGTTGCTAGCGCTGAGTATTTGGTCGAAGTCCTCAAAAGGAAGTCTGCTCTTGCGAAGGGTGAAGTGCGAAGCCTGCTCAAAGGCACCCAGTGTGCTGAGCCTACACTGACTTAGCAGAGCCGATCGAAGTCCTCAGAGAGAAGTCCGCTCTTGCGAAGGGTGAAGTGCGAAGCCTGCTCGAAGGCACCCTGTGTGCGGAGCCTGCACTGACTTAGTAGAGCTGAATTTTCGAGGTTGTGGGTGGAGCGAAGTCTTCTTGGCTTCGAACTTTTGCTCCTTGCGAAGCCTAATTTCGGAGTTGTGAAATACCTCCGAACCAGAACTTCGAAGGGTGTGTTCGAAGCCTGTTCCGCAGAAGACAGAAGTAAAACAGAAGGCTACTTTTAGTCTGAAATTTTAAAAGCTCCCATTCACCCCCCTCGGGTCGCCGTTTCCGGTCCAACAATTGGTATCAGAGCAGGTTAAGATCACCAGTTGACCTTAACCAATTTTGTGATCTGTTGGCAACATGGACAGAGTTAGTAAAATACCTCTGTTCGATGGGACGGATTTTGCATACTGGAAGGTGCGCATGGAGGCTTACTTGCTAAGCCAAGGAAATGCAATTTGGGAGATTGTGGACTCACAATACTCCATCCCTGAAACTCGCACCTCTCAAACAGAGAAGGATCAGTATAATGCCAACTCCAAGGCTAGAAATATACTGTTCATTGGTTTGAGTCGGAGTGAGTTTGATAGGGTGTAGCACCTTAGGACAGCTAGGGAGATTTGGACTATGCTCACTATTTTTCATGAGGTCTCTACACAGATTAAGACTAGGCGCCAAAGCACATACAATCAACAGTCTCAGCTGTTTGTGCAGGCACCTGGTGAATTTATAGATGCCATGTTTTCTCGCTTTGATGGGATAGTGAGTAACTTGCGGTCCAACGGGACGCTTGCTTACAATGATCATGATAGGGCTATCAAGCTTCTCTATGCTCTTGATCGTAGCATATGGGAAGTGAATATATCCAGCATTGAGGAGTCCACAGGTTATGACACATTGACCTATGATGAGCTCTTAAGCAAGCTGAAGTTCACAGAGATTGCCAAGGCATCTCTTGCAGTGCATAGTAACTCTTTGCCACAACCATTGGCACTAGTTTCTAGCACTAGCCGTGGCACCACTACAGAACCAAGCACATCTGGCACTTGTGTTCTTGTAGATGGTTTTGCTTTGTCCTCCCTGGTCTCCATCACTAAGGAGCAGGTGGATACCTTGGATGATGATGAGCTTGCTCTCATTGCCAGAAGGTTCACCCGTTTCACCATGAGAGACGGGATCAGGGGAGAAGTGGGTTTAGTAGTTGTTTTGAGTGTGGCGACACTTCTCACATCAAGGCCAATTGTCCTAAACTCAAGAGGAGAGATGAGAGTGAGCGCCCCAAATACCATAAAAAGGAGAGGAAACCCTTTGTGAAGGGCAAGCGCGGCAAGGTGGCTAAGAGGGTAGCCAAAGCTGCTTCCAGAGCATTTGTTGCTGCTCTCAGAGACATCGACACTTCCTCAACTAAGGAGTCGAGCTTTGAGGAGGAGGAGGAGTCTCCAAGGAAGGAGGATAAGAAGGACAAGAAGGGACGAGAATTCACCGACCTTTGATTCATGGCCGACAGCGATCACAACGACGATGAGCTTGACTCATCTGAGGTACCTCTATCCTATGACCAGCTTTCAATTAAATTAGATGAACTGAATGAAGTAGTTCTTGGTCAGGATAGATTACTTGTGCAAGCCGCTAGAGATAGAAAATACCTTAGACTTAGGCTAGAATCTGTTTCTACTGATTATGCCATGCTCATGTCTAGGGTTAATGATGCTGAATGTGAATCTTGCATTGTTGTCATGGGAGAGCTTGCTCAGTTGTGCTCTGTGCATGCTCAAACTCTTTCTGAGCTTGAGACTGCACAGAAGCAGCTTTTGATGGTTTATTCTAGTACTCATGATCAAAATGAATGCATGAACTGTTCTTTATTACGTGAGAGCATTGATTTACGTGATAAGCATGTTCATGACTTAGAGGCTAGATTGGAGAGGGCCGGTAGTTCTAAGGATGTGCAACCTGTGTGACACTTGTATAACCCTTAAGGACCAGCTAGGCACTGTTAGAGAGTGAGCTGAAAACCTCATGACTGAAAATGAACACCTTCTTTCTGTGGTTAACAAATGCACTGAGGGAAAGAGTAGAATGGACTTACTCTTGGCCAAAACCAAGATGTGTGCAGACAGAGCAGGGTTAGCTCTAGGATTGGGTTTTGAGAGGATTCCTTTAGACAGTGAGAACAAGACTGTTTTTACCTCACCCACAACCTTAGAGAAAGAGAGAGCTCTGTTAGACACTCCATCAGCCAAAAAGCCTACCCGAACTATAAAGAAAACCACTGCTCCTGCAAAGAATTTCCTCCTAAGAAAACCACTCAGCAGAAGCCCAAGGAGCATGTGAGGATTGATCCTATGACCCATGTGAGTGCCCCTAGGAGAGTGTTTCATTGTTCCTATTGTCGGCAGGCGGGTCATTTGGTTGGGTTCTGTTTTCGTCGCATCAACGATGAGCGACGCTCTCAGGCGATGAGTTTCCAGGACATGCATTACCCATCTCGAGGTATGCATGAGTCTGAGTTTTACTCACGTCCTATTTTTGAGGCTCCTCGTACTTCTCGGAGAGGTTTTGCTCCTCGAGGTGTTCACCATGTTCCATATGATGGTAGACCCCATGTGAGTAGCTTTGTACCTCGTCAGAGTAGGAGACCTCGTCATGCTTTTAGATCACAGCATGTAGGTAGACCTCGCACTTTGCATCATTCTGATTATCCTGTGCGTAGACAGTCTACTTTTACTGTGCCTACTACTCGTATCACTCAGTGCTGGATGCCTCGTCATATTTTCACTCACCCCAGCACTGAGCGATCAAGATTTTCTTATCATGTGTAGGCGCCAGACCGAGGCTTGGAGGGCACGTGGATCATGGACTCCGGTTTTTCACGCCACATGACCAGAGATGCAGCATGGTTCTCCAGCCTCACCACAATCAAGCAAAGTGAACATATCACCTTTGGGAACAATCGAAGGAGTAGAGTGAAAGGTAAAGGTGCGGTAAGAATCAACTCAAATTTCACTCTCAAAGATGTTGCTTTTGTTGAAAACTTGGGATACAATTTGCTTTGTGTATCTCAATTGCTTGATGAAGGCTTCGAAGTGCGATTCCATCGCGATACTTCGCAAGTCCTCAGAAGGAAGTCTGCTCTTGCGAAGGGTGAAGTGCGAAGCCTGCTCGAAGGCACCCAGTGTGCTGAGCCTACACTGACTTAGCAGAGCTGATCGAAGTCCTCAGAGAGAAGTCCGCTCTTGCGAAGGGTGAAGTGCGAAGCCTGCTCGAAGGCACCCTGTGTGCGGAGCCTGCACTGACTTAGCAGAGCTGAATTTTCGGGGTTGTGGGTGGAGCGAAGTTTTCTTGGCTTCGAACTTTTGCTCCTTGCGAAGCCTGATTTCGGAGCTGTGAAATACCTCCGAACCAGAACTTTGAAGGGTGTGTTCGAAGCCTGTTCCGCAGAAGAAAGAAGTAAAACAGAAGTCTACTTTTAGTCTGAAATTTTAAAAGCTCCCATTCACCCCCCGCTCTGGTCGCCGTTTCTGGTCCAACACAATATGACACCAATAGGAGAATCTTTACATCGACCGTGGATTCATCTTCTGCAACCGTATAGTACGTGTGTTACATTTATGTATGATTATTAATCATGTTTTGTGAAATCATGATTGCCCTGTTGCGTTTTACTAGTATGATAGATCTGTTGATCCTAGTTTATGTTGATGTCATGATTTATATAATTCGGAGATTAATTGTAAAATTGTCTATTACTCCAACAATCCAAAGACCTTATTTTAGGCAATCTACGATTAATTCAATGGTTGGATTTGTGGATGCACTAAGGCCAGAAAATTTTTCTAGCGTGCATTTTAAGAGATGGCAAGCAAGAGTTTGTCCTTGGCTTACTGCTATGAATGTATGGAAAGCAAGAATTGGCAAACCTGAAGGAGAACTCTCTTCTGATGAGTAGAAGAAATTCACGGAGGCCAATAATCTCTTCATGGGATGCATTCTAAGCGTGCTCTCTAACTATCTATGTGATGTTTACATCATTGTGATAGATGCGAAAGAGTTATGTGATGCTCTGATCGCAAAATATGGAGATATTTTATGACTTGTATGGTGAATAACCGTTTTGTAGTAGAACAAGCTCATGAGGTTGTGTGCACTATTAAGGAACTTGACCTCGTTAAGTGTCCTCTACCCGATAAGTTTATGGTTAGATGCTTAATTGCAAAGTTTCCTTCTTCATGGAGTAACTTTGCCACTACTCTAAAACATCAAAGACAAGAAATATCAATTGAAAACCTGATAGCATCTCTTGATGTTGAAGAGAAAGTTCAGGCAAAAGATGCTTCTGAGAAACGAGGTGAGGGTCAGTCTAGCGCCAACTTGGTGCAGAAATCCCCACATAGCAAGAGAAAAGGGAAATATAAGCCTAAAAAGTTATGAGAACCACTATATTTAAGAAAAATAAGAAAAATTTAGCCGAGTTGAGTTACTTCACTTGTAGTGAACTAGGACATTTTCTCCAAGGATTGTCCAGATCATGTAGACCGCAAAGGGAAAAGGCTAAGAATGTCAACATGGTGACCATCGATAATACTGAGGATGGATACGGTAATCCATTTATTGTGATTTCAGTATTTCAAACTACCAACTGATGGTTTGATACGTGTGCCAATGTTCATGTGTGTGATGACATCTCTATGTTTTCTTCTTACCAGGCCATCCAAGATTCTTCCATCCTAATGGAGAATGGGTCACATCCTTCTATTTGTGGTGTTGGCACGATAGATATGAAATTTACTTAGGGAAAGATCGTGCAACTGAGGAACATGCAACATGTCCCTTCTATAAACAAGAATCTTGTTAGCGGCTCCATTCTGTGTAAGAAAGGGTTTAAGATAGTCCTAGAGTCCAATAAATTAGTCTTGTCAAAACATGGACAATTTATTAGTAATGGTTATGATTTTTGAGGTTTGTTTCGCCTTCTCCTTTTGGATTTTAGCAATAAGTCAGTGAACCATATTTGTGGTGATATTAATGGTGATGCAAGCATTTGGTATTCCTGTTTATGTCACATTAATTTTGGCTTGATGTCTCGTCTTTCTATCATGTGTTTAATTCAAAATTTCACCATTGCTAAAGGTTCTAAGTGTCATAATTGTGTGCAATCAAAGAAGCGTCGAAAGCCTCACAAGGCGGTTAAGGAGAGAAACTTAGCATCTCTAGAACTCATACATTATGATCTTTGCGAGATGAATGATGTGTTGACAAATAGTGAAAAGAGATATTCCATGCCATTTATTGATGATGAATCTAGATTTTGTTATGTATATCTGTTGCGAACTAAGGATGAAACATTAGATTACTTTAAAATCTATAAAGCCGAAGTTGAAAATCAACTAGAGAGAAAGATCAAACATCTAAGGTCTAATGAGGGTGGTGAATATTTTCCAAAATATTTGATGAATTCTATGAGGAACACAACATTATTCATGAGAAGATGCCTCCCTATTCACCCAAGTCGAATGGGATTATCGAGAAGAAAAACTGCACGCTAACTGACTTGGTTAACACCATGTTAGATATTGTCGGTTTATTAAAGACATGGTGGGGGGAGGCTTTGTTGACTGCGAGTCATGTCCTGAATATAGTTCCTAACAAGAATAAAGATCAAACTCCATATGAGATATGAATTGAGAGAAAACCATCATTGTCTTTCACACTTAGGGATGTTTGGCGAAAGTCAGTGTTCCAATCGTGAACAAACGTAAGTTGGGACCTAAGACTATAGTTTGCATCCTTCTAGGCTATGCTTAGAGGAGTATGACATAAATATTTTTGGTAGTAAAATCTGAGGTGCCTGATATGCATGTTGATACTATTTTAAAATCTCATGATGCAACATTTTTAAGAGTGTGTTTCCTTTGAAAGATATGCATAACATTGCTAGATATTCCACTGAGATAATTCCTGAACCTGATACACTTGTTGATTTTGAGTCTTCTGAACATCATGATAGGTTTGTGGAAATCCTTGAGGAGGATAATAGTGAAGCTCCTAGAAGGAGTAAGAGACAAAGGGTTTCAAAATCCTTTGGTGATAATTTCACTATGTCCCTTGTGGATGACACTCCTACCATTACTGAGGAATATGTATCTCTGGATGCAGATAATAATTGGAAAGAAGTTGTCCATAATGAGATGAACTCGATTCTATTCAATGGTACATGGGAACTAACTGAATGACCATATGGTTACAAAACCGTGGGTTTTAAGTGGGTGTTCAAGAAAAAACTTATGCCTGATGGTACGGTTGAGAAGTATAAGGCTCGGCTTGTAGCCAAAGGTTACACACAAAAAGAAGGTGAATACTTTTTCGATACTTATTAACCTATCGCTAGATTGACCACAATAAGAGCATTACTTTCCTTAGCAGCCTCATATGGTCATATCATCCATCAAATGGATGTAAAGACAACTTTCCTAAATGAAGAGTTGGATGAGGCAATCTATATGGATCATCAGGTGGGTTTGTGGTGAAGGGTCAAGAGAGCAAAGTGTGTAAATTATTAAAGTCTCTATATGGCCTAAAAAACACCTAAGCAATGTCATGATAAGTTTGACAGAACTTTAACTTCTGTAGTTTTTATCATAAACGAGACCAATAGATGTGTATACTATCGATATGATGGGGGTGAAGGAGTTATATTATGTTTGTATGTCAATGACATACTGATTTTTGACATAAACATTGATGTGATCAATGAGGTAAAGTCTTTTCTATCAAAGAGTTTTGATATGAAAGATTGGGAGAAACTGATGTTATTCTCAACATCAAACTGAATAAGGATGAGAATGAGATTACACTTTCACAATCTCATCATGTAAAGAAGGTCTTGAGTCATTTAGCTATAAAGACAACAAGACTTCTTCAACACCTTATGATCCCAATGTGACATTTCGAAAGAACAAGAAAATTGCTTAAGATCAACTGAGATACTTCTAGATAATTGGTTCACTCATGTACCTAGATAGCGCAATGAGACCCGACATATTATTTTTTGTGAGCAAATTAAGTAGGTTCATGTCCAACCCGGGTTGTGATCACCGGCATACACTTAAAAGGGTTATGCACTATTTGGTAGGTACTATGAGTTATAAGATTCACTATTCCAAACACCCCGCTATGCTTGAGGGATATAGTGACTCGAACTAGATATCTGATGTTGATGAGCTCTATGCCACAACTAGGTATGTTTTACCCTTGGAGGTGGTATAATATCATGGAGATATTGCAAACTGATCATTTTGACGAGGTCAAACATGGAAGTAGAACTTACTGCTTTGGATACAACAACTATAGAGGCAGAGTGACTGTGTGAGCTATTGATGGACTTGCACGTGGTTTAAAAACCAGTGCCATATATCCTTATGAACTGTGACAATCAAACTATGATAGTCAAAGTGAACTGTGCTAAGAATAATGCGAAGTCATCAAAACACATTAAAAGACATTTGAAGTTTGTCAGGAATTTGAGAAACTCTAGAGTTATAAGTGTGACTTATATTCAAACAGACAAAAACCTAACAGATCCCTTTACAAAAGGGCTACCACGAAATGTGATAGAAAATGCATCAGGGGAGATGGGTGTGAGACCCATATGAGTTTCCACAGTGGTAACCCAACCTATGTGATCGGAGATGTCATGAATTAGGACATGGGAAAAACAAGCTATTAGTTAACTGAGGAGATTAACTATTATTCCTAACCCTCTCTAAGATTCAATACTCTAAACTGTAAGGCAGGTTGGCTTTATGCCTTAATGTATTCTGTTAGCTTTAATTAGTGAATATGCTATCATGCAGAGCATTCTTGAAAGAATAGACCTATATGAGTTTGACTATCTAACATTGCAGTCCACGAGACTTAGATGATCTCTAGTAAGCTCATTATGAGACCAGGGAGTACGATGTATATGCTCCACCCGAGGGGTAGGCTACTAGAAGACAAGTACTAGTTAAGGTTGTGAGTGAAACTTGTTCGGAGAAAACATGCAATTCAAGTCATAGTCCATTATTCAAGTTATGAATGAGTGTAACTTAAAGTTCTAGGCAGGAGTTCAACTTAACAGTCTTCGCCAAAATGCTAGTATATCAAATAGTAGTAGGATTCAGACAAATCTTCTAATGGGCATTTGAGATTTGGTGGGGGATTACTGGAATTTTGGGATAGACACGTATGAATATTTTAGAAATTACTAAATAAATCTCAAAAGGCTGAGCCATGTAAAGGAATACCACGTGGTTGGAAGTTGGGTATTGGACTTGACACTGCCGAGTGTCGGACTCGAGCCAGGGACTCGGAGGTCAGGGTCAGCACTTACCAAGTATTTGATTCTAGTCAGGACTCAGGGGGTCAAGGGTTGGCTTGCTGATCCCAACCACGTGTTCCTAAAGTCCGACTCCTTGCCTTGTGGAGACACAATCTTTCCTTTTACTGTTCTGATTATTTGGGATCCTGGCGAAGTTTATGGGATATGGTTATATAGAAACAGACTTGATTGAGATCGTGATTGCGACATGAGATATTGTTGCTCCCACATAAATACTAGTAGATTTTGCCAACCATAACGACGAAAGAAATACAATAGAATCGATCTAGGGTTTATTTGTATTTTCTCTCTACTGTGCTACCACCGTAGACTACTCCATTCTGTATGCCAGCGTGCACCAGGAATAGGAGAGCAGGTCTTCAGAACCAGTCATCCTTGCGATCCTACACTGGGAGAGGGCAAATAAGGTTTTTGGGAAGCGCTTCACATGACTACTCAAGTTCATCATTAGGGCGCGTCTTCTATCTATGTCTACTGTTAGTTGCCATCGGGTACTGCGATCTGACACCAACAGGATAACCTATGCACCGACCATGGATTCATCTTCCACAACCGTACAATACGTGTGTTACATTTATGTACGATTATTAATCATGTTTTGTGAAATCATGATTACCCTATTGTGTTTTACTAGTATGATAGATCTGTTCATGCTAGTTTATGTTCATGTAATTATTTATATAATTCGGAGATTAATTGTAAAATTTCCTAATACTCCAACAATTCAATGTGCGGACCCTATCCCAATAGCTTATATGGCCCAATATTTTTCTTATGTTATTAGCTGCTTGCATTCTCCATGCTCACTTTCTTTGACACCCATCTACCTTTTGCCTAGTGTCCTCCGGCATGGGCCATGACTTAGGACCCCATAATAACCACTACACGTTGCTGTCCACGAGTGATGTCATGGTATTTCTCCATAGAGACGGAATGGCGGCCACGAGCACTCCCACCACTGCCAGCCGAATGTGCCACGATACATGTCTTTAAGTGTTGTCAACGCCATTGGTTAGATGCATAGACTTAGGTGCCTTGGATGATGTGATTAGGTGCCCGATCTTTTGATAGGTTCAATTTGGTGAAATATGGACATTAACATTTTATGGTTTCTGATCAACGGATTTTCACCTCTCAATCGCTACACCCACACATCTAGTTGTTATTAACCACACTCTCACATAGCTGACCTAACCATGAGTGTTATTGCTCCAGCAAACAATAGAAAAAATTCACAAGAACAAGGAAAAACACAATCTGAATTGTAGATAAAAAAGTTTATCACAAATTTAGGGTTCCACAAACTGATCTAGCAGCAAAACTATAAAGCGACAAATGAATCTAAGAAAAACCCAAACCCTAGAGGTGGCTGCTTCTACAGCTGAGTATTTATAAGTTAGGAGGGTTTGGAGGTCGGCCAAAACATAGGCTAGCCGAACACAACTCATTACAAATCCCAAATGCTCAATCTGACTTGGACATGAAAAGTAACTCGACTTGTTTTGACGATTCTAGACAACTAACATGTAATTTTGACATGAAACCAAAACCATCTAAAAGTAGACTTCATAAGATTTCCAAAAAGTACATCTAGGTCTCAAAAACTCCTAGATCAAAAGTTATGGCTGTTTGAAGTTAACACTATCTCTAAGTATAAAATTGAATTGGACTCATGAGTAGGATTTTTCATGCACTTGTTAGCTTACTTCTATAATTTGGTTCTTGCGCTATTCTTCATGGTCTTCTCTAAGGTTTCTAATGATAACAAAATCAACACAATGATTGAATAGTGTTATTGTTGGCGTAATGTAGAATTACACAATAGGTTCAAGTTTAAAGAACAACTAAGGGTTCGAAGTGTATAACTAAAGACTTTGGATAAATTCGAGGCCTCCGAATAGGATAATATCCTTTAAATGTAGTCAATATTAATTGGTGTTTGTGGTATTTGATGTCCTTTATATTGTAAAGGAAAGGTATTTATAGGTAAAACTACATAGGGTAATACCAAATTACCCTTTATGTTAAACCAACTATTACAACATATATAGTAATTTCCATAGGGGTAAATAAGTAACTCCTCTTGTGAACACACTCAAAGATATACTACTTCGAACGGCATTTGGAGCCCATAGTTATAAATGTCTCCTTTGAGCAGTTTTTGGAGGCTTCAAATCCTCTTCAGTGCCGAAGGGTAGTCTTCGAGTGTTTGGCCCCATCTTAGAGCTCCACTCAAGGTTTCATCTTGAGGATTCACTCAAGTCTTCATAACAGGGCTTCACTTAATGATTAGTTAAAGGAAATTGTTAGCCCTTGTTAGGGTGAAAACACTTTTCCCCAATAGTAGCCCCTCGCACGTAGCCCTTTGAACTGAAGGGGTAAAATGCGCCCTTTAGCACACAAATGACTTTATGTAGTTCTTGCGAAGTCTTGGCATTCAAAGCTGTCCTCAAAATGTCTGTTCATTGAGTATTAAATGTGGCATTGAAATCGACTGGACACCCTCAAAATTTCAAATGGTGTTGAGTGCGGACAAAAAAGATGAAACAGACCGTCGCCTAGTTTTGAGCGCATGGACCAATTTTACTATAGTCCCATAGGTCATAAACTTTGGGTGGTGGTTACACTGTGGTAAAAATGGCTTCGGGGCATGTGCAAGGCACTTCTTACCGCCTATATAAACCTCGCTAGCCCCCGGTTTTCATTCATGCCTTCAAGCAACTTCTGCTCTCGCACTCACACTAAAAGCTCACAACCTAAAATCTCTCAAGCCTTTGAAGCCTTAACTATTAAACCTTTGAAAACTTAAAGACAATATCTATCACTCCAATATGCCCAAGAAAACATCTTCCCAAAGCCTCCATGCCACCGGAGGGGTTGTCTCCCTATAGGCCTAGGCAGTAGCAGCATCGGTAGCTGCAACAGATGTGGTTGTGAGGCCTCAAGGAGGATATGACATCTGCCCCCAATAGACAAATTTGAGCAAACATTGGAATTGAAAATGATGAAGTCCATGGAGAAGACTACGAACGATGCCTACAGAGGGAGGGACTCAGACGATGTCAACATCAGAGTCCCTAGCTCTAAATAGCGACGAAGCATTGGTCTTCAAAGTTGGGCTTGGGATTCTGGTCGTAAGATTGCTAGCAGAGGTTCTATAGCTATATAATCTTAAACTCCCCTAGCTTTCAATGAATGCAATGGCCTACATGGCCATCTTCGAGTGGGCCATGAGGGCTGAAGGGTGAGAAGGACAAGAAAACATCTTCGTAGCTCTGCTTGATGCAAGCTGCCAACCGAAGAGGCAACCTACATCGATGGGGTTGAATGAGTCTCAGCCTTCAGGAGTGTGAACTTCTAACTCTACCGAGAGTTCGTAGATATCTTCCTAGCAAGGGCTTCGAATGAGTGTTGGTATTCGATGTGGGACCAACACTAGTTCTATATCACCATGGGAGCAGACTTCCCCCTTCAGAGCAGCAACACCCTGATCTCATACCACCACTAGGCTCAAGTGGAAATGGAAACATCGGTGATTCAATCTAGGCTCCAACTCCTACACAAGGTGGTTCAGAAGATGAGCATGTGGGACCTTACAAAGGAGTTCGTGACCCTCTAGATTAGCCCCTTGGTGAGCAAATGGCCAAAGGGGCATTTGTGGACTCCATCGTGGATGAGCCGAAGGGGTTGGCTCCAGACCTTTTTGGTAAGCCTTCGATAGCTTGCCTATCCTTTGTGCCAAAGACTTCGATCATAATATTATTTATTTTCTCTAAAATGCAACTAGGCGTATCGAACTGTCTCTAGAGGAGGCAGTTGGAGCGATGGAGCATATTATAGGGGCTCCGACATGAAATGAGAAGAATCAGTGCCTCACCCTTTTCAGATCTTGGGCAAGGTATAATCGTGTGTGGGTTCACCTTGGAGCAGGTGCCCCAGATAGGGGTGCCAAAAGGAAAAGGGCGGATGGCGAGGAGCTTCATTCTCCATCGCCACAATTCCAGCAAGGCCCTATTATCTCTAGACCCTTGCCTAGGGCTTGGTCCTGCGAGTCAATGGAGGTGAGGTGTAACACCCCAAGATTTAAAAAGAAATAAAATAAAAGAAATATATTATTAAAAGAATTTCTGGATTTTATTATTATTGAAAACCCTTAAAGAGCCCTATTAAAGCCAAACAGAGATAAATATTCAAAATTTGGACTTGAAAAATTTATGGAATAAACTAGAGGCCAAGAAACAATTTTAGAAATTTTTAGAAATTTTTATCAACTGTACTTCAACCCTTAAACAAATAAATGAATTACTGGATTTATTTTAAATCAGAAAACAATTATTAATCCTAATGGGCCGCAAACCTCCAATCTACCCCAAGCCCAGCCCAGTCCAGTCTTGAGCCACTGACAAGTGGGACCCAGGTGTCGGCGCCGCCTCCCACCTCTCTCTCCCGCCCGCGCCCGCCTCAGCCCCACATGGCAGCCACCCGCTCCCGTCTCTTTCTCTCTGACCGACGGGGCCCGCCTGTCGGTCCTTCCTTTTCCGTTCGCCCGTCGACAGGTGGGGGCCACCTGTCGGATGTTTCTTCTCCGATGGAAGGGGATCCCCCCTTCCATACCGGCGACCCCCACCTTTCCTTCTCGCCGCCAGCCGCCTCGATTCACCCGATCCGACCCCGGATCACTTTCCCCGAGCACCGCCGCCCCCTTTCCGACTATAGCCGACGCGTTTTCACGTTTATGGAAGCATACCCGAGGGTTTGGAAACCTCGCCGGAGAGATTAGGAGCCCTCTCGGGTTTCCTCCATCTACCTTGCCATATCCACCGCCGGCGACCCCTATAAGAACCCCTCCCCTCGCCGCACTCAGCCCACACTGCCTGAACCTGAGCCATAGCCTTCAGAGCGCTTCCCCATGGCTTTCGGCTTTTCTCCCCTCCTCCGTCTCCGGCCGTCGTTCGCCGTCGACTCCGGCCCCCTCCGTCCTAGCCACCGCCACCATTGTGACCGCCGGATCCTGCCCACCCTCGGCATCCGCTCCGTTGGCTGTGAACGCTGTCGGATCGTCGTCGCCGTCGACCACCCGAGAAGACCTCGCCGTCTACTCTTGCCGCCGGCCGCCATCCTTCGTCCATCCTCGTCGCCGCAGGTATGGTTGAAACCACCGTACTCCCCTCGTTCCATTTCTGCTGGTAGCTAGGCCCGTAGGTCCTCGCCGGCACCGTCGCCACCGCACCCGAGCCCCACCAGAGCTGAGAATGAAGGGGGTACATGCCCCCTTAACTCGTGCCATACCGGACGTGCTCTCAGGCGTCCGATCCATGATGGAGGGCTTAGATTATATCCCGCACGGGTTTAATCTAGGCCATCCATCTGGTCAAAGCGGTATCGAGGCCTCTCAGCCGTCGATCGCTACTTAAACCCTCTGAGCGATCTCGTGCATCCACGTCATACCGGTTCGCACGATTTAATCTCAGCCGTCCATTTTCACTTAAGCCTCCCGCCTCGCGCCTGATCGCCGGATCCAGATCCAACGGCTCAGGGTGATCTGGTTCACGCGCACAGTGCGCCTGTCCACCGTGGGCCTAGCTCACCGTGGACTAAAACCCATTTCACCATCTAAATTTTATTAAATTCAGCATTTATTCTCTACACATTAATGCCATAAAAACAGTATGTTACTATTACCCAATATAATCTTATTAATTAAATGAGTAAAAACCCCTTAGGGATAAAATAGTAAATTCAGAAAATAAATTAGGAAAAGACTTAAAATATAAATTTTAATGTTTTTCACCAAACTTCAGAATATTAACACTTTATTTCACATATGAAAACCCATAAACTTGTATGTTTATTATGTGGTGAAGTTTTATCTGTTTATTGAATGTATTGTTTACTTTTTCCGTATCGAGAAGACTACGAGTTCGTCGAGGAGCCGGAGTTTTACCCCGAGGTTCCTCCATCACCATTTGCTGAGCAAGGCAAGTCACAACCCCCATTTTGATCATCATTGAGCCCATGTTTTAATAAAGTATCGCTATAACTCCTAGGATAATATTGCATTAGTCAAATATCAAGCCTTACTGTATAATTATTAGATCCCCGTCCTTGTGTGCAAACCCAAGCCATGCTTATTGAGCCTTAACTCCTTGTCACACTACTATAAAAGTATTAGCTAGTGCCCAATGTACCGGCACAACTGCTATAGGATAAAAAGAATGAGTCGTAGATAGTTGGATTATGTTATATGAATTTCCCCGTTATTCTCGTCTCTGGACTCTGTTGGAGTTGGCTATGTTATAAGTATGGTGGGTTCCGGGTGCAAGCTAGGACATTGGTTGGTCGCACCCGGGGCACTATAAGGACCAGTCTGCGGGATCTGTTGCAAAGCACTTCCGTACCAACCACAAGTCTAATGGGTAAGTCCTAACTGAAAGTATGGAACAATCCGACTCGATGCACCATAGTGGAGGGGGCAAGGGGAAACCTGTGGGTGACTTGTACCGACGTGGCTCAAGGGGGGTATGGTGAGGTTCGACGCGTCGGGACACCATATGAAACCCATAAGAGGGTGCTGTTGGGTCGAGGAGGACCATATGGAAGGTTTTGGCACGAGTTCCCGTGGTATGGGTCATCTCGTTACACTTTGGTGTAAGTGATGAGTGTGTGCCTTGTGGGTACAGTGGTACATCTATGATCAGAGTATTCAATCTTTTTGAAAAGCCGAGCCCATGGTCAAGGGCGGGTTGTGTAACTACTCGCAGTTAGTTTACAATTGTTTGAATGGTTGAGTTATTCATGGCATGTAAGGACTATTGAGCGAGGTGGGGCTGACTGTACCCCTCGAGTTAGAAGATGATGATGCATACACATGTTTACCTTTCAGTACTAATAAATTGCTCACATTTAATGCTTTATAATTATGCTTTTCCGCAAAATTAGCCACTATTCCCCCTTGTTATTACTCTGCATTATATTTGCATCCGGTGGCTTGCTGAGTACGTTTGTACTCACCCCCGTTGACTTACACCACCAGAGCCCATCTACTACGAGGAGGATGAAGGTCTGGAGTAGCGACCCAGTCAAGGTGAGACTGGAAGGAGGCGTTCATCTAGGACCCTTTGTTTTATTAGTTTCTCTTCACCTTTATTCACTTTTGTACTAATACGGTCTATGAACCGTGAATGATTGCTTGTATTGTACGTGGTCGCATGATGAACGTCTTGTTTTATTGATTTTCTATGGAATTTCAATAAAGGTCCTGATTTATTAAATCGGGGCGTGACATGAGGCCAAGTACGACAAGCCTAGTGACTGAGAACGAAACTGCCTAACTAGCCCTTCCCATTGGGCCAAGCTCAGAGTTGGCTGCAAAGCCAATTGAGTCGAATGAGGACTAGGGGACCTCTTCGCCCCTCTAGACATCTCAGAGCTCCCTCCCACTGCTAAATAGGTCACATGTATACCACACTCAACAAATTTCATATTCTCAAGCCTTTGTTCACTCTATCCTCGACATTTTCTAGGGGCTGCTGGCGAACAAGGGGCCACCGAAGTGGCCATAGACATAGAAGGATCCACCCAATGCCAACACCATGCCAAAGGGACCATCAAAGCCTTAAAGGCTTAAAGCTATGAAGGCGCATGAGGCTATGGTGACAACGGGTTCAAAGGTTGAAGCGCTTCACAAAGCCAACGAAGTTTTAGCGGATGACAATGCTAAGGATTGTGCCACTGACTGAGCCCTAGAGGAGGAGGTCACCTGGCTTCAGGCTGCCAACCAAGCCTTAGAGGCTGATCAAGCCAAGTACGCGAAATACGTGGATGAGTCCATCGCCAACATCACTGGCATTTTGATGCGCTTGGGGACCACATGCTAGGTCCCAAGTTTTAATCAGTGACTATCATATCTCAGGTCCGCCTCCCATATGATATAAGAGACCCTAATCGGCTTCACTCAAATTGTGGGAAGGGTGGCCAGTCAAGGGGTGCTACATATGCTTTAGTGAAGCTGGTGATATGACCACGCCGACCACTCCAACCTCTACACCGACCACTTCGACCACAATGACTCCAATACATGTTTTTGATGGACCAATTACATGCATTCGAGCTAAGAAGCTTCAACAAGAGGTGCATGCGCTACTTTGTGAAATTCATTTTACTATTAATGAGAGTTATATACTACCTAAGTCGTGTACATTGCTAATGCTCAGGTTTACCAAGAAGGATGACAAGAACTCACAAGGAAATGGACACATAGAAGAATCATGCTCGAACCAAGCCAGTCCTGCAGGATCGTCTCAAAGAAATAATCATAACTTTTGATTTCCAAAAGCTATGAAGGCAAATGAGCACTTGTTGGAAAACTCTTGAAGTCTAGTTTCCAATGAATATAACCCCTACCAGTTTGAAGTTTGCATGAAGGAGTCCGACTAGTTTTAGTGCTTGCTGGTCCAAAGGTCAATAGTCTGCATGAAGTCAATGTTCTCGTATTAAAACTGTATCATTCAACAGAGTTCCATGGTGCATATTCTACATGGTGTGAAACCTTATCAAGTCACCTTTCCAAGGGATCCAACCGTTCGTGAATTGAAGCTTCCAAGGAGGAGTTATTGCTGAAATACCGAAGACCGCTCAGAAGACCAACAGCCACGCGGAAACTCTCCAGAAGCTGATTCGTTTTCATATAGTTCGCCTAGTGTTTTCTTTTCGTGTTTGCACCTATCTTCGAGGTCTACTCCTTGTATAAATACCCCCGAGCACCATTGTAATCGGCACTTTTTGATTATTGAATACAGAACCCCTTGTTCAGCTGCGTGCTAACAAATTCAGAGAGAGATCTCTACCTTCCTTTGCTCTTGTGATTTCCTTCGCGGGATTACAGAAGCGGCGGCTTCATCCGCTCCCAATTGGTGCTCCTACTCCCTTCAAGGTCCTCCTTGATTGATTGTAGGCTGTGTTGGTTGGTTCTTTGAGAGTGTGGTTGGGCGAATCCTCGATTCAGGTTGCCGGTTAAATACGGTGGTTGGCTTCGAGTTTTATTTGCCAGGTTGCACTAGTTATCGCTGCTTGCAGCAAGTTATCCGGCTATTCTACAGCTAGTTATCTAAAGATCGATCCTACGTCGTGAAGATCGGGACCCTGTGACGCATCATCTGGTATCAGAGCTGATCGGTTTCCACGGTAGGATTCTTTACCCTTAGCTACATATATTTTGTTTCGTCCTATCCACCAAAAGCCAAATATATATATATTGTTTAGCCCTTTGTTTCAATCTGTTATTTTAGTGAGTTCAGTTAATTTTCAGTCCATTAGAGTCTTTGTTTTAGTTGCTGATCATTTTCCGTCATGTGTCCTTTGAGCCTCTTATATATCTGGTCATTGTGTTCAGTTCTATAAAAAAAGTAAAAGAAAGAAAAGTTCAAAAAAAGGAAAGTTGAGAAAAATTGTGAAAGAAAAGTTCAAAAAAAGGAAAGTTGAGAAAAATTATGAAAGAAAAGTTTAAAGATCAGTTCGTTTGAGAGCACAGTTGCTGAAAGTTTGTGTTTCAAGTTGTGCAACCAGATCACTATCTTTTGTTGGTACAAAATTTTTGTTGGGTTTGATTGCAACACTTGCATCCCAATCATACTCCTTGTTTGCATCAATCTGAGATTTTCTTTTCGCGTGTGTGTGATCCATTTACATCTTTAGAATTTTGAGATCAGCACTAAGCAGGAAACCTCTAGTTTGGATTGTTACTTAACTTTACAACAACTAGAATTCAGATTGCATTCCTTGTTTATAATCCCCACCAAGCTCCACATAAAAGCCATCGTAATCGGTACTCTCTGGTCTTGTATTCGCTTAACCATCGCTCTCGGTACCACCACACATTTTGTTTCTCTGTAACCCGCAGGAACTTCACTGAGCCTCGGTTGGTAAGAGAAGTGAGATTGAGAGATCCCACATATATTTTTATTCCACATATACTCTTGTTCCTTTGTTGTCACTAATTTTACAGAAAGATGGGTGACGACGTTGAGGTCGATGATTGTGTCACCATGGCACAATTTAATGAATTCAAGCAAAGTCTAGAAGAGAGACAAGATCGGTTGGCCCAAGATCTTCAAACCATACTAAATGAAATTAGGGGACGTCATCCACCTAATGATGGGGCAAGCACCCATGGTGAATAAGGTGATGATAGTGATGGAAGAGGAGGAAGAAGAGGACGGAGGAACCGAAGTGCTGCACATGGAAGAGGGAGGGGCTGGAATCAAAGAAATGAAGACACTGAAGAATCCGAATCTGAAAATGATGATAATCATTCCCATCATGATCACCGACATCGTAGAGGAGGCCATCGTGAAGAGAGGCTTGGTAAACTGAAATTTACCATGCCAAAATTTGATGGAGGATCTAATTCTGAAGCTTATTTCACTTGGGAGTTGAAGGTCGACAAGATCTTTCGCTTGCATAATTATACAGAAGAGAAGAAGTTGGCTATGGCATCTCTAGAGTTTGAAGGATATGCTCTGATTTGGTGGGAGCAACTTCTCCAAGATCGTGAAGAAGATGGAGAACATCCTATTGCCACATGGGCAGAGATGAAACGTGAAATGAGAAGACGTTTCATGCCGAAGCATTATCGGCGTGATGTTTTTGATAAACTGCAGAATTTGAAACAAGGAAGTTATTCTGTTGAAGAGTATTATAAAGAGATGGAGAAGGCTATGATTAGAGCCAACATATATGAAGATGAAGAACAAACTATGGCACGATTCATGGCTGGGTTGCATCGAAATATTCAACGCATTGTTGAGTTTCAGTGGTACCGTCGTCTTATTGATTTGGTACATCAAGCCACCAAAGCTGAATGCCAACTGCAGCAAGATACCAAGAGCAGTAAGTCTTTGCCTTTTGGTACGAGGACTATGTCTGGAGGAAGCAAGTTAAATTCCAAGTTTACTGCTGCACCATCAGCTGCGAAAGGTTTATTTGGAGTCTCACGTTCTAATGCTCAAAGTAATTTTAGTGGGAAGAACTCTGCTGCCCCGAGCACGAGTTCCAAACCAGCAGCTTCCACCTCCACTTCAGTGGGTTCTACATCCAAGAGCAGTGGGATTCAGTGTTTCAAGTGTGGAGGTCGTGGACATGTTGCTAGAGAGTGTCCAAATAATAGAGTGATCATTGTAAATGATAATGGAGAGTACGAATCAGCCAGTGAAGAGGAAGATATAGGAGAAGAAGCCCATGAAGAAGAGGAACATACCGGCTGTGATTTTGAGCAAGGTGCTGCTCTTGTGGTGGCACCAATATTGAGTGTTCAGATGAAGGAAGCTGAGAATGGCCAGCGGCATAATTTATTTCAGACAAGAGCCAAAGTGCAAGATAAGGTAGTGAAGATGATTATTGATGGAGGAAGCTGCCATAATCTTGCTAGTCATGAGATGGTTGACAAGCTTGGTCTGAAACTTCTGCGACATCCTCATCCATATCATGTCCAATGGCTGAATGATTCTGGTGACATCAAGATTGGATACAAAGTAAAATTTCCCTTCAAGATTGGTGAATATGTTGACACGATAGAGTGTGATGTGGTACCCATGTCCATATGTCACATACTACTCGGGAGGCCATGGCAATATGATCGATATACTCAGCATTGCGGGAGAACAAATCAGTACACTCTAGATTTGAAGAGGAGGAAGTTTGTACTCAAACCTATGACACCACAACAAATTCTTGCTGAGCATTTGCAAAAGAGCTCTAGTATGAGAGATGAGAACGGAAAGGAAGAGAAAAAGAATTCGAGTGCCTTCCACAAATCAGAGAGTGAGAGCCACCAGCCCAATATGAGAAAAAAATTGAGAGATCAAAAGAAAGAAGAAGAAAAAAATTTAGTCATGTTAGCCACAAAATCTGAGATGAGAGAAGTAAGGAACAACCCAGATCAAGTACTCTTTGTACTTGTGTGCAAAGACATTTTAGTGTCAGCTAACGATAACACCTCTTTTCCTAGTATGGTGTCTCATCTTTTGCAGGAATATGAGGACGTTTTTCCAAAGGAAACCCCGAATGGATTACCTCCTGTACGTGGGATTGAACATGAGATTGATCTTATTCCGGGGGCTGCTCTTCCAAATCGACCACCATACTGCACCAATCCTAAAGAAACAAAGGAGATACAAAGGCAAGTACAAGAACTTCTCGATAAAGGTTATGTTCGTGAAAGCTTAAGTACTTGTGTTGTTCCTGTTATTTTAGTACCAAAAAAGATGGTTCTTGGAGGATGTGCGTTGATTGTAGAGCCATAAATAACATCACTATTCGCTATCGCCATCCTATTCCTCGATTAGAAGACATGCTTGATGAATTAAGTGGTTCCATAATATTCACTAAAATTGATTTGAAAAGTGGGTACCATCAAATAAGAATGAAAGCTGGAGATGAATGGAAAACTGCTTTTAAAACAAAATTTGGGCTGTACGAATGGCTAGTTATGCCTTTTGGTTTGACTAATGCTCCAAGTACTTTTATGAGATTGATGAACCATGTTTTGAGAGCCTTCATTGGGAAATTTGTGGTTGTTTATTTTGATGATATCTTAATTTACAGCAAGTCTTTTGAAGCGCACATGAATCATATTCGACAAGTCCTAGATGAGCTCTGAAAGGAGAAATTATTTGCTAATCTTGAGAAGTGCAGTTTTTGCACAGACCATGTTGCGTTCCTTGGCTTTGTTGTTTCAGGAAAAGGAATTGAAGTGGATGAAACCAAGGTGAAAGCCATCAAGGATTGGCCAACTCCAACGAATGTAAGTCAAATAAGAAGCTTTCATGGTCTAGCTGGATTTTATAGGAGATTTGTTAAAGATTTTAGTACCATTGCTACTCCCTTAAATGAATTAACAAAGAAAGGTGTTGAATTTAAATGGGGAAGTTCACAAGAAAATGCTTTTCAAGAATCAAAGAAACGCTTAACTGAAGCACCATTGCTTGTTCTTCCTGATTTCACTAAAACTTTTGAAGTAGAATGTGATGCCAGTGGAATTGGCATAGGAGGGGTTTTAATACAGCAAGGCCAACCTGTAGCATATTTTAGTGAAAAGTTGGGAGGTGCTCAATTGAATTATTCTATATATGATAAAGAATTGTATGCTTTGGTGCGTGTACTTGAAACATGGCAGCATTATTTATGGCCAAAAGAGTTTGTTATCCATTCCAATCATGAAGCTTTAAAGTATTTGAAAGGCCAAGCAAAACTGAACCGACGCCATGCCAAATGGGTTGAGTTCATCGAGACATTTCCATATATTGTGAAGTATAAGAAAGGTAAGGACAATGTGGTTGCTGATGCTTTGTCTAGAAAAATTGTGTTGCTAAACCAACTTGAGGTGAAGGTTATAGGTCTTGAAAGTTTGAAAGACATGTATAATGATGACCCTGAATTTTCAGAACCATACACTCATTGTAAAGATGGAAAATGTTGGGAAAAGTATCATATGCATGATGGATTTTTGTTTAGGGCTAACAAGCTTTGTGTTCCAAATTCTTCGGTTAGATTGCTTTTATTGCAGGAGTCCCATGGAGGAGGATTGACAGGTCATTTTGGACAAAAGAAAACCTATGAGCTGCTAGGTGATCACTTCTATTGGCCCAAGATGAGGAGAGACGTCATCCGGTTCGTGGAGCGCTGCATCACTTGTCACAAAGCTAAGTCTAAACTGAACCCTCATGGTTTATACACTCCTCTACCTGCTCCTAAAATTCCTTGGGAAGACATAAGTATGGATTTTGTTCTGGGACTGCCTAGAACTCAGAGAGGAAAAGATTCTGTTTTTGTTGTGGTTGATAGATTTTCAAAGATGGCTCATTTTATCCCTTGTAACAAGAGCGACGATGATTCACATGTTGCTAATTTATTTTTCAGGGAAATTGTGAGGTTGCATGGGGTGCCTAAGACCATTGTATCTGACCGTGATGTCAAGTTTGTGAGCTACTTTTGGAAAACATTGTGGTCCAAGCTGGGGACCAAGCTTCTATTCTCGACCACTTGTCATCCTCAAACCGACGAACAAACTGAAGTGGTGAATCAAACCCTGTCGATGTTGCTGCGAACCATGGTGAAAAAGAACCTGAAAGATTGGGAGGACTGCTTGCCTCATGTGGAGTTTGCTTATAACAGGGCAGTACATTCTACCACTAACTTGTGTCCTTTTGAAATTGTTTATGGGTTCAAACCCATTGCTCCGATAGATTTGTTGCCTTTGCTATTACAGGAGAGAACCAATATGGAAGCCTCCAAGCGTGCTGCACATGTCAAGAAGATACATGAGAAAACAAAAGAAGCAATCGAGCTAAAGGCGACACGTAAGGCTGCAAGTATGAACAAGCATAGAAAGAAGGTGCCGTTTGAACCAGGCGATTTGGTGTGGATTCACTTGCGTAAAGATCGCTTTCCTAATAAGCGCAAGTCCAAGCTGATGCCACGAGGGGATGGTCCATTTCGTGTTCTTGCCAAGATCAATGATAATGCATACAAGATTGACCTTCCACCAAGCTATGGCGTGAGCAACTCCTTCAATGTTGCTGACCTATCAGCATTCACAAGTGAAGACATTTTAGAGTTGAGGACGACTCCTTTTCAAGAGGGGGAGGATGATATGACCACGCCGACCACTCCAACCTCTACACCGACCACTTCGACCACAACGACTCCAATACATGTTTTTGATGGACCAATTACATCCAGTCGAGCTAAGAAGCTTCAACAAGAGGTGCATGCGCTACTTTGTGAAATTCATTTTACTATTAATGAGAGTTATATACTACCTAAGTCGTGTACATTGCTAATGCTCAGGTTTACCAAGAAGGATGACAAGAACTCACAAGGAAATGGACACATAGAAGAATCATGCTCGAACCAAGCCAGTCCTGCAGGATCATCTCAAAGAAATAATCATAACTTTTGATTTCCAAAAGCTATGAAGGCAAATGAGCACTTGTTGGAAAACTCTTGAAGTATACTTTCCAATGAATCTAACCCCGACCAGTTTCAAGTTTGCATGAAGGAGTCCGACCAGTTTTAGTGCTTGCTGGTCCGAAGGTCAACATTCTACATGAAGTAAATGTTCTCGTATTAAAACTGTATCATTCAACAGAGTTCCATGGTGCATATTCTACATGGTGTGAAACCTTATCATGTCACCTTTGCAAGGGATACAACCATTCATGAATTGAAGCTTCCAAGGAGGAGTTATTGCTGAAATACCGAAGACCGCTCAGAAGACCAACAGCCACGCGGAAACTCTCCAGAAGCTGATTCGTTTTCACATAGTTCGCCTAGTCTTTTCTTTTCGTGTTTGCACCTATCTTTGATATCTACTCCTTGTATAAATACCCCCTATCACCATTGTAATCGGCACTTTTGATTATTGAATACAGAACCCCTTGTTCAGCTGCGTGCTAACAAATTCAGATAGAGATCTCTACCTTCCTTTGCTCTTGTGATTTCCTTCGCGGGATTACAGAAGCGGCGGCTTCATCCGCTCCCAATTGGTGCTCCTACTCCCTTCAAGGTTCTCCTTGTTTGATTGTAGGCTATGTTGGTTGGTTCTTTGAGAGTGTGGTTGGGTGAATCCTCGATTCAGGTTGCCGGTTAAAGACGGTGGTTGGCTTCGAGTTTTATTTGCCAGGTTGCACTAGTTATCGCTGCTTGCAGCAAGTTATCCGTCTATTCTACAGCTAGTTATCTGAAGATCAATCCTACGTCGTGAAGATCGGGACCCCGTGATGCATCAGCTGGTTATTTTTAGTTGTCCAAGACTAACTTCACCGCCTGCTAAAGTCATTGAAGCTCGGTGCCCCCTTCAAGAGCCTTGGAAGACCCAGTCCCAGGCAGCGGTGCTAGAACTCTAGCATGCTCCATGCCAACCACGTGTGAGGCAACCTTCCCCATCAATGGGCCTAATCCCCATAGCCGAAGGTGTAGATCCTAGGCTTTCCTTTGTAATTCTCTTAGGCGTAGTCTTATAATGTAATATTCAACACTTATTAATGAAATACATGGATATTTTGACTTATTGTTGGTGCGTTTTTTGGTCATACTTTCACACATGCATGGCCTGGGAGATATGCTTCACTCTAGTGCAGGTACTACGTTCTTAGAAAAAGGGTTCAAGGCGTGCCAATCAGTTTGACTTTGCAACTTATAAGGGAACAGAAAATATGACATCAGTAGCATGGCCTATCGGCTATTGAGCCGATGACCATGACGAGGATAGGATATTCATGTAATATCATGCTAATCACCCATAAGGCCGATGACCTGATATGAAGCAATCATGTGAGCATGCCATCGACCGATAGGATGAACAGTTAACCACATAGTCCGATGAGTGCTTTTTCGATAACTTATAAGTTGTATCGTGGAATCGAAGATAACCCATCGGCTTGTACTCCGATATAAATAACTAAAACGTGCCAAATAACAAATCTATATCATGAAAATCATCGCAATAACTAGATCGGACCTAACCAAGACAATAGCTAGTCACGATGATCTCAATAATATATCAAAGAATCGGGCATGCTTTATTTAGATGAACGGTATACAACATGAAAGAGATACAATATTAAGAGATGTCATACTTAACCAATGAAGCCTCAAACTATCACACCTAGATCACATCAATCTAAGAGATCAAACTGAACTGATGCAGTCTTAGACCTAGCTAATACACCGAGAACAACCGGCGGCCGTATTGTTTCAATGTTCACCTCAAGAGATCAAACTGATGTAGCCGTGACTCACCTAGTTGGTACGTACATCGGGGGTGGCGGGACTCACCTCTTCGCCGGAGATCGAAACGATGCAGCCTAGCTCTAAGTGCTGAACCCCGCCAGAATAAACCTTGGAAGATAAGGGTGGTGATGCGCCGAGTAGTTGATTGATAGAGATGTGGTTTTTTAAGCTAACTAGGGATACATATTTATAGTCCAGAGACTTGACGTCCAAGCACTCTATCTTAGCCGATTCTAGATAATCTTCATCTTCTTTTCTGCGTCCCATCTCCATCGGCTTCTTCTCTGTCTGATCATCTTGTAACAGCATGGACATGCTTCCTTGACTTTCTTTGACCGAATCTCTTTGACTTCTGTTGACCGTGCGACATTCTTAGTGGGTCTGGGCTTTACCAAATCTTGGCATCAACACATACCCCCACAGTTTTGGAGCATTAAGTGGTTGTTGATGCTTCAAAATTAACAACAGTCATTATCCCTATTGCCATGTCTTTTCAAACGTCTATCTGCACTATCTTTTTACTTTAATTGCAAGCCGAAAACCCTTCATCTTCTAATACCTTTACTTGGCATTCGGCTTCACAATTTCTTTTCCTCTTCTCATTTCCTCATCTTTGGCCATTCACAACTGCATTGGATGTTGCCTGGTCTAATGTATCTACATCTATTTGTGGCAACGTTAGACTAGGCTTCATCCCACATAGTTTGGTATTGGTGTTTCTTCAAGCCAAAAATCTGGTTCCTATAATCTTGGGTCTATAGATATCTTAGCATTTTCAAAACTATACTTGTGAATACCTTTTGCCGAATGTTGCAGGTGGCCACACTAAATCCGGTGGAATTGGCTTGACTTGGCTGCCGAGGAATCTCTTTTAACTTCATAAGTACCCTGGTCATTCTGCCCTTCTTCATGCTTTCTGCTCATTGTTCTTGTTTTTTTCCCCCCGAGCTTCGCCGCCATTGCTTGTCATGCTCATTCCCCCTTGGCGGCCCCATGTTTTCGGCATCACTAACGATGGCCACCGTCAATGTAGTCCTAGAGGTAATCTTTGATGTCTTCCTTTTCTTTGGATCTTTCTGGTTTGCCCATTTTCTCCACCCTTTTTATTATTTTTTCTTCATGATTTCTTTGCAGAACATGCGGAACCAGATTTCGATCCCTCTTATTGATCAACCGTCTCATCGATTTCTAGGTCCAATGGGTAACCTTGATGTTGTTGATGTTATTAATGTTGAAACCAACCGAATCCCCTTCAGGAATTCCACCATGTTGTTCTCTGATTGGCATCTTAGTTTTAGGGCTTTCCCTTCCTCGCTTCCTAGCTGGCGTGATTGGTACCTTAGGGTATCGGCCGTTAAGCGCCCGTCTTGGGAGGAAATCGGCATCGACCATTGCATCGGTCTTTCCCTTGCTTACTCTTATAAGAATGAATCGCTTCTTGTTATTTTTGGTCTGATACTCTTAACCCTTTTGATTTTCGCACTGGCCCAATGGATCCCTCTCTGCTCGACGTACTTGCCTTGACCTCCCTTGACATCACCTCTCCTTGCAATCTCTTTCTTTCTGCTCCAAGGCAACTCATCGTCTTGGTGTGAAAACCATCGGTGGTTGGGGCAACTATAACATGAAGCACAACAAGCGGACTGGCCCCGTTGACGTTGAAGAACATGTTTCCTTCCTCAACCTCTAGTTGGAGCGGTTCGTGTTTTATGGATCTACTCTAGGTCCAATAGCCTACCTTCCGTACCTAGCCGAGCAACTTGCCACCGGAAATAAAGTCCCTCTTGGACGATACTTCCTTGGTGCCACTTATCACCTTCTTCATCGGGTATTGGCCAGATTATCGGCTAGTGAGCCTGTCGGCCATCTTGGCGGACCTTGGTGGCTCATTTAGCTTCAGCTCAACATTCATCTTGCTGAGGTAACCGATGGGCTCCCTCTTTCCTTGATGGAATCCCCTGGGATTACTCCGAATCAGCTACTCCCGTATATCGCCAGTGTTCATATTTGGGCGAGGCTACCTCTTGTCGGTCTCCTTCTCGATTATCGCCTGAATCCCTAAGCTTCTGGTTCACAACTTTTATAGTGGATTTGGACTAGAGAAGGTCATATAGTTTGCATATGAATACTTATCTAAATATGAGTATCCTCGTGAATTCGTCTTGACCGACACGTGCCGGAGTGAGGGGTCTGTCGGAATTTTAAATCCTTGATCACTTCCTATCTTCTGCCTATCAAATTCACTACCCGCCGAGATTCTTATGAGTTTTATCACCCGACTATCTTCTTGTGGCAGCTAGGATTCGACCAGCTTCCTCCTTAACTATTCTTCATCGGTCGAATCCAAATCCGTGGAGAAATTGTGAATGCCCGGGAGTATGATCAACTATCTCGAATAGCCGATGGGGTGCCCTACGGTGACCTCTCCCCTTGGTCGGCTTGCACCATCGGATCCATCGACTTTGACACGTGGTGGGGTGAATGGGCGCTGCACCTTTTTAATCAACCATTAGGGGTCATACTATGAGTGCTTGTACCCTGATTTCACCGATGATTCCTCACCAATATATTTTGACTCCCTATACTATCTTTCCCCTTTCCTAACTTTCGTTTTGCACAAGGAGTGGCACGGATACCTCACAAGTGAGCCAAAGTGGCTGGCCGATTGAATATTAGCCATGATCAGCTGTTAGTGTTCTGGACAACGGAGACCCTACCCCAAAGGATTTGCTCTCTAACGGGTAGGTCAAAACGCCAGCGCATAAGCATAAGGTGTTAGACGGAGGAGTTCACCGATCTACCCAACCTTGACCTGGCTAGGTACCTTTTTACTCTTCTAGAGGCTCGGTGATGCTTTTCCTTTTTGTAATGTGTACCCTTTCTCGCTAGCCAACACCGTCCGCTCCTCTGGCCGATATGCCTGCATCTGCCCTCATGGATCCCGATGTGTCATCTAATGCGGCCGATACGACAACCACTATAGAGATCAATATGCCAAGGACGTGTTGACCGGTGTTGGGGTTCCTCCCATTTCACTTCATGAGGTACACAACTCATTTCCTCTTCCTATTGGCCTTTCGTGTACCTGACATTGACCTTCACGGTGGCAGACGATGGATGCCCCTAAGTGGTCTGTCCCTCAAAGTAGCCTCGAGGAGGAAGGGTCGCACACCCTCTCAATGGCTGATGGTGCCGTTGTTCCTTCTATAGATGATACTCTGCGATCGACCCCTTCTGCCAATCCTGCTGATATAAGTACCTTTACGCCCACCATTATGACAAGTTTTTTCTTATCGCTTTTCCCCTTCTAGTCTTTTTCCCAACAATTTTCCTTTGATGTTCGGTTGTTTATGGAGGGAGCTACTAGTGTTCCTTCATCGACCTCAACTCAGTTGCCTTCGGACGTAAAAGAGGTGCTGTCGAATCTAATACGCCACCTGAGTGATCCGGTGGAGGTCTTGGTTAATGATTCGGGATCGATACGGGGGTGTTTTAATGATGTCTTGGACCAACTTCCGCCATAACTAGTCGATGCTCTCACGTCGGCCGCATACTTGGAGCACTATCGCCCATCCATGCAGTAGGGCGCCAGGATAATAGATGACCGAGCCAGCTAGGCATCACTCTTAGACGAAACAATGGCTCGTAAAGGAGTAGTCGTGGATAAGAAGACCATCTTGTAGCACGTTGAAGCCGAGTCTTCAGCCACCTCGTGGGAATTTGATCAGCTGCGAGCGAGGGAGGTCGAGTTGGTCACGGAGCTGGTGTGGACCCGGGAATAGATTGTCGATCAAGAGGGTGTCGTTGCCTTTTTGCTGACCTAGGTCGATGCCCAGCATCGCCGGTTCATTGATGCCATCCGCCATGCAAAGTGTTGCCATCGTGTCCTCCAATATGGTCCTAGTTCAAACACCGAATACCGGTCCCTTTCACACAATATCAATCTCATACGGATGCATGCGATCGATGCCATTCGTCGAGTACTTTGAGCTTCATCCAGAATTGATGACGTTGTAATGAACTATTTCCCTTTTGCAATATATTGCCTTTAATTCTCTTGACTTGCATACTAAGTTTTGTGCTATATTTTAGGTCTACGAGCGATGCCTCTGCATCGGCCATCTCAAGGTGTTGACGCCAAGATTTGGTAAAGACCAAGGCCCATCAAGGAAGGCACGCGGTAAATAGAAGGTCAAGGAAGATCCGATAAAAAAGTCAAAGGAGTCCGTCCGCAGCAGCTGCATGGTCGGAAGGGCAGCCGATGAAGATAAGAACAACAGATGGTTACAAATTCATCTGGAATCGACTGGATAAGTTACTTGGATGGAAAGTCTATGGACTATAAATATGTATCCCTTAGGTTAGATTAGTCAACTCTTGTTCAATCAATCAATCGACGCATCGCCACCCTTGTGCCCCAAGGTTATCCGGCGGGACTCAGGCGCTCGGAGCTAGGATGCATCAGTTTGATCTCTTGAGGAGAATGGTGAAACAACACGGTCACCGGTTGTTCTCAGTGTATTTGGCTAGGTCTAAGGCTGCATTAGTTAGGTTTGATCTCTTAAATTGAAGTGATCTAGGTCTGATAGTTTGAGGATTCATCGGTTAAGTCCGACATCTCTTGCTATTGTATCTTCTTCATGTTGTATACTGTTCATCTAAATAAAGTTTGCCCGATTCATTGATATATTGTTCAGATCATCGTGACTAACTACTGTCTTGGTTAGGTCTGATCTAGTTATTGTGATGATTTCCATGATATAGATCTGTTATCTGACATGCTTTATTTATTTCTATTAGTATACAAGCTGATAGGTTATCTTTAATTCATCTCCATATCATGTTCACCGTCGAAGGGTGCACATCGGCCTATATGCATATTCTGCCTTTTCTATCTGCCGATGGCATGCTCGCTCGATTGGGACAACACAGGCTATTGACCGTATGGTCGATCGGCACGCTAGTTCATGGTTTTTTCCTTTCTGCCACAATCATCGGCTTGCCAACCGATCAGCTATGCTACTAATGTTTATCTTTTCCGATCCCTTATTAGTTGCATGGTTAAACTGATTGGCACGCCCTGAACCCCTTTTCAATGACGTAGGACCTGCACTAGAGTTAAGAAAATCTCCTAGGCCACACGTGTGTCGGTGTGTGACCAAAAAGCACGCCAACATAAGGCGATGCCATAAGCATCGACTATCTATGCTTCATGCGAACGATCGAAAAGATATATCTTTAGATAATCGTTCGGCCTTCTCCAGACCCTCCGGTGTAGTAGTCTTTAGATCGCTCTTATCTCGTTTGAGGGTCTAGTTACTTGCGAAGGTTGTCCTCGGCCTACTGATCTGATGTCCATATTGCTGTAGTCCATCGCCTTACGGCAAGGTTTGGCTGAGTTTCCCCTTCGCTTCTCTAGCGTCATCTTTATAGCATAAGCTTGGGTGGCTCCTCATTAACCGGGCTGATGCCGTTGTTTGTCATGTTATCATTTTCATGATCGTCCTTCTCCTTTGTTCGCCATTCACTCTTGATCTTGCATGGCTGATTGATCTCCTCATTGCGCATCTGTGTTCTTGCTTCCTTTTGCCACAGGCGCTGCACCCTTCTTTTCTGGCTCCTCATGAAAATATCGGGAGGACACCACCATGGCTTTTCTGGTATACTTTCGTCGTCATCGGCCATCTGGCCGATTGCTTCAAGATTGAGAGGACCGAGTCTTTCTAACACTGATACCCATGGAGATGGCAACCTTTGGTGCATTGTCTCCCAATCATTCGACCCGAGCTTGATGTTGTGTGACTGATGACGATTTTGCATTCTTCCTTGAGCACCGCACTCTGGGCAGTTGTCTATGGATGGTAGACGCAACCCCTCATTCCAACAGATCACGAAGAACTCACAGTTCCAATGGGGGTTGAAACACAAGTAGCCCCGACTATCTTCGCTGTTCTCCCTCTCTTCCAACCTCCTTTGGTATTTCCTGATGAGGCCCGATGAGGTGATGTTGATGCCGATTTGTTTTTGTCCTCTTGCACGCTGGTCACCACCGTAATGCGCGTGCACCATGTTGACTGGGAACAGGTGACCGTAGATGTTCATGGACTTCTTCCCATCATCGAACTTGATTCGGCCTTGCTCCACGACCAATTGGATCTGTTGCTTGAATACTTTGCATTCATTGGTATGGTGCGACGAGGAGTTGTGCCACTTACAGTACTTTCTTATCTTCAGTTCTTCGGTAGGTGGTATTACGTGGCCAGGTGACAGGTGGATCTACTTCTCCTTAAGTAACATGTCAAATATTTTATCGGTCTTGTTGACATCAAAGTCTTATTTCTCTTCCTTTTCAGTTGGCTTCACCCATGGGCATGTAACAGGTCAAATATTTTATTGGTCTTGTTCTTTGACCACTCAGCCATGCCGACCTTTGCATCCGAGTCACTGCTCTCATCGTAGTCCGAGTGGTATATTTGGGCGTATGCCACCTTCTTCTAGTACCTACCCCTCTTGGCCTCTTGGAATCGACTCTCATGTGCCGATACCCTTTGTAGTAGTTGCAAAAGACTCTCAAACACGTGTGATGAAAACCTCTCCTTAATTGGGTTGAGGAGTTGTTGACACGAAAACATGCCCTCGCACTTGGGTTAGTTCGATGATCCAAAAGTGTGCGGATACTTAGGGACAAGCCTACGCGTAACATAATACTGATGTAGCGTTTCGACTAACCTTAATAGTGGCAAGGGGGGTGGAGTCGTCAGGTAATCAGATCACACATAAATAATCCAATTAGCCTAAAATAAATATATTAGATAAATAAATCAGCAAGCTGACCGGAGACTGACTGATTCAAAGTGTATCGTGCGAAGGGTTTCACCGAAGGGTACCTTCGGTGTCTGATGTGAAGGGTCTTGCCGAAGGTAGTCTTTGGCGTTCAGATTGATCTGATCAAAGGCAGGCTCTAAATAGATCTCGACGCGAAATCACCTCCGCACAGCGGGGTTCAGTGCGAAGTCTCTGACACACCAAAATGTCCTAAATGAAACGCACTGGCATAAATTCGTCTGGCGCGAGGTGCAAACATGGCAAAGCCTGTCGTGACAAAGCCTGCTGCAGAGCGTGTTGGCGCGCAGGACTTGGTCAGACCGACAACAATATGATGGTTCGGCACGGGTAGTAGAAGCAGTGTTCCCGCCGAAGGGTGTTCTGGTAGCCTCCAAAACCAGCTTCCTAGCTTCGGACACCTCCGGCGAAGGGGCTCCGAGCATGAAAACCTGCAAACAGAATAGGAATCAAGTGCCAATTCGGCCTAGGGACCGAATCCACTAAGTGTTGCAGTGGGGAAACGAAGGTAGCGATCTGTTACGTAGATTAACGGATACTTCACACGCGAAGTAGCAAGGCGATAGCAATCTGTTACGTATATTAACAGGTACTTCACAGGAAAAGTAACAAGGCTTACCACGGTTTCGGCATGGCCGGTAGAGGGCTTCCAGGCAAACCCACGAAGGTTGTAGAAAGGTAAATAAAAGTAAAGGGCTTTGTGATTGACTTGTGTTGGGGGGCCTAATGAACTGGCCTCACCCCTATATTTATAGGGGCTAGTTTTCTAATCTCTAAGATTAATCTGGTAGGATTTGGCCTAATCATGTTTTTAGGGATAAAATATAGCCAAAATCAGACTCAAACTCTATCTCCAAATAGCCCGAAGTGGGCCTTCGCCAGGGCCTGCCGAAGCTTGCTCCTCGGGCCAAAGCTTCGGCGAGGCAGGCCTCCAAAGGCCCTTGGGCCGAAGGTAGAAGGCCGCTGGAAGGCCTCCGAAGCCCAAGGCTTAAATGGGTCTTCGGCCCTGTAGGGCTTCAGCCTGACCCAGGACACGTGTAGTTTCAACCCAAATTACCAAATTTGATATTTTGACAATCTTGACCATTAATGCTATTTTTTGCTATCAACAGGAGTCCTTGGAAGGCCAATTATACCAACTAGCTATCACTAAGGCTCAAACTATAACATCTGCTCCGTATGTCCTGGAACCTCTGGACATAATCTTATACCAACTCGTCCATTCTTTGCTTGATAGACGTCAAGTCGGTAAGCTCCATCTCTTGTATGCCGATGAAGAAATACTTGTGAAATTTCTTCTCTAGATCAGCCCATCCTCAGATGGAGTCCACCGGCAGTGAAGAAAACCACACGAAGGCTGATCCCGATAGAGACAACAGGAAGAATTGAACCCTCAGCACCTCATCAGCCGATGCCTCTCCACACTAGGCGAGGAAGCGACTCATATGCTCGATCGTGGAGATCGAGTCTTGTCCTGAAAATTTGGTGAAATCGGGTACCTTGTATCAGCCTAGCAGCGACACTTGATCGAACCATTTTGGATACGACTGCCGATACATATACGTCTGTTCTTTGGGCTTCAACCCAAACTGATCTCTGATGACCTCCATGATCTGATTCACCTAGTTGTCTTCTTGCTTCCCCGACATTAGATATTGGCTTGGGGTTGGAGCTTATTGATATTGGTCCCGCGGACAGCATTGCTCCCGTACTGCACCTCATCACTATAGGTCTATGCATCGTAGTACGCTGTCCGATAATATCCGGGAGGGATGCCATCGGGTACCCCCTTGGTGGCATGAGGTCTGGCAGTGTGTTCCTTGCGATGCCGTAGGTCACTAGCGGCACCCCATGTCTTGGCAATCTTGGGTCGAATGTTGGGAACGGCGCAGACGCATTCCACTTCATGGTATATGATGCACTCTATGGCGGGCCCTATGCGGGGCCTATCGGGTGACCTGTCTTGTTGGCTTCATGACTAGGTGAGGTGCCCAACTGTTCTAGCCTCATCGGCCCCTATGGCTATATCGCCAGCCGAGTATGCAGTAGCTTTGTTGTGTTGTCGGGGAGGTATGCAAGTCATTGTAACGGTCCGGAGACCACGGTGCCCTCGATGACGTTCTTGATCAACCCCTACTGAGTGTTGACCAACACTCCAGATTGGTTGGCCAGCGAGTGCCGAATCGCCTGATCGACGATCTCTAGGAGGTTGGCTTGAGAGATCTCCACTGGCTAGCCACCTCCTAAATTATTTTGTCCAAGTTACTCCCGAAGTCAGGGGGATTTCCCTCCGAATGTGCCGAGGGGACCAATGATGAGGAGCTGGATTTCTTGATTTTTGATTATGAGCCACATGCTACTCAAAGTTGGGCCGATCTTTAAGGAGAATGAAGGGTCTTAAGGGCCATGAAGAGGGGACAATCATGATGTGGCAAGGCTTCATCTAGCTAGGGGTCCCTGTGGAAAGAATAAACATAAGCAAAGATCCACTTTTTCTACGACGCGTGCCTGCTGGTTATTAGGCTTCAATAATGCTTTCTCATGATTTTTATGTAACGAAGCGCTCTCAATGTAGTTCGTGTCTGTACCATTTGACTTTGATTATAATAATAAAGTTTGATGCAAAGTATGGTTTGTATGAATCATGTGTATCACAGTTATTTTAGTAAGCATGTTTTCGAATGAAATCATACTGCTTGGTGCCCTGTTTATTCTTAATCAAGTTGCGTATCATAGTTATTTATTATCGCATGAAGTGTGCTTCAAACAAGGGCATATCGATCGGTGCCCCCCTTTTGTCAAAAAAATGAATTTCAATGTTTGCATAGGATCTCAACCTTAGTTAGGATGCTTCAAATCTTAGCCTGAATGCCTTTTGAAGGCAAAGCAGTCCTTCAGTTTTGGTGGTCACTTGGGACTCTATAATAGATGCCTCAAGCTGTTGCTTGAGGTCGAAATTTTCATGGTGAAGCAATGCTTCATATTTTGTGGTCTCTTTTGACTCTTTTATAGATGCTTCGAGTTGATGCTCGGAGTCCAATTTTTTAGTGCCATGGGCCTGGGGCTCTGTGCGGCAATGATGGTGGAGCGGATCACACCATTTTTTGAGGTTCTGTATCAGAACCCAAAGTCAATACCTTAGGCCATACTAAGGAGCTAACTCAAGCATTGGGCTTCATGATTCACATGTAGCATCGTGCGCTCGATGCATGTTAGACTTAATTTTTCTCGTATTGAGCCAGTGGATTTGCGTAGCGGAAATTAATTAGCCTGTTATGTACCCTTCAAAACTATATGTACAAAGTGATGCATCCATCGCCATTCTAGTATGTTCAAGTGCTATAACATGCAAACCACATCCCCCTGGGGGTTTGTCATACCTTAGGGATTTTTCTCATGAGCACTTTATTCATAGAGAACATCACTGTGGATAGAATTACATACTCTAGGCGAAATAATGCCGCAGGTGCTCTGTATGCCATGCGACTTCAATTCTTCACCTTCGATGCTAGAGAGTTTGAACGAACCCAGCCTTTTAGAGTGGAGTATAATATATGGTCCTTCCCATTTGTTGCTCAACTTTCTAGGTGTTAGGACACTCCATAGAACCAAGTGATCGGGGCATAACTCTGTGGGTTTCACCTTGGGATTATACCATAACTTCTTTTAGTCTTGATACTTCGTTAGGTTGGCCACAACTCAATGTCTTGTCTCTTTTGATAAATCAAGCAAAGCCTCTCGCTGACATCTTTGGGTAGAATGGTCTACAGTGAACCCCCTTTTATTCTGTCAAAGTCATCGCTTCCTCGCTAATTAATAACCTGAATAGAGTAAAGCCTATGGATTGGGCCTGAGTGGTCCAAATGGACCACAAAATTTTCGGCGACTCTTCGACCCACAACCCCTTAGTGAGGCCAACAATCCTTCGGTTCAGTTCGGATAGAATATTCCCATTCGCTCTTTCTACTGCTCTATTGGATTGCGGGTGTCTGACTACAGTGAAGTATAGCTCAATTCCTAGATCTTTGTAGAACTCTCTAAATGGTTATGCATCAAATTGGGTACCATGTCAATAGTGAGCTGGTTGGGGACTTTGAACCTTCAAATGATGTTTTGCCAGAAGAATTTTAGATATTTTTTTGAAGTAATAGCGGTCAGGGGTTCAACTTAAACACATTTTGAAAAGTATTAAACTACAACTACTGCAAACTTAAGGTTCCCTTTAGCATGCGGGAAGGCTACGGTTAAATCCATGCCCTATCGGGCGAGGGGCCATACAGGGTGATGATTTTCAGTGGCGTTGGAGGCCATTGGCTTCGTTTTCCCATCCATTGAAACCTTTGCATGTACGAACTATTGGGGAATGGGGAAGCTACGCTAGCCAGCAATTTCAAAAATTTCACCCCAAGCCTAAGAACCATGCGCATGAGGGATCATGAATCGGTACCTTCTAGCACAAGATGCACTAGGTGCAGCGGAGGAAGATGTCGGGGAAGCATGGCCTCTCCTATCCTCGCCTCGCTCCGGCCGTACTCCGGTGATCCAATCGACAAAGACGATAATGGTGTTCATGTCAAGAAGCCCACGAGCGCCGCTATTGGAGTAGCGCCTCCTCGGTATCCACACGTATAGGGATGAGATCCTTCCCACGCCGGCGTACGAGCATCGCTCGTGAGAACCAGGAGATATAGCAATCTCAACTTCTGTTGTAGATTCGGTCACTGTCTCTTGCTTGGAACTCTTCCAACTCATTGCACCTCCATTGAGGAAAAATACAAAACCAGATTACGATCGAGAATCATCTTTATCAGTCTGAAAGCTAGCATTGGTGTAACCATTTACAGTGAGCTCCTCATCACCACCATACACTAGGAACATTTCCTCAGTCCTTCTCAAGTACTTGAGGATACTTTTTACTATATCCCAGTTACTTTTACCCGAGTTTGATTGGTACCTACTCGTAACACTTAGAGCATATGAAACATCTGGGCCTGTATACAACATGGCATACATAATGGACCCAATCGCGGAGGCATATAGGATCACACCCATCTTCTCTAGCTCATCAGGTATCACAACACACTAAGTCTTACTAAGTGAAATACCATGTGACATTGGTAGAAATCCCTTCTTGGAATTCTCCATTTTTAACCATTTCAAAACTTTGTCAATGTACATACTCTAGCTTAATCCAATTAGTCGCTTTGATCTATCTCTATAGATCTCTATGCCCAAAATGTATGCTTCCTCTCCAAGATCTTTCATCGAAAAACTATTTTTCATTGAATTGTTCACAACATTCAAGAAAGGAATGTCATTTTCGATCAATAATATGTAATCCACATATAAGACCAGAAATATAACTGACCTCCCACTGGCGTTCTTGTAAACACAACGCTCTTCTTCATTCTTGATGAAGACAAACCCTTTGACTACCTCATCAAAATGAAGATTCCAACTCCAAGAAGCTTGCTTCAGCCCAAAATGGACTTCTACAACTTACAAAGTTTCCCAGCATTTTTCGGATCATCAAGACCTTCAGACTATGTCATGTACACATCCTCACTTAGGTTTCCATTCAGAAAATCCATCTTGACATCCATTTGCCATATCTCATAATCATAAAATGTGGCAATTGCTAGGATGATCCGAATAGACTTAAGCATAGCGACGGGCGAAAACATTTCATCATAATCAACACCTTGAATTTGTCAAAAACCTTTTTCCACCAATCATGCCTTATAGATGTGAACATTTCGATCAACATCTATCTTTTTCTTGAAAATCCATTTACACTCAATAGTTTTTACACCATCGAGTGGATCAACCAAGTTCCAAACTTAGTTTTCTCGCATGGACTCCAACTCGGATCCAATGGCTCCAAGCCATTTCTGAGAGTCTGGTCCCATCACTGCTTCCACATAGGTCTTGGGCTCATTGTTGTCCAACAACAACACGTCGCACTGCCCAATGGTCAAAACATGTACCGCTCTAGCGTGTCACTCACCCTCACGAACCTTCGTGGGAGCTATTGTCTCTACAATGGGTTGTGCAACATATTGCATATCTTATTGTGGTTCAGTGGGATCTAAAACACCTTCTAGCTGCTCTCGAACCTCTTCGAGATACACCCTCTCAGACCTCCGTGGGGCTGGCGCATGCACAACAGGGTCTACAACACTTTACACATCTGTTGTTGCTCAGTGGGATCTGGAACGCTTTCTAGCGGATCTCGAACCTCTTCGAGATGCATCGTCCTCCCACTAACTCGTTTTGAGAGAAACTCTTTCTCAAGGAATCAAGGAATACAACATTCCGAGCGACAAACACTTTGCCCTCTTCTCTATTATAGAAATAGTATCCTTTGGTTTTCCTAGCATACCCCACAAAGAAGCATTTGTCAGATTTAGGAGTGAGCTTGTCAGACGTCAAACGTTCGACATACGCCTCACAACCCCAAATCTTCAGAAAAGACAAACTTGGATGCCTCCCATACCACATCTCATATGGCGTCTTCTCTACTAACTTAGATGGAACTCTATTTATTGTGAATGCGGCAGTTTCTAGAGCGAGTCCCCAAAAAGATAATGGAATATCAAAATGACTCATCGTAGACCAAACCATATCCAACAAGGTGCGGTTCCTCCGCTCAGAGACTCCATTCCACTAGGGCGTGCCGGGTGGAGCCAATTGTGGAATAATTCCACGTTGCTTCAGATGATCACTAAACTCATGGATCAAATATTCACCTCCACGATTGGATCGTAGAAATTTAATGTCTTGCCCGTATGATTTTGTACTTCATTTTGGAACTCCTTGAACTTTTCAAAGGACTCCCACTTATGCCTCATCAAGTAGACATAACCATATCTACTAAAGTCGTCAGTAAAAGTGATGGAGTACTGAAAACAACCTCTTTCGACATGGCTCATTGGTCCACACATATAAGTATGTACTATAGCTAATAGCTCACTCGCCCTCTCACTCTGTCCAGTGGAAGACGTCTTTGTCATTTTGCCAAGTAAACAAGACTCGCATGTGTAATATGATTCAAAATCAAATGACTCCAAAAGCCCATCACTATGGAGCTTCTGCACATGTTTCTCATTTGTATGACCCAAACGACAAAGCCAAACGTAGGTAGGATTCAAATCATTGAGTCATTTTTCTTAGTACTTATATTATAAACGTGTGCATCTTTAAGACTCAGACTATATAATCCATTCACTAATGGGCAAACACCATAGCGTATGCCATTCGAAAATATTGAACAACAGTTATTCTTTATTACGAATTCAAAATCATCTTCCTCTAAACATGCAGAAGAGATAATGTTTCTGCCTAAGGCGGGAGTGAAATAATAATTATTCTACTCCAAAACTAGTCCTGAAGATAGTGACAGTAAATAAACGCCGACGTCCAACACTGTAACTTTTGCACCAGTACCGATGCAGACATCCAACTCGCCACTAGCACACTTTCTTACTCTACTCAGCCCCTGTAACGATTTGCAAGTATGAATTATCGAACCGGTATCAAATACCCATGAATCATTTGGATGAGTAGCAAGATTAATTTCAATATTATTAAAACCTAAAGTGGAAGACACACTTTCCTTCTTGTTCTTCTGTTCTTCCAGATACACCTTACAATTGTTCTTGCAATGTCCAAGCTTATGACAGTGGTGGCACACATAAGAGCTAGCAGGACCCGACTTGGACTTCACATGGCTCCCGTCATTTAGTGTGTGCTTTCAACCTCCAAGAACTATACTAGTCTATCACTATAGCACCAATACTAGTTACATGAGCCGAAGCATCAATTCTCGACTCACAGGTCGCAAATGTACACTAGACTTGGTTGTAAATATTAATGACACGTAGGCCATATTTAAATTTACATTCATTGCATGCATCTCATACATCGCATTTATCAAGGCCATGCCAGTCACATCATTCTCTGCAAAAAAAGTTAGGCGAAGAATATACAAGTGACTAAACTGGATTGGAACTTCTGATTCCAAACCAGAACTTCAGACTACAATATTGCACTTTGTATCGATTACAAACCAACATCGGAACTTTCGATCCACTGGAACTTCCGATTTTCTGCGGACAGAAAACATATCTAATCTATTTTTCCACAATGTATCACCGTACATTGTAGGAACGAGATTAGCGACCAGAGGGGGGTGGGGGGTGAATGGGAAGATAAATAAATTCTTTCGAATCTATGGCCTACCCTTAACACCCAAGGCTCCTCAAAATACAATAAGTAGAAACACACCAAATTTCACAAAAATACCGCAAACAAAATCAGTGCTATCACTCTTCTCTTAGATATGGTGATATGAGACAGTCTGAGAGATCATAAGCACTAAAATAATCTAGTATAAAAATGACTGGTGTCCTAATCAAAAATACATCACTACATTGCTAAAGGCAGATTAAAATAATCATTTAACTCACATGCATATTAGCTAGAACAAGTATAATCATCAACAATACTCAGTCATTTAAGCAGCCAAATAAATGCAGATGATAAATAATGCTCACACACGATTCGGAATGCACTAAGGATACAAAGATATATCAATAAACATTCATAGTGCAATTTGAACAATAAAGAGTTTGCAACAATTTAATCTATCACAAAATATTCAGGAAGAAATGTGTAAGTGCACGCAAATAAAGGGAAGGATAATACCAAGCTACTGTTCTGGGTTGTGCATGTTCCTGGCGCAGCACAGTGACTATGTCACCACACACCGAACAGACGGCGCCTGCGCCGCTCTGACCCAATGCGTCGAGTGCCTTCTGTTCCACCGCTCATGCCCCGCGACTAGGGCCACTATGTGCTGTCTAGCGCGCCGCCTTGTATTACGCTCCTTGGCTCGTGCTGCCTCTTGCTCCAAACAAAAACTAGTGCCTTGCGCTGAAGCAGAACGTGTGCCACTGGCACGTGGGCTCACCCACGCAATGCACTTGCTCCCAAGTAAACCATTCAGGGAAAAGTCCCATCAAAAACCGAAAGGAAGATCTGTGCACGAGGATCAAAGCGAGGGAACAAATCTATATCAAGCAAAAATCGGACTGTGCCGACTGCGCTAGAGTGAAAATACAGTAGCTTCGCTAGAAAAATTTTAGTGGCTGTGTAGAAGGGAAACGAGATGAATTCTGATTTTTCTATTCAAATGAGTTAAAAAATCCTAGGGGATTGGGGGCCTATTTATAGGCAGCCCAATAAATCAGAAAAATCCCAATATACCCTTAGGGTATCTTAAATACGCAAAAATAAACTAGAAAAGACTAAAATGCCCTTAGGATTTTTACAGACTCGACTAACACAGACTGTGGTCCTAAAAGGTAAAATAGTAAAAATCCTAAATAAATGTAATTTGACATGATGAAGAGCTTTCGTAGCAGCTACGGCTTCGCTTTAGGACCATCTGATCTTTAGTTGACGTTCTAGATTGGGGCGTCGGTTTTGCGCTGAAATCGACAATGCATCCACTATCTTTGTACCGGGTACTCTCGGATTGGGTCGACCCGATTCCATGAATCCCTTAGCCTAGCTATCGTTCGCTACCCGTTTACCTGAGTCAAACCCAGTCAACGGACCAGCCTGACTCCACGGCCCCTTTGCCTGACAGTCGCTCGTCGTCTGTATACCTGAGTCACACGTGGTCAAGACACGACATGTCTCTTCTCCTCTTCACTTCGCTCTCATTAACTTTCGTTGACAATCACTCATCACTTCTAGAGCCACGAGGCCCATGATCTTCAACATGGCTCTTCAATCTCCCCCTTGATGAGTGCATTGTCAACACCTTCTTCATCGACGCTTTGTAACCTGCAAACACATGTGGAAACACGAAAACAAAATACAAGCGAACAAAAAGAAGAAAATAAAATAAAAGGTTTAACCCTAATGACCAAAAGCCAAACAATAGCCAGAAAAGGTCATTATGGTTAAACAAAAAAGGATTACAAATAAAAACTCAAATGAGTGCAATCTCTGAATTATCAACAAGGATATCCAAAGAGTAAAGGCAAAAGAGATCAAAACTCCACCTGAAACCAATCCCAGATAAAGCCAAAAATCTCCTAATCTCTTCTAAAAGATCAAATAACCCAAAATTTCTCTCCCTTGTTGACAACTGGACTCATCAAGTGAGACTAAAAGCACTCAAAAGAGACACAACTCAAACTCCCCCTGAAATGCAGCTCCCCCTCAAAATATGCAATGAATGCAATTGGGATGCAAGTGGAGTGTAAAAAGCATGCTTATCTGATATGGTT
Organism: Zizania palustris; assembly: GCA_019279435.1. Lineage (NCBI taxonomy): Eukaryota > Viridiplantae > Streptophyta > Magnoliopsida > Poales > Poaceae > Zizania > Zizania palustris. The sequence continues at coordinate 12,519,796 of JAAALK010000285.1, forward strand.
AACTACAATTACAACATCTAGCAAGTATAGCACAGAATATTGTCTAAGACACATGGCATGATTAGTGTCTTAGAAGATATCCAAAGAAAGTCATTAGCACATATTTTTAGATTTTACAAACAAAAGCATCACGACATTTTCTAGTAAATAAGCAAGGTAAAGCATGAAATACAAAGGCTAGGTGATATCTACCAAGATAAGCATTGTCCAGAACTAAGAGCTTCAGCAAACTTATTATCTTAATATTTTCAAAATTTTTCTTTCCTTTTGCATTTGTGCCAAGGGTTATTTGCATGCCAACCTTATGCTAATCGACCAAGTCAAGCCTAGGCCAGAACAGGACCGTCAGAAGCTTAAGACATTGGTCTTGACATACATTACTATGTCTTAGTTCATACCAAAGTGCTATGGTAAGTAATCTAGAACAATGCAATGTGACATAGCAAAACCAATTGGATCTTTTCACTTAAGCATAAAAGGTATGTAGCATATTTTCCATGTTAAAGCATATAGATGCCCAAGTTGCATATCTACATCTAAGTAAAGGACTCAGCTACTAAGCATGTAAAATATAGCAAAAGCATTCAGCCTACACATGCTAGTTACTAGAATCAATGGTGATAATTTTTCAATTTTAAAGCATAAAATCCATGCATATGACATATATCAGATATATCATGTGAACTGAAACAAAGCATGATCATCGACAGGTATTCAAAAGCATATACTAGCAAGAATGAGTAAAGTAGTTTAATCATATAACATAATCAAGCTCAAAGTGTGATATATGAATATGCATGATATGAACTCACACAAAATGACTCAAAATATCCTAAAAAGGATACACAACTCCTAAATCCCCTTGCAAATGCTCAAACGTAGACTAATATAGGGGTTTGGTAAGAATGTTTGCCAACTGATGATGAGTATCAACATGAATACGTTCAATGATATCTTTCTCATATTGATCCTTCAAGAAGTGATAGTGCACAACAATATGTTTAGTTTTCGAATGAAGACCAGGGTTTTCCCTACACTAATCACGCTGGTGCTGTCACAAAACAAAGGCACTCTAGCAGGGAAAGACAACCCAAAATCTTTCAAAGTGGAAATCATCCAAACCAACTATGAGCAGTAGCTAGCGACAACTACATACTCAAGCTCTATAGTGGAAAGCGCAACTCTAGATTGCTTAAGCAAAGACTAAGAAACAAGCAAAGAACTAAGGAACTGGCAAGTACCGGAAGTCGACTTGTGATCCAGCCATCACCCACCAAAATCAGCGTCGAAAAAGCTAGATAACTCAAGAGATGATGATGCTGAATAGTAAAGACTGGGATCGGGCGCATAGGTAAGGTACCTAAAAATGTGCTTGACAGCTTGACAATGACATGTGCGTGGTGAAGACTGGAACTGGGTGCACACCCCAATGACAAACTGTATGTCCGATCTCGATGCAATCAAGTACAGAAGTGAACTGATCATCCCTCGATACTCTCTCTTGTTTACCTTGACGCCGCTCTCGTCCTTGTCAAGGCCCTAGATGTGCCCATTGGGGTCATTTGAGGCTTCAGCTCTCCACTGAAGTCGAACTTCTTCAGTATGTCTTGTGTGTACTTGCTCTAGTGGATGAAGATGCCGTCCATGGTCTGCTTGATCCGGAGTGCTAGGAAGTACTTGAGCTCACCCATGCGGCTCATCTCAAACTCGATGTGCATATGCTCAGAGAACTTGGACACAAGATCATTAGTCGAACAACCAAAAATAATATCATCCACGTAAATCTGAGCAATCAAGAAATTAGAGCCATTTCTCACAAGAGTTTTGACCACAGAACCCATCATACAACCATTCCCCAACAAAACTGCTTTAAACGATCATACTAAGCTCTGAGGGCTTACTTCAGACCATATAAAGCTTTCTGCAACTTGAAAACATGTCGAGGAAACTCAGGGTTTTCAAAACAGAGTGGCTGCCTAACATAGAACTCCTCCTCTATGTACCCGTTCATAAAAACACTCTTGACATCCATTTGAAAAATCTTAAAACATTTCGAAGCAGTGAATGCCAAAAGTATGTGAATGGACTCAAGACGGGCAATAAGGGAAAAAGTCTCCTCAAAATCAATACCCTCATTCTGGCAAAAACCTTGGGAAACTAATCGAGCCTTGTTGCGCACCACAACCCCATCTTCACCTTGCTTGTTCTTAAACACCCACTTGGTGCGTATGGGGTTGCATCTAGGTGGCAGCTCAACTAGTGTCCACACCCCATCGCGAATAAAATTTCCAAGCTCTTCTTGCATGGCATTTATCCAATTCACATCAGATAAAGCATGAGCAACATCTCTAGGCTCAAAGGTGGCAACAAAAGTAGACTTAGCAAAAATAGAGAGTGAACTAGTATAAGAACGCAAAGATCTCGAAGTGAGATCACCGATGATGAGCTTTAAGGGGTGATCACGATGAACTGCTTGGGATCCTTGATGATCAAATGTCACCCAACCGGATTGTAGGACCAAAAGTAGCGACCAGAGGGGGGGGTGAATGGGCACCTAAAAAATTATTTCGAATCAATGGCCTGCTCCCAACACCCAACGCACCTCAAAAGACATAGCAGGAAACCTCGAGCAGATTGACAAACCCTGAAACTATCTAGCCTATAAACGACTGGTGTCCTAAATGAAGAAACACCAACACAGTGCTAATAGGCAGATAAACAAGGCATTCAAAACATGGGCAGATCAAAGTTTATAGAAACAGATCATCACAACAATTTAAACTGAGGGCATGTAAATAGTGATGGAGGGTTACCGTTCAAAGTTGTCTCCTGTTCGAAACTCAACGAAGCCTGCTTCGAAGTGTCGAAGCCTGCTTCGAAATGTCGAAGCCTGTGGTTGTCGAAGTATGCTTCGAAGTTGAAGTGCGAAGGCCGATGCAGTTGAAGCTTATGAAGGTTGTACCGAAGTATGATTCGAAGTTGCCACCGATTTTCGAAGCTTGCACACGCAGTGGCGAAGTCTGTTTTCCGAAGTCCAACTTGTCAGCAAAGAAAACTTTACACACTTTGCTAGCGAAGTATGCAAGTCAGCAGAAACCAGAGAAGCAAGCTTCGAGCACAACAAAAAAACGAAGACTGTGCCAGCTACGAACAGATGTCCGCAGAAAAATCAGCCGAAGTCAGCTGCAACCTCCGAAACCACACACTTCGAACACCCTTTTTCGAGACCTTCGGACTGACCTCGCTGAGACTTCGAAACAGTGACGAAGCACGTACTTTGAACCCATGAACAGATTAGCGAAGTGTGCTACTGAACTTTAAACCCAGACTAGTACTTCGAAACTCTCTTTCGGACTCAGAAGTACATAGGGAAAAGAACTCCAGAGTCCATGCAACTGCGAAGTCCGCGGAACCGAAAAGCAAGCTTCGAAAAACTGAATATTGAAATGAAAACCGTGCACGAACTCTGGAGAAACAACGAGACAAAAACTAGCAGCCTAGCTACTGAAGACAACCTACCTACACGAGGCTAGAGACCCTAGGCTAGTAATCAAGTCTCACTTAGAAATATTAGCCTAGCTCTGGAATAGCCTACAGGTCTACTCTGTTTTGCTGCTGAGAAAAAACAGATGTGGGACCCACGAAGAACACAACCGATCAGATCATTTTGAACAACACGAAGCAACACATGAAAACAATATAATATAAGCTTTGAAACAGATCATGCTCTGCAATGCTCCCTACGGCTGGAACCAGAAGGCAAGTGCTAGCAAGCGGGGTCCACAGAAAATGAAGATCGAGAATGTAAATAAAAAATATATGCTAAGATGTTCACGTACGCAAGAAAGACTCTGGGATTATTAGGTCTTGGCCAGTGTGCAATGCTGCTACAGAGCTTGCCGAAAAGCTATGCTGTAAGAGCTGTATCCATGAGGCTAGCTGCTGCAAACCGAGCTAGCTAGAGCCTAGAAAACTAGTGTAAATAGTTGTTTTGCCATAGAGATTGAATACACAAATAAATCAAGCCGCAATCAAAAGTTCTTCAGGGGCACAAAACTGAAACAGTAGAACCTAAACCACTTCGCATAGACGATCGAAACAATCCACGCAAAACGAGACAACTGATAAATGAGTCTACAGTGATCCTCGATGGGAGAGACAGAAAGAACAAAATCTGAGTAAAAACAAGAGGAACAGAAAACCTCTGATGGTGGCGGCGCTCCTACGGAATAGAAAATGAACAGGAACCAAAAATGTGGGGAAAGTGAACTCAGGTGTTTAGATTAAAGTGAGTTAACCCTAACCCTAGGGATTGGGGCCTATTTATAGGCAGCCCAATAAATGGGAAAAAATGCAGAAATACCCTTAGGGTTTTTTACAGACGCTGAAATAAATGGAAAAGACCAAACTACCCTTAGGATATTTTTACAGACTCGACTGACTAATTGTGGGCCTAAGGACAAAATAGAAAACTCCTATTTACAGATGACTTATCCGGAAGCTAAGCTTTCGTAGTGACTACGGCTTCACTTCTGGACGGTCCATTCCAAGATCAGCGGTTGTCAGTTTTGCGCCGAAACTGACACAGCATCCACCAGCTTTGCACCAGGTACCCGGATTGGGCCGGCCCGATTCCGTAGCTCTCTCAGCCCGTCAATCGCTCGCCGCCCGTGTACCTGAGTCAATCCTAGTCAACAGCCCAGTGGATCCTCTGCTGCTCCTAGCCCATGTACCTGGATTGGTCCAACCCAACTTCACGGCCTCTCTGCCCGACAGTCGCTCGCTGTCCGTGTACCTGAGTCACACGCGGCCCAGACGCAACAGATCTTCTCTCTCTTTTTAGTCCTCTTTGATTATCGTTGACAATGACTCATCACATCTGGAGCCATGAGGCCCACGCTCTTCAGCATGGCTCCTCACGGATTCAGCAGCTGTCACCTCTAGACTCGACTAATGGGGCTCGATCGAAGTGGAAGTAGTGATTAAAGGTACACCCTCATCCTTAGTCGAAGTCTCAGAAGGTGTGGGATCTATAGGCTATGCAGATAGCCCACCCTCATCAACGGCGTCAAGTACGGCCTCCGTTTGAAGATCATCCATCGCCTCTAGTAACCTATGGTGCGGTCGATGGCGGAGTGGCGCTGGGAAAAGGTGCTGACGTAGATGTTGTGATGACTCCCCGGAGTGTGCATGGGCATGAAGCGGTAGGCAGTGTCATAGAGCTAGCTATCGTAGATCACCCGAAGCTTAGAGAGGGCCTGAAGTGCGGTACGCTGGCTGGCTACCAAGAAGGTAGGCCCCCGAAGAAACTTGGATTGGCGGGCTGCATCCGTGTGCACTTCCTACGGTGCATATCAGGCCAACCGGTTGAATTCGTGTAGGTACTCCGTAATGGTCCTGCTCCCTTGATGCAGATCCCGAAATTCCTGCTGCTTCTAGGCTACCACGCCATCCAGAACATGGGCGGCCCGAAAAGCGGTGGTAAACTCAGCCCATGAAATCTCATGGCCCTTGGGCTGAGTCTCGTGGAAATTATCCCACCACTCTACGGTGGGTCCTTAGAGCTGGTGAGCGACAAATGCCACTCGCTCCTACTCGGAACAAGGCAGAAGGTCTAGCTTCTTGCCGATGGTCCTTAGCCAGTCTCCTACCTCCATTGGGTTGGTGGTGCTGGAGAATATTGGGGGCCAAACACGTAGAAACTCAGAGAGTTGAGAAACTGGTGTCGGTGCATGGACGACTGGGCGTAGGGGAGGCTCGAGTTGCTGTTGTTGGAGTTGGAACAACTGCGCCTGCTGTTCTTGCATTTAGTTTTGTTGTTGTTGCATCTGGGTAAGCAGTGTGGTGATCAGTTGGTTTTGGTTTGCCATCATCGCAGCTAGTGTGGGATGATTGGCAATGGGGGCCTGCCGTTGGCCGGTTGCTCCCCACTAAGGCAAATTGCCGGAGTCGCTTCCGTCACGCGGGGCATCTGATCCTTGGTTGTTGGCCATCCTGAAGTTGAAGGGTTCAAAAGAAGGTGCCAATACTTAAGGGGAATTAATTTTATTGCTCAAAATGAATGTTTTGACCTGGATGCTTACATCTTTATTTTAAATTTCTTATAAAATTTTCACTCATGCCTTATATTCTAACATGAGCGGCACTACAAGCATAACAAATATGAAACAATCAAAGCATCTTTCGCTTGCACGGCGAAAGGGGAGCGACCTCCTCGAGATCCTTCTGGAGCTCCTCGATCTGGCGATGCAACTGTGCGGTGTCGACGATGCCCTAGAGTAGAATCTCGTTCTGACGCCGCAACTCCTCCATCTCGGCGGCTAAGCGGCGCCCCTACTGGACTTGGTGATGAAGCTCTCCGTTCTCGCGGTTCAGGCTCTTTGATGAGTGGCGGTAGTAGTCGATAGTGTCGTGCTGACTGACAGCGTGGAGTACGGCCTCCGTGTGAAGATCATCCATCGCCTCCAATAGATGTATGGTGTGGCCGATGGCGAAGTTGCGCTGGGAGAAGGTGCTGACGTAGACGCTGCAATGACTCCCCGGAGTGCGCATGGGCATAAAGCGGTAGGCGGTGTCGTAGAGCTGGCTGTCGTAGATCACCCGAAGCTCGGAGAGGGCCTGAAGTGCGGTGCGCTGGCTGGCTACCAAGAAGGTAGGTCCTCCGACTATGTAAGTATAAGTGGAGGAGGGGCTGATGACGACGGTGACCTCACAGTAGCTCTCGTTCTCATCGGGGAAGATCCCATGGAACGCAGGCTCGTGCTCAAATCTGAGGAAACCCACAAGCATGCGGAGCTCGCGAACGAAACCGGCCTCATCGCGAAGAGTCCCACTCATGGTATGATCTGGCATCTACAGAAAGAGAGAAATTTTTGGTAAAAATTCTAGAATATGAGGGAGTAAGTAGTTTGCAAAAAATATAGTCAATATAAATCCTAGGACCAGGTCTGTTTGGCTTCCTACAGTCAAGTCGGCTCTGATACCATCTTGTAATGCCCCGATTTAATAAAACCGGGAATTTATTGAAATTCCATAGAAAATCAATAAATACAAGACGTTCATCACACGACTGTGTACAATACGCCAATCAAAGATGGTTCGTAGACCATATTATTACAAAAGAGTTAAATAAAAGAGAAACTAGGAAAATAAATCCTCTAGATGAACGCCTTCTTCCAGTCTCGCGCCTTGACTGGGTCGCTACTCCAGACCGTCCTCCTCCTCGTAGTATGCTATCTCTGGTGTGGTGAGTCAATGGGGGTGAGTACAATCATACTCAGCAAGCCACCGGATGCAAATATAATGCAGGGTATAACAAGGAAGGTAGTGGCTAACTTTGCGGAAAAGCATATTTGTAAAGTAGTTAATGTGAACAAGTTTTTAGTACAGAAATTTAAACATGTGTATGCATCATCTTGTAACTCGAGGGGTACAGTCAGCCCACCCTCGCTCAACAGTCCTTACATGCCATGAATAACACACACATTCAAGCAATAGTAAACTAACTGCGAGAAGTCACACAACCCGCCCTTGACCGTGGGCTCGACTTTTCGAAAAGATTTAAACTCTGATCATAGGTGTACTACTGTACCCCTGGGTGCGACCAACCAATTCCTGAGCTTGCACCAGGAACCCACCATACTTATAACATAGCCAACTCCAACACAATCCAGAGACGAGAATAGCGGGGAAAAACATATAGTAGAATCCAATTATCTATGACTCGTTCTTTTATCCTATAGCAGTTGTGTCGGTACATTGGGCACTAGCTAATATAATATTGTAGAGTGACAAGGAGTTCAGGTTCAATAAGCATGGCTTGGGTTTACACACAAGGACGGGATCTAATAAATATAATTTAGGGCTTGAGATTAGACTAATGCAATATTATCCTATGAGTTGTAGCGATTATTTAAAACATGGGCTCAATTATGATCAAAATGGGGGTTGTGACTTGCCTTGATATGTGAATGGTGAAGGTGGAATCTCTGGGTAAAACTCTGGCTCCTCGACGGCGTCGTAGTCTTCCGGTACGAAAAATAAACACGATATTCAATAAACAATCCAAAAATCACCAATAAAAGCATACATGTTTTTGTTCGATTAAATAAAGGAAATAAAGCCTTATATCCTCTAACTTATTACCTAAATATTTAAGATTAACTTTTACGGGGTTTTTCGAATTTTATACATTGAAATAAGTATTTACCCTAAGGGGTTTTTATTTTCCCATTTAAAAGGTGAATAAATGCATAAAGCAACCCTACTGTTTTATTGCATTAAAATAGTGAAATGATGTTATTATGTCCTCTGAAATTAATATATAATTTTTAAGGGTTCTTCTGAATTATTTTAATGAAATATGAATTTAATCCTAAGGGGGTTTTACTTTATTATTTAATAAGAAATAAAATGTGAAAAATAAACATATTGTTTTTATGGCATAAATGTGTAGAGAAAAAAAGACAAATTTTCCAGAATTAAAATGGTCAAACTTGGAGTTAAATTGAGGAAGTTATGAATTTTTTAAAGTTTAAAGAATTTTCTGAAATTTTATTTAAATAGAAAACAGGCTTGGGTCCACGGTGAGCCAGGCCCACCATGGACCCGCACACTGTGCGCGTGGTCCGACCCGATCTGGATTGTCAGATCTGGATCTAGCGGCCAGATGCGAGGCGAGGCGGGTTAAGTGGTGATCAATGGCCAACAGTGCCCGGTACCTTTTCTGCGCAGATGGACGACTGAGATTAAATCCCACAGGGAATCTAATCCATGCCCTCCAAGCGTGATCATGCGGCCGAGGTTAAAACCAGCACGGCACGCGGCTTTGCCGTCTTCTCCGACGACGGTTGCGCCTGGTGGCGAGCATGACGGCGACGGCGAGGACTAATTGCCTCTAGCGAGCGCGAAAACCGAAACAGAATAGGGTGTGAACATGATGGTACCTGATTGGGGGCTTGCAGGTGTCGGTTCGTGGCTGGCGTTGAGGGGTGGCGGTGAGAAATGCTCGCGTCGATGGCGGTTCTCCGGTGGCGATCCGACTCAATGGAGAGGTCGGTAGCGAGGGCGACGGGGGCCTGTGGCGTCGGCGATCAGCGGCCGAAGCTCGAGCGAAGGTGGCGGCGCAAAGTGGACGTTGGGCGCTCGGGAACATGGGGCTAAAGGTGAAGATGCGAGGTCGGACGTACGGGGAGCGCCGGGTTTTAAAGGAGGGGCTCGCCAGAGCTAAGATGGCAAGTCCATCGAAGGAAACCCGAGGGGGTTCCATATATGCGCCGGCGAGCTTTCCAATTCTAACCACCAGTGATTTCGTGCGCGATCTTGTCGGGTAACCGAGGGGAAAGAATCCTCGAGCTATGGCAAGTGTGTGGGCGCGGCCAATTTGGCGGAAGGTGGCCTGCGGCAGCGGAATGTGAGGTCTAGGGTTCGGCCGGTGAGAAAAGGGGAAGCCTTCCTTGGGGAAGACGACCCTGACAGGTGGGGGCCACTTGGCAGTGGGCGGGTGCGAGGGAACAGGGGCTGACAGGCAGGCCATGGTGGGCAGCGACCGAGCGTGGGACGGGGCGGCTGACAGGCTGGGACCAAAGCAGGTGCGGCGCGCCGACAGGCGGGCCCCTCTTGGCGTTGGCTCAGGACGTGGACTGGGCTGGGCCGAGGGAGGTTTCAGGGAAAGCGTCCCACTAAGATTTTAAATGCATTTTTCATTTAAAATAATTCTAGTTAATCATTTGTTTGTTTTGTGCTTGAACCTTTGTTGCTAAATTTTGTAAAAATTCTTAAAAAATTGTCTTGGCTCATAGATTCCATCATAAATTTTCCAGGTTCAAATTTGAAATATTTTACCCTATTTTGCTTTAATTGGGTTCTTTTACCCTTGTCTCTAAATAAATAATTCATTTTCAATTCAGAAAATTTATTTCCCTCATTTTTATTTTATTTTTAAATTTGGGCTGTTACACCATGCGCGTGCGATATCATAGATCATTACCTTCTAGCATGGGACACGCTAGGTACAATGGAAGAAGATGTCGGAGTAGCGCGTCAAGCCTACCCTCACTTCGTCCGGGCTGTCTCTCGCCAATCCGATCGGTGAAGGCAATGTATTTGTTCACTTGAAGAAGTCCACGAGCATCGCTGTTCGAGAAATGCATCCACGGTATCCACACGTACATGGATGTAGTACCTCCCACGACAACGTGGTTGCACCGCACGTGACACACGGAAGATCCTCAACCTCAACGTTTGAGATCAAGAAAGAGAGGGGAGGAATCTATGGTGGCCAGGTCTAATCTATGCTTATTGCTTTTCCAAGACCTCCTCCTCCTCTCTTTATATAGGGCTAAGAGCCCATGGTCGTGCACATCACGAAACCCAAAAATTAGTTACAACTAATTCATGTTCGTCACAGATCCAATCTGTTTGCCCACGTGGGAACTTCCGATCCTGGATCAGAACTTCCGACAAGGTATTTTAGGTCTCCTGATTCAGTATGACACACAACCAATCCAATCTATTTTTCCCACCTCGGAACTTCCAATACACATATTAGAACTTCCGATCAGTATAATTCCATCCAATTCCAAATAGGAACTTCTAGCTTGTCGGAACTTCCGAAGTAACTTTTCCTCTCTGACTCGAGACCAGATAATAATCGAAACTTCTGATACTACCTATCAGAACTTCCGATACACGGAATTTTCTTGGGCATATCCTTCAATCTCCCACTTGCACAAGAACCAATTATTTGCATGTTTCTTAATCCATCCCCTTAAGTGTGTGACCCGATAGGTTCATACACTAATGATTGTTCACCGGAAACCGTTTCCGACTCACTATCAATAGCTTTACCTAGCAACACATATTGACCCCCGAAAGCGTACAAAATTAATTTTCATTGAACCCTTATATACGCAAGCACTAGACCCTTTACCACACGCCGTCAGTCAAGCTCATGGCGAGATACATGCCACCCTTGTTGGTTAGCTAAACATTTCACTTGATCAAATATCAGATTCAAATCATGACTAACTCCTTAGTTATAGTGGCATGGCCATGCACTTTTCCAATCCAATACCTCGAGGGGCCCAGAGACGACTCTCCCATTATTAGGTGTAAATTCCATCTTTATCGCTCACATCCCACGACATGTTTCACAACAAACCTGAAAACAACCCTTATTACTTCCCAATTACTGAGAAACCAAGTGGAAATGTGTCTTGGTTTCAAGTCTATGATGAGTGATTAACAAGTTGCTTTCTGGGCGAAGGGGTCCCTCCGAAGGGGTTCATAGGTGTTTTCTGAAGGGTGCAAAGTGTGTATATTGGAGGGATTCGGTAGAGTACGATGACGTGGTGGTACCGAAGGGCTCGGTATGTTGAGCGATACACCGGAGTGTGTACCGAAGGTTATTTAACAGAGAGGTCTCCGGGGTACTGGGAACATTTGTCTGCTTGTCTGTGGTGCGCAGGGGGCTTCGAAGGCGACGGACGGTTCGCGGCGAGTGAACCTAGGTCAAGCGGGAGGCTTGATGCCAAGCGAGCAGGGAGCTCGGTCATGAAGGCTGTGTGGGGTCGAGGTCGGTCCTCGGGTCTAGGTGCGCCAGGCGAAGGCAGAAAGTGCGGAGGATAGCTCCGGATGAAGGTACCCTGAGGCAAAGTCCTCGGAGGCGAGGCACTTCGAAGAGTGGTCCGGAAGGAGTGACTTCGGTGTATGGTGGATGAAGCCCTCATCATTGAGGCAAGGTGTTCGAAGTGTGCTCTGGATGGAGGCACTCGAAGGGACACCTAACGAAGGTCTCAAAAGTCAAGGAGCATCGAAGGCATTGTCCAGATAAGGGTCTTCATGGAGTGTGCTCTGGGTTGAGACACTACGAAGGGGTGCTTATGGATATGCTTCATGTGGAGGCCTTGGACGGAGGGACTTCAGAAGGTGGCGAAGGTACTCTGGAGGTGGGCTTCGGAGTATGGCTGACTTGAGGTACTTCAGCCATGCATGGCTTTAGTACACGGGCTGACGGAGTTTAAGGTGAGAGTAGCTGCGAAGTTGTGGTGGTCCAAGAGCTTTGGTGGCTTTGGCTCAAAACCGTCACTGTATCGAAGGCTGACTTCAGCGAAGCAAAGGCCTATGGGTTCAAGCGTGTCACCGAAGCTACTGCACACCTCGTGTGTGAAGGGGGCTTCAGAAGACTCCAAATCTGCAAAGGCTGATAGTGTCGGCTCTGCAAAAGCTGATGTTGTCTCCTCTGCAAAGCTGACAAAAGAATCCTCCGGAAAAGTAGACTACCATCTGTACCCCCTGTCTTGCTGAGACAAAAACAGTGTAAACCCTAGGGGTAAAGTAGTCTAATTGTAGGGCTGAATAGTGCCTATAAATAGTGAACACTGGCTAGGTCTAGGCAACACTTTGGGCAGCCATTTCTAGAACTCCAGAGCTAGCCGCCACCCATGTACTCAGTCCTGTGAGTCTTTTGTGTTCCCTGTTCATGCAATGAAATTTTCATTCAGTTCTTTTGTTGCTTGAACTTGTATCCCTGTTTTGCACTGCATGTGTTGATTTCTCTGAGCTCCACTTCGTTTTGTTCAACCCAGAGTTTTTGCTCTGTGTCTTTTCTAGAGAAGTGTGTGCAATGTGTGTGTATCTCTCACTGTGAGTTCGCTCTGTGTAATCTGGAGACAAGCTCTCTCTGATTACTAGCGAAGCACTGAGCGAAGTTGGGATCGAAGCCTGTTTTCCTTCCTTTGTCAAAGTCCTCAGCGCAGTCTGTTCTGCTTACTATTTTCCTTTCAAAATATGAAGCCTAGTACCAATTGCTAGTGTTGAGTATCTGTTCGAAGCCCACAGAGGGAAACCTTCTTCTGCGAAGTGCGTAGTGCGAAGCCTATTCGAAGGTACCTAGTACGCGAAGCATGTACTATCCTAGTAGACTTATGTTTTTGGGTTTGTGGGTGTGAGCGAAGTCTTCTTGACTTCGAACTTTTGCTCTTTGCGAAGCCTAGTTTCAGAGCTACAAAATACCTCCGAACCAAACCTTCGAAGGGTGTGTTTGAAGCCTATTCCACAGGAGACTAATTTTAAACAGAAGGCTAGTTTGAGCCAGAAAGTTTAAAAGCTCCTATTCACCCCCCCCTCTGGTTTCCCTTTTCGGTCCAATAGTTACGAAATAGCGTTAGAAAGCATCTAAGTGTGTCACTACACATTCTAGAATCAAATGACGATCTCAGGTCGAAGAACTCTGCAGGTACACCATTTGAGATGACAACTGATGGCACATTACAGTAACAATCCCAGCAGTAACTCAAGTGGGTCTATCCAACACCATGTTCACCAACATGTGTCCATATCACTGATTTGACATCTCTATGTCTATGATATGTGAAACGTGATCATCAATCTGTCAGATGTGATGATCTATGTGTCATCACTATCCCACATGATGACAAGACCAGGGATTCCTTTTGAATAATATCGTCATAACACAAATAGTTTTACATAATAAGTCATCCACTCATTAATCAAATGTAAACGACATTTATTCAAGGAACACGATAACAATTATCCACACACATTCGCATAGACTCTACTAGCATCTTCCACATACACATGACTCACTCACGCAAGTATTTAATACCGATGGAGCTCAGGTGTGCCTCATGCTTGGGCTATGGGAGGCTTCGTCAATGGATCCGCCATGTTCAAATCCATATGCACCTTACAAATCTTCACATCACCTCCTTGGCATGCGTAATGGCACCACTATTATCACAATAGAGGTCCACTGGACTAGACGTACTAGGAACAACACCCAGCTCAGAAACAAACTTTCTGATCCAAACAGCCTCCTACACAGCTTCTGAAGCGGCGATATACTCAGCTTTTGTTTTAGAATCAGCCATCGTCTCTTGCTTGGAACTCTTCCAACTCATTGCGCCTCCATGTAGGCATAACACAAAGCTAGATTGTGATCGAGAATCATCTTTATTAGTCCGAAAGCTAGCGTCTGTGTAACCACTTACAACGAGCTCCTCTTCACCACCATACACTAGGAACATTTCCTCAGTCCTTCTCAAGTACTTGAGGATACTCTTTACTACAGCCCAGTAACTTTTACCTAGTCAACAAAAATCAAAGGAGTCCGGTCAAAGGTGGTCAAAGAAGCTCGACCGTATTGTTACAATATGACCGAACATGTAGGAGCTGATGAAGGTGAGAGAAGATAAAGATGATCCAGAATTGGTTACAATGTGGGTTACTTGGATGGCAAGTCTCCAGACAATACATATGTATCTAATTAGATAGGTTTACAAGACACACAATCAACCACAACAGACTACTACTTTTAGTGCATCACCACCCTTGGATTCCTAAGATTAATCCCAATGGGACTTGGCACTTGGAATTGGGCTGCATTGTCTCGATCTCTGGTGAAGAGGTGAGTACTGCCACCCTAGGCAGTCATATCGACTAGGTTCATATTTGTGACAACCCGAATTCTAAAGAACTCGACCTTTATTGAATCTCAAAAGTAATGTCAATATAACAAGATGTTCATAAACTGACGATGCATAAATGAAATTAAAACAGAGTACGTAGCTCATGGGCTACACTTATTACAAGCTAAAATCAAAACGGAAGCAAAACAAAAGCGGTTGTCGAATATCTCGATCCAAAAATCCGACTCCTCGACTGGGATGCTACTCCTGGCCTTTGTCTTCTTGATAAGCAGCATCTAAAAAAATTTAGTCAACGGGGGTGAGTACAGACGTACTCAACAAGCCACAAATATGCATATAATGAAGGCTTAATAACAAAGGAACATAATCTAGGCTTGTTTTGCATAAAAGAGCACATTTAATGTTATTTAAGATTTAGTGAGCAGTATTAGAACATGAATGTAAATGCTAAAGTAAATATGAGTAATAACTTCCCACTACCTCGAGTTGCACAACCGTGCCAACTCGGTCTTTCAAACCATCCCATCATGATCAATGCATTCACACAAAAGTAAAAATCTAACTGCGGAGAACATCACTAGGCCGCCCGTGATTGTGGGAATGGCTTTTCGAAAAGTTTATACTCTGATCAGAGGTGTACTACTTTACCCACAAGGGACTTGCTACCGCACACAACGATGTGTCGAGATGACACCACGTCACCCCGAAGGAACTCGTGCCAAAACCTGTCATATGAATCGACTCAACAAGAGAACAACCATACTAGGTTTCGTCGACGCTCCACTAAGATCTCACCCGTAACATCATGGGTAGACCCTGATTGGTAGACGTAGACCCCCATTCATGCCTCATCAGACCAAGCCACCACCAGGTAACTCCTGATAGATGAACTCGTCCCCTCCGCTCGGTGCATCAAGCTGAATCAACCCATACTTCAGATTAGGCCTTACCCATTAGACTTGTGACTAGTACTGGTATGCTTCACAACAGATCCCGTAGACCGGTCCTTATAGTGCCCCGGGTGCAACTAACCAATTCCCGAGCTTGCACCCAGAACCCACCATGCTCAACACAACACCATTATCCATGCTCCATGTATTACAACTCAGAATCACAACGAGACAAGATATAACAAGGATATAAAGACGATCCACCTATCTAATAATATATATTAAATTAATGCTAGCAAGTGTGCCTCTACTTTAGAGCACTAACTATTACATATTATAAGATGACAAGGAGAACGAGGTACAAAGCATGGCTTGGGTTTGCACATCAGGGATTAAACTAAACTTTAACTAAATATAAAATAGTGTGTTCTAAATGCATTTATAACCTATGTTTTATAGCATTTATATGAAATTATGGGTTCAAGTATGCTTAAGGGGTGGGGTGTGACTTGCCTTGACCCTCGTAGTACTGATACGGATCTTCAACAGGAATTGACGACTCCTCCCTAGCGTCAACGTCGACTAGACACGCAATCTGAGGAAACAAAAATTAAAATAGTGCTAAAAACAGCATGACAGTACAAATAAATTACATAAAATTAAAGAGAATAATTTTCTGGTTTTTCTGAAATTTGAATGGGCAAAAACCGAGTTAATTTGAAGTTTAAAAGCTCTTCTGGAATTTTTAAAATCATTTTCTAGAATTAAAAACAGCCCTGGTCCACGGTGGAACCCACCGTGCACTAGGCACTGTGCACGTGGACTCAATCGGCTTGGGCCATCCGATCGGCATCCGGTGGGTGCGGGCGAGGCGGAGGAGTTATGTGATTTTTGATGGCCCTGATTAAAATGTGAACCGGTATGCCACATGGATGCACGATATTAAATCTAGGGATTTAAGTTAAATCATGCGGCCAGGATTAAAACATACCCCTTCACTGAGATCCGACGGCTGCTAGTGTGTCCGGCATGCGTGCGGCACGGGGGAAGCCGAGGGCTTCGTTCCTGGCACCGGCGGCGCGGCGGTGAGCGGCCACCGTCGGCGGCGATGACCTAAGGCCCTAGCTACCGGTGAAAATGGAAACTGGAGGAGGGGATTCAAGCGGTACCGGAGACATCGATGATGGGTTGTTGATGGCGACTGGCGATGAGGAGGAGCGGCGGGGCCCCTCGGGTTGGCGATGGCGACGGTGACTCGAGGATAGGTGGTTCAAACCAGGATGGTGCCGGGACGCACAGACGATAGGGAAGATGATGCTACGGTCGGCGACAGTGACGATGGCCACTAGCAATGGCTAGCGGCAATCGGAGGTGAAAACAGGGGCGGCGAAGGGTTCTTGCGCGACGGCGAATTCCGCCGAGAGAGGGCGACGGATGCGAAATCTTGTTAGGGATTCAGTTTCGGAGTTTAAGTAGGGTCTAGATGAAGGAAAACTGAGAGCTTCTAGAAGCACGCGGAGGCGTCGGTGATCTCGGGATTTCGATTGCGGCGGCGCGTCGAGAAAAAGAAAGGGTGGCGCCGGTGAGGGGGACACAAAGGCTGATAGGCGGGGCCGGATTAACAGCGGGCGGTGCAAGCTGGTAGGTGGGGCCCAGCGGCAAAGGGAGAGAGAGGGTGCGGGCGCGGGCGAGTGGCACCGACAGGCTGGCCCCACCTGGCAGAGAGAGGGGCGGGGAGAGCGGGTTGGGCTGGGCCGACCGGGAGGATTCGAGGTTGCGTCCCAATAAGGAATTAAAAAGCTTTTTGAATTAATTTAAATCTAGAAATTAGTTTTGAAGTTTAAAATATGAATTCAAATTTCATAAATTATAAAATAATTTAGTAAAATAAATTATTGGCTCTAGGATCCTTACAAAATTATTAAAATTTAAAAAAATATCAAAAGTTTAGCTCAAAGTTTTAGATTGCAAAACCTTTCTACATTTAAATAATTTTGAATTCAATTTTTGTTTGAAATTTTTAATTTGCTGATTTGAAAATAAGGGTGTTACAATGTTCTTCAAGGCTGCATCGTATCGATTTCTTGAGGTATCGACCCAATCAATGTGATTGTTGGGTTTATCTTGGTATATTTTGCTAGGTCTAAGGATGCATCAGTTTTCATCTCTTAGATTGGTGTGAATTAGGTCTCATTAGTTTGAGACTTCATCGGTTAAGTGTGACATCTTCATCTATTATATCCTGTTCATGTTGTGTACCATTCATCTAAATAAAGTATGCTCGATGCTTCTAAGTGTTATCGACTTATCATGATTAGCGACCATCTCGGTTAGGTCCGATCTCGCAATTATGGTAATTTAATGACATGAATATGTTGTTTGGCATGCTAAATTTAGTTTCTATCGGAGTACAATCCAATAGGTTATCTTTGTTTCTGAGCAATACTTCATCCGCGTCTAGGAGACACTCATTGGTCATGATGCACAAGGACACCACACTATCGGCCGATAGTGTGTTCTGCCCGACAGCGTGGGCGTGGTCATCAGCCCTATGGCCAATAGACGCGTTTATTCCTGTTGATTCTATTGTCACCATAGTCATCGGCTCGATAGCCAATCGATGTTACTACTAACATTGTTCTTTATGATTCTTTATTAGTTGTAGGGTCAAACTAATTGGCACGCTCAAAACCTTCTTTTTCTTATAATATTATAGGACCTACACTGGAGTTAAGTAGATCTCCCAGGCCAGCGTGTGACCAAAAAATACACCAATACACTTTTTGGCACACCCGGTGGGACACTTTTTCAGATCACTCATCCATGGCGAGCAAGATTGATGGCAACAACATCATCCCACTCACCATGGACGCATTAACTGATGAACAGAGAGTGGAGGTACAGGATCACGTGGAAAACTACAAGAGAATGTGCCTCGATATTTTCAACATGACTCGATCTGGCCCTGTCCAAAGAAGTCAGTTGCCAAAACCATCTGCGACAAGTAAGATCCCTCACTGGAGGTCAAAAGTCCACTGGTCACTTTTCTGGAAGCCATTGACAATGCTTTACATCACGCCCTCCTCGTAAATCAGTCTGAGGTATTGGTTAATACCTTGCATAGATTGATAAAAAATACTATCAACAGGACAATTGCTTAAGAGCCAACGTAGGGCCTAGTGTACTTCTCGACCAATCCTCCTCGCTTGCTGAAAAACCATCAACACACTCGGCCGATTCTACCATCACAAGGGCCGATGAGACAGGGTCCGTCGAACACTTCGTTCATCTGAGAGACTGACATGACGGCCCTGTTACCTATGCCCACGCTCTAGGGGCTAGGTGGACAGGACCAATCCTAGAACAGGTATTCCTTCTGTATGGCTACACCACCATCCCAGCCTTCGGTCGTGTCGCAAGGGCCGATCAGGCAAGAGGTACCCTAGCCCACTTATGGAATCGCCAGAAACATGTTGCCAAATCTTATGCCACCAAGGGGGCACCCGATGGTATTCCTCAAGGGAACCACCAAAAACATCCTACAGAGTACCACCCTACTATAACAAAGAACAAAGATACAACGTTGTTCAGTTGGATCAGTATCAGCAACCCCCAACAACTGACCGGTACCTCATGCCAAACCAACAGGAAGATGATTGGGTGAACCGAATTACTAACGTGATTCGAGACCAGTTAGGACTCAAGCCCAAGGATCAAACCTATGTGTATCAGTGACCGTACCTAGAGTGGTTCGATCGGGTGCCACTACCGGATCGATACAAGATCCCTGACTTCACCAAGTTCTCAGGGCAAGACTCGGTCTCCACGATCAAGCACATCAGCTGTTTCCTCGCTCAGTGCGGTGAGGCATCGGTGAAGAAGCACAAAAGGTCAGATTCTTCCTGCTATCACTATCAGGATCAACCTTTGCATTGTTCTCGTCACTATCGGTGAACTCTGTTAGAGGATGGGCAGATTTGGAGAAGAAGTTTCATAAATATTTATTCATCGGCATACATGATATGAAGCTCATGGATTAGATGACGGTAAAACAAAAGATGGATGAGTCGGTCCAACATTACGCGTACAGGTTTCACGACGTGAGAAGTAGGTGCTATAGCCTTAACCTCAGTGATGCACAACTGGCAGAATTAGCATTCTAGGGGCTCATGAACCCGATAAAGGAAAGGTTTTCATCACAATAATTCGAGAGCCTCTCACACTTGGTATAGTGGGTATCGGCCCATGAGAGCCGATTCCAGGAGGCAAAAAGAGACAAGTATCAGAAGAAGGTGGTGTATGCTCACGCGCCCCATTCGGTCTCTGATGAGGACAACGGGTCTGATGCAGAGGTTGGTCTGGCCCAATGAACTAAAAACAGGAAGCAGGTCGTGTGCCCATGGGAAAATCCAGCGAACAAAGAAGAGAAGTATGACTTCGACATCAGCAAGGTCGATAGGACATTCAATCTGTTGCTGAAAGAAAAGAAAATCCAGTTGCCACCTAACCACGTGATACCGCTCGTCGATGAATTGAAGAAGAATAAATACTGTAAGAGGCACAACTCTCCATCTCACCACACAAACAAATGCAAAGTTTTTAGACAACAGATCCAATCGGCCATGGAGCAAGGCAAAATCAAGTTCAATAACAGGAAGAAACCGATGAACATCGACAGTCACCCCTTCCTGGTCAACATGGTGCATGCGCACCACTCTGATGACCGACACTCGAAGAAGAGCAGGTGAGCTAGCACTAGCGTCACCTCCTTAGGTCTAATTAGAAAATATGAGAGGAAGTCATGAGAAATGACGGACAGCGAGGACGATCACAAGTACTCATGATTCAACCCCCATTGGAATTGTGTGTTCTTCAGATTCTACTGGAATGAAGGGCTCCGTCTGCCATTGATGGATGACTACCCCGAGTGTGTCAACAAAGATAGGTGGCAGGGTGATTATGATCCAAGCACTGAGAAGACAAGGCCACACAGCCAAGAAAGGTTGACCATCCATAGGAGGGTGTCACCACCAAGGACATCGATACTTTAGAGGCTTGGGCCCACCAATGCTAAGGAAAACGGTCAACTAGCCGATGGTGACATTACTGTAGGAAAGCAATAGTGGTGTCCCAGTGGGATATTCACAAAGAATCAGAACTAGAGAGTACAACGACAATAGTAGAGAGAGCTGAATGCACAAAGCCACAAGAACGAAACTGATCGGCTCCGAAGGATTAAAAGTGAATGGCGAGTGAAGGACAAGGGCGATCACGACGACAAGAAAGATGCAGGGGTAAATATGATTTTCTTTCACCCTATAGAGTATAGGGCCACCTTTGAGGCCGACGCTGAACAGGCCGATACAATGGTCCAGCTGGTGTTGACCCCACAGCCGGCAGTATTTGACAAGCCAGAAGATCACGAGCATTGGCACCTAAGACGTCTTTACATCAAGGACCTGGTCAACGGTAAGCCGATGTCCAAGATGATGATAGATGAAGGTGCAGCCATAAACTTGATGCCATATGCCACCTTCCGGTAGCTAGGAAAAGGGCCAAAAGACCTCACCAAAACCAATATGGTACTGATGGACTTCGGCGGCAATTCATTGGAAATGATGGGGGTGCTAAATGCAGAGTTAACGGTTGGGAGCAAGATCGTGCCAACCACCTTCTTTGTCATAGAAGGGAAAAGATCCTACAATTTTCTACTGGGGCATGATTGGATTAATGTGAATTGTTGCGTCCCATCGACAATGCATCAAAGCCTCATATAGTGGGCCGAAAATCAAGTGGAAATCGTTCTTGTCGATAAATCGGTTAACGTGGAAATAGCTGATTTATCGGTGTGGGATATGGAAGAAGTTGTCTACCTATCCGACAAGGCTTGAGACGGTGATTTTCTTTAAGTGTCAAATGACGGAATCAAACCAATCGGCAATGAACAACCCAAGCTTACCCTTTGAAGGCGACATGGATGAAGCAAAAGGAAAAATCGATCAAGGCTTCGCCATAACCGATGAGCTACAGGAAGTAGACATTGGACCCGGTGATAGACCAAGGTCAACCTTTATAAGTTCTCAACTGCCCGATGAAATAAAGAATGAATTAATTGCATTATTATGAGAATATTGGGATTTTTTCGCATGGGAATATCATGAAATGCCAAGACTAAGTTGATCGATCATAGAACATCGACACCCAATAAGACAAGGTATCGGCCATTTAAGCAGTCACCTCGACAGTTCAAGGAGAAAATATATTCAGATATCAAGGCCGAGGTAACAAGATTATATGAATCCAACATCATATAATAGAAGATTCATAGATGATTCTCAAGAACACCCAACCCCTACCGATAAAACCAAGTTGTAGTCACTGATTGGAAAGATAAATTTTCTTAGAAGATTCATAGCTGATCTCTCAAGAAAAATAGAGGCATTCACTCCACCATTGAAGCTGAAGCCTGACTAGAAATTCATATGGGAGAAAAGCAGCAACATGCATTTAACAAATTAAAGAATACCTAGCCTCACCTCCAATGCGGATGTCGCCACAGAAAGGGATTCCATTCATGTTATATTTATCAACCGATGATCAAGTCATCAGATCGGTCCTGGTGTAGGAGATTGATAAGAAAGGGTGATTTTCTACCTCAGTAGAAGACTATTGGACGCCAAGAGCTGATACCCCGCAGTGGAGAATCTTTGTTTATGCCTATACTTCTTGTGCACCAAACTAAGACACTACCTGCTATCATAAGAATGCATGGTGATATGTATGGCCGATGTCATTAAGTATATGCTATCGTCCCAAGTATTGAAAGGGCGTATCAGCAAGTGGGTCCTGTCACGCCCCGATTAAATAAATCAGGACCTTTATTGAAATTCCATAGAAAATCAATAAACCAAGACGTTCATCATGTGACCATGTACAATACGAGCAATCATTCACGGTTCGTAGACCGTATTAGTACAAAAGTGAATAAAGATGAAGAGAAACTAATAAATCAAAGGGTCCTAGATGAACGCCTCCTTCCAGTCTCACCTTGACTGGGTCGCTACTCCAGACCTTCATCCTCCTCATAGTAAACGAGCTCTGGTGGTGTAAGTCAACGGGGGTGAGTACAAACGTACTCAGCAAGTCACCGAATGCAAATATAATGCAAGGTAATAACAAGGGAGATAGTGGCTAATTTTTGCGGAAGAGCATAATTTGTAAAGCAATTAAATGTGAACAATTTATTATTACTGAAACGTACACATGTGTATGCATCATCATCTTATAACTCGAGGGGTACAGTCGGCCCCACCTCGCTCAACAGTCCTTACATGCCATGAATAACTCAACCATTCAAACAATAATAAACTAACTACGAGTAGTAACACAACCCACCCTTGACCGTGGGCTCGGCTTTTCGAAAAGATTAAATTACTCTGATCAGAGACGTACCACTGTACCCACAAGGCACGCACTCACCACTTACACCAAAGTGTAACGAGATGACCCATTCCATGGGAACTCGTGCCAAAACCTTCCATATGGTCCTCCTCGACTCAACGACACCCTCTTATAGGTTTCATATGGTGTCCCGACGCGTCGGAGCCCCACCATACCCCCCCTTGAGCCTCGTCGGTACAAGTCACCCACAGGTTGCCCCTTGCCCCCTCCACTATGGTGCATCGAGTCGGATTGTTCCATACTTCCAGTTAGGACTTACCCATTAGACTTGTGGTTGGTACGGAAGTGCTTTGCAACAGATCCCGCAGACCGGTCCTTATAGTGCCCCGGGTGCGACCAACCAGTTCCCGAGCTTACACCCGGAACCCACCATACTTATAACGTAGCCAACTCCAACAGAGTCCAGAGACAAGAATAACGGGGAAATTCATATAACAGAATCCATCTATCTACGACTCATTCTTTTTATCCTATAGCAGTTGTGCCAGTACATTGGGCACTAGCTAATATAATATTTGTAGAGTGACAAGGAGTTAAGGCTCAATAAGCATGGCTTGGGTTTGCACATAAGGACGAGGATCTAGTAAATATAAGTGTAGGGCTTGATATTTGACTAATGCAATATTATCCTATGAGTTATAGCGATAATTTATTAAAACATGGGCTCAATGATGATCAACTATTTCCACAGGAGGGTTCAATGACTTGCCTTGCTCAGCAAAGGGTGAAGGTGGAACCTCGGGATAAAACTCCGGCTCCTCGACGAACTCGTAGTCTTCTCGATACGGAAAAAGTAAACAGTACATTCAATAAACAGATAAAAATCCACCAAATAATTAACATACATGTTTATTGGTTTGATAATGTGAAATAAGGTTTTAATATTCTGAAGTTTTGGTGAAAACAGTAAAACTTATATTTTAAGGTTTTTCCTAATTTATTTTCTGAATAAATAATTTTAACCCTAAGGGGTTTTTATTCATTTAATTAATAAGATTATTTTGGGCAATAGTAACATACTGTCTTTATGGCATTAATGTGTAGAGAATAAAATGCTGGATTTAATAAAATTTAAATGGTGAAATTTGGAGTTAAAATGAACAAGTTATGAATTTTCAAAGTTTAAATCAATTTCTGGAATTTTATTTAAACAGAAATTGGTTTTAGTCAACGGTGAGCCAGGATCACAGTGGACCGATGTACTATGCGCGTGGACCGGATCAACCAGGACCGTCGGATCTAGATCCGGCGATCGGGCGCGAGGCGGAAGGCTTAAGTAAAAATGGACGGCTAGGATTATAACGCATCGAACGGGTACGCGTTGACGCACCTAGATCGAATTCAGGTTTTAAGTTGTGATCAATGGTCAGGATCACAGGGTACCTGTTTGACCAGATCTGAGGGCCTGGATTAAATCCCGAAGGGATTTAATTGTGGCCCTCCGATCGCGATCGGACGGCCATGACGCGATCCGACATGGCACGAGCGTAAGGGTACTTAGCCCCCTTCGTCTTCGTCTCTGGCGGGTTCGGGCGCGGTGGCGATGGCGGCGGCGAGCGCCTACAGTCCTAGCCTACCAGCAGAAATGGAACGAGGGGAATATGGCGGTCACTGATGGTACCTTCGACAGCGACGAAGGGCGACGGATGGCGACCAGCGGCGAGGGGTAGACGGGGAGGTCCTTCGGGTGCTTGACGGCGGTGGTGATCCGGCGGCGTTCACGGCCAACTGGAGGTGTGGCCGAGGACGGGCAGTCGATGACGGTCACGACGGTGGCGATGGCTAGGACGGAGGGGGTCCGAGGTGGCAGCGATTGGTGACCGGAGGTGGAGCAGAGGGTAAAACCTGAAAAGATGGCAGTGGCGCTCTGGAGGGCTTAGGCTAGAGCTTAGGCATTGTGGGCAGTGGGCGGCGACCTCAGGGGTATTTATAGGGTCACCGGTGGTGAGGATGGAAGGTTAAACCGAGGAAACCCGAAGGTTCCTTTCTATCTCCGGCGATGTTTTCCAAACTCATGGGTAGCCTTCCATAAACACGAAACCGCGTCGGCTTTAGATGGAATGGGGTCGCCGGCAATCGTGGGAAATGAATCTGGGGTCAGATCTGTGGATACGGGCGGTCGGCGGTGTGGAAGCAGAAGGGGGTCCCGGATAAGGAAGGGGGGATCCCCTTCCAACGAAGAAGACGAAGCTGACAGGTAGGCTCCACCTGTCAGTGGGCGAAATAGAAAAGGAAGGGCCGACAGGCGGGCCATGGCTGTCGGGGAGGGACTGACGGGTGGGGCCATGCGGGGTGCGGGTGGGAGAGAGAAGCGTGGGAGTGCGTCGACAGGTGGGTCCCACACGTCAGTGGCTGGCGGTCGGACTGGGCCGGGCTCGGGGCACTTTGGAGGTTGACGGCCCGTTTAGAATTTAAATTGTTTTCTGTTTTAAAATAATTACAGTAATTCATATATTTGTTTAAGGATTGAAGCACTGTTGATAAAAATTTGTAAAAAATCCTGAAATTATGCTTTGGCCTCTAGTTTATCCCATAAAATTTTCAATGTTCAAATTTTGAATATTGCTCCCTGGTTGGCTTTAATAGGGATCTTTAGGAGTTTTCTTTAATAAAATCCAGAAATTCCTTTATTATTATATTTATTTTATTTTATTTCCTTTTAAATCTTGGGGTGTTACAATCCTATCCCCCTTACAGAGAATCTCGTCCTCGAGATTCGGATCATTCCTCGAATAGCTCAGGATGCTGTGCCTTGAGTTCATCTTCTTTTTCCCATGTAGCTTCCTCTACGGGATGATTGCTCCACTGAACCTTACAGAAATGGATGACACAACTTCTGGTGGTCCTTTCGTTGACTTCCAATATCTTGACGGGCTTTTCCACATAGGTCAAATCTTCTTGAACATCCAACTGTTGCAGGTCCACTTGCTCGGTCGGTACGCGAACGAAGGCACTTCTTCAGTTGGGACACATGAAACACATCATGTACTCTGGTCAGTGAGGGTGGCAGTTCCAACTAATAAGTGACTTCGCCTTGGCGTTGAATAATGGGAAATGGACCAACATATCGAGGGGCCAACTTTCCTCTCATGTTAAACCGTTGAGTGCCACGGAGGGGTGTGACACGGAGGTAGACATGGTCTCCCTCTTCAAAGGCTAAATCTCAACGACGATTGTCCGCATAGCTCTTTTGTCAAGATTGGGCTATCTTGAGTCGGTCTCTGATGATCCGTACCTTCTCTTCAGCTTCCCGAAGGATGTCTGTTCCAAACACTTGGGATTCACCAGTTTGATCCCAAAGTAGAGGCGTCCTACACTTACGTCCATATAGGGCTTCGAACGGGGACATCTGAAGGCTGGCTTGATAACTGTTGTTGTACGAAAACTCGGCGTACAGTAAACTCTTGTCCCAAGTTGCTCCAAAATCCAAGACGCATGCCCGTAGCAGATCTTCTAATATCTGATTCACTCTTTCCGTTTGTCCATCTGTCTGAGGGTGGTAAGCAGTACTGAAGTTCAATGTTGTTCCCATCTCTTCTTGAAAGTTCTTCCAGAAACGAGAGATAAACTGACTTCCTCTGTCGGATACTATCTTCTTAGGCACTCCATGAAGACACACAGTGCGGGCCATATATAATTCTGTGAGCTTAGGACCACTGAAGGTCGTCTTAATGGCTATGAAGTGTTCTACTTTCGTTAGCCGGTCAATGATTACCCAAATAGAATCATATCCAAGCTGGGTCTTTGGGAGTCCGGTGATGATGTCCATTCCGATTTCTTCCTATTTCCATTCAGGCACTTTAAGTGGTTGTAACAGTTCTGCAGGTCTCTGATGTTCTGCCTTTACTCTTCTGCAGGTGTCACATTCTGCGACGAACTAAGCAATCTCTTTCTTCATGCTAACCCACCAATAGCGTTCCTTCAGGTCCTGGTACATCTTAGTACTTCCGGGATGGATGGAGTATAAAGTATCATGGGCTTCCCTTAGGATAAGGGTTTTTATCTCTAGTTTATCCGGCACACATATCCGGGTTCCAAACCATACAGTGCCATTCTCGTCTTCTGAAAATCCTGGTGCTTTACCTGGTCTCATGTTCTTCTTAATGGCAGCTATATCCGGGTCTTCCATCTGAGCCTCACGGATCTGCTCAAATAGAACTGGCTGGGTCTCCAAGGTGGCTAGATACGCTCCTGTGGTTAACCCAAGGTTTAGCTTTTCCATCTCCTTATAGAGTAAGGGCGCGTGATCCTAAATCATGACGGCGGTGCAATATCCCTTACGACTTAATGCATCAGCTACCACATTGGCTTTTCCGGGGTGGTAGTGAATACCTAAGTCATAGTCTTTTATTAATTCCAACCATCGTCTTTGCCTCAGATTGAGGTCCGGCTGCGTGAAGATGTACTTCAAACTCTTGTGATCCGTAAAGATTTCACAGCGATTTCCGACCAAATAATGCCTCCTTATCTTAAGGGCGTGCACAACAGCGGCCAATTCCAAGTCATGGGTCGGGTAATTTAGCTCATGAGGTCTCAACTGACGAGAAGCGTATGAAATAACCTTTCCATCTTGCATGAGAACACATCCCAATCCTTGGCAAGATGCGTCGCAATAGACATGGAAGTCCTTTCGGATATCTGGTAGGGTCAGTATGGGTGCTGACACCAGTCGGGTCTTGAGGGTGCGAAAACTTTCCTCGCATTCAGGGGTCCATTCAAACTTTTCTCCCTTCTGCAATAACTTGGTCATAGGCTTGGCTATCTTGGAGAAATTCTCGACGAACCTCCGATAATATCCTGCCAAACCATGAAAACTTCGTATCTCTGATACGTTGGTGGGTGGCAACCAATCCGTAACTGCTTCTACGGTGGCAGGGTCTACTGCGATACCTTGCGCAGAAATGATGTGTCCAAGGAACTTTACTTCTTCCGTCCAAAATTTGCACTTGCTGTACTTGGCGTATAACTGGTGTTCTCTTAGCTTTCCTAAAGTCAACCGGATGTGAGTCTCGTGCTCCTTCTGATCCTTGGAATAGATGAGGATGTCACCTATAAAAACCACGATGAATTTGTCCAAATACTCCATGAACACCTTATTCATCATATTCATGAAGAAGGCAGGGGCGTTGGTCAATCCAAAAGACATAATCGTGCACTCATATAATCCATAGCGAGAGGTAAAAGCCGTCTTGGGTATATCCTCCTCTCGAATCCTCAACTGATGATATCCGGATCGCAGGTCGATCTTGGAAAATACCGTAGCTCCTTTCAACTAGTCAAAAAGATCATCGATCCTGGGTAACGGGTACTTGTTCTTGATGGTCACCTCATTCAAGGCTCGGTAGTCCACACACATACGCTTAGCCTTGTCCTCTTTCTTCTCAACGAAGATGACGGGGGCTCCCCACGGGGATGTGCTAGGTCTGATGTATCCCTTCTTCTCAAGATCCTCCAGCTGTTTCTTCATCTCAGCTAGCTCATTTGTGGCCATTCGGTATGGTCGCTTGTAGATGGGAGTGGTTCCGGGTACCAAATCAATACAGAACTCAATATCCCTCTTGGGTGGCATCCCTGGTAAATCCTCTGGAAAAACGTCTGGGTACTCGCAAACTACTGGTATCTCCTCCAATGTAATCTGGTGCAGCCTTGGTCTTCCGAACTTCAGGCTTGGCATCTGAAATGTGACGGCAGCCCTTCTTCACTGGTCACAGTCACTTGTTTCTGGGCACACCTTATCACTCCTTGGTGTTTATTGAGCCAATCCATTCCTAGAATGAGATCCAATCCTTGGCATTCTATTAGGATGGGGTCAACCCAAAATATTGAGCCTTGGATATCTACCCATACCCTTGGACTATAGGAATGGGCGAGAGTTTGTTTGCTAGGGGTGGCTATTAATACGGGTCTAGGTAGTTCACTTATGTCCAGATCATTCTTTTCCACAAAAGTCGTCGATATAAAGGAGTGCGTAGCTCCAGTCTCAAATAAAACTACTGCAAGGGCTGAATGTACTGTGAACTTACCCATAACGATCTCTGGCGTGGCCTGGGCTTCTTCGGCGGTGACGTGGTTGACGCGAGCGTGGATGGACGGGTTTGATGCAACTCCTTGAGCGCGCTTAGGGTGAGGGCACTGGTGGGAGTAATGCCCTTCCTGGTGGCAGTTGAAACACACCATGGGCTTGCCATGCTTGTCGCGCAGAACTTCCGCCTTCTTTGCCGGGGCGGGTGGAACGGCGGGTGCGGCGGGAGCGGGGCGAGGCTGTTCAGCTCTGGCGTTGGCGGTGGGTGGCGCCAGACGATACACGGGGCGCGGATGATATTGTGTTGCCAGTGGAGGGGGTGTGAAGCGGGGCCTTTGTGCCATGCCTTGATTCTGCCTGAAGGCGATCATCCTCTTTTTCTTCAGGTCAACCTTGTTCTGCTGGGTCTCCTGAATTATAGCCTTATTCACCAACTTTTGAAAGTTGGCGTAATCCCCGGAGATGAGTTGAAGGGACAACTCATCCTTCAGTCCTCGGAGGAACTTGGACTGTCTGGCCGCATCGGTACAGACCTCCTCGGGTGTGTACCAGGCCAACCTGTTGAATTCATGCAGGTACTCGGTGACTGTCCTGCTCCCTTGTTGCAGGTCCTGAAACTCCTGCTGCTTTTGTGCAATGATGTCAGTCGGGGACATGAGCGGCACAGAAGGCATCAAAGAACTCCGCCCAAGTATGGACGTGTCCCTCAGGCAAAGTTTCGCGTAGGTTGTCCCACCATTTTGCGGTGGGGCCCTGGAGCTGGTGGGCGGTGAAAGCCACCCTTTCCTGCTCAGTGCAGGTTAGCAGGTCTAGCTTCTTTCCAATGGTTCTCAACCAATCACCAGCCTCCATGGTGTTGGTGGTGCTTGAGAACATGGGTGGGCGGACTCGGAGAAATTCCGAGAGCTGAGAGGTGGGAGCGGGAGCTGGAGTGGCAAGGCGAGGCAGCTCGGGCTGTTGGTGGAGGCGGAAGAACTGAGCCTGCTGCTCTTGCATTTGCTGCTGCTGCTGTTGCATCTGATTTAACAGGGCAGCGACCAACGGGTTCTGGTTGGCCATCATTTCGGCCAACGTGGGGTGATTGGCGACCGGGGCTTGCCTTTGCCCGGTTGCTCCCCACTGTGGCAAGTTGCCATTTTCTCCTCCGTTCTGAGGGACGTCGGAGCCTTGAGTGTTAGTCATCCTGAAGTTTCCAAAGTAGATAACATTTTCTTAGAGGAAATGAATATTAAGCTTTATTCCAAAATGTCGTTCTTGCGATTACATTTATTGTCTTTTATTTAATCCTTCACTCATGCCTTATATTCGACATGAATGGCAATACAATTCAAAAATATTAAAAGAGAACAATCAATCGTAAATACTACGTCTATGGCAGCTTAGGGGACGACTCGACCACGGGCTCGATGGAGACGGTCGGGATGGTGGAACTGGAAGGTCCGACGGGTGGTGCGCTACGAGAAATCCTCTTGGGCCTCACGGTGGGGATCCGAAGCGATTTCCTCTTGCGGGGAGGAAGGGGTGCGATCTCCTTGATATCCTTCTTCAACTCCTTGAGCTGATGACGGAGCTGGGTGTTGACTATGGCGCCTTGGCATAGAAGCTCGTTCTGACGCCTCAACTCCTCTACCTCGAAGGTCAACTGGGGGTTCTACTGGACCTGTCGACGAAGCTCAGCATTCTCACGGTTCAGGTTCTCCGAGGTATGGCAGGTAGAAGTCGATGGTGTCGTGCTGGCTGTCTGCGTCAAGGACGGCCTCTGTGTGTATGTTGTCCATGGCCTCCAAAAGCCTCATGGTGCGAGCGATGGCGGAATTGCTCTAAGTAAGAGGGCTGATGTAGATGCTGTTGTGACTCCCTGGTGTGCGCATGGGCATGAAGTGGTAGATGGTGTCGCAGAGGTGGCAGACGTAGACCAGTCGAAGCTCGGTGAGGGCTTGAAGTGCAGCCTGCTGGCTGGCCACCACGAACGAGGGTCCTCCGACTCCATGGGTGTAGAAGGGAGGCTGCATGGGGGAGGAGCGGATGACATCCGTGACCTCGCAGTAGCTCTCGCTCGCATCGGGAAAGATCCCGTGGAACACGGGCTCATGGGAGAATCCCAAGAAATCGACGAGCACGCGAAGCTCGCGGATGAATTCGGCCTTGTCACGAAGAGTCCCGCACATGGTATGGACCGGCATCTACAAAAGAGAGAAAATTTTTGTGAAAATCTTGGAAGATGAGAGGTTAAGTAATTTTGTAAGAAAATAGGGTTATTATAAGTCCTAGGGTCAGGTCTGTTTGGCTTCCTACAGTCAAGTCGGCTCTGATACCATCTTGTCACGCCCCGATTAAATAAATCAGGACCTTTATTGAAATTCCATAGAAAATCAATAAACCAAGACGTTCATCATGCGACCACGTACAATACGAGCAATCATTCACGGTTCGTAGACCATATTAGTACAAAAGTGAATAAAGATGAAGAGAAACTAATAAATTAAAGGGTCCTAGATGAACACCTCCTTCTAGTCTCGCCTTGACTAGGTCGCTACTCTAGACCTTCATCCTCCTCGTAGTAAACGGCTCTAGTGGTGTAAGTCGACGGGGGTGAGTACAAACGTACTCAGCAAGCCACCGAATGCAAATATAATGCAAGGTAATAACAAGGGAGATAGTGGCTAATTTTTGCGGAAGAGCATAATTTGTAAATCAATTAAATGTGAACAATTTATTATTACTGAAATGTAAACATGTGTATGCATCATCATCTTCTAACTCGAGGGGTACAGTCAGCCCCACCTCGCTCAACAGTCCTTACATGCCATGAATAACTCAACCATTCAAACAATAATAAACTAACTGCGAGTAGTCACACAACCCGCCCTTGACCGTGGGCTCGGCTTTTCGAA
The DNA here is from genome assembly GCA_019279435.1 of Zizania palustris. NCBI lineage: Eukaryota > Viridiplantae > Streptophyta > Magnoliopsida > Poales > Poaceae > Zizania > Zizania palustris. The sequence goes on from JAAALK010000285.1 coordinate 12,551,513, forward strand.
AAGATTAAATTACTCTGATTAGAGACGTACCACTTGTACCCACAAGGCACGCACTCACCACTTACATTAAAGTGTAACGAGATGACCCATTCCATGGGAACTCGTCCCAAAACCTTCCATATGGTCCTCCTCGACTCAACGGCACCCTCTTATAGGTTTCATATGGTGTCCCGACGCGTCGGAGCCCCACCATACCCCCCTTGAGCCTCGTCGGTACAAGTCACCCGCAGGTTGCCCCTTGCCCCCTCCACTATGGTGCATCGAGTCGGATTGTTCCATACTTCCAGTTAGGACTTACCCATTAGACTTGTGGTTGGTACGGAAGTGCTTTGCAACAGATCCCGCAGACCGGTCCTTATAGTGCCCCGGGTGCGACCAACCAGTTCCCGAGCTTGCACCCGGAACCCACCATACTTATAACGTAGCCAACTCCAACAGAGTCCAGAGACAAGAATAATGGGGAAATTCATATAAGAGAATCCATCTATCTACGACTCATTCTTTTTATCCTATAGCAGTTGTGCCGGTACATTGGGCACTAGCTAATATAATATTTGTAGAGTGACAAGGAGTTAAGGCTCAATAAGCATGGCTTGGGTTTGCACACAAGGACGGGGATCTAATAAATATAAGTGTAGGGCTTGATATTTGACTAATGCAATATTATCCTATGAGTTATAGCGATAATTTATTAAAACATGGGCTCAATGATGATCAACTATTTCCACAGGAGGGTTCGATGACTTGTCTTGCTCAGCAAAGGGTGAAGGTGGAACCTCGGGATAAAACTCCGGCTCCTCGACGAACTCGTAGTCTTCTCGATACGGAAAAAAGTAAACAGTACATTCAATAAACAGATAAAAATCCACCAAATAATTAACATACATGTTTATGGGTTTGATTATGTGAAATAAGGTTTTAATATTCTGAAGTTTTGGTGAAAACAGTAAAACTTATATTTTAAGGTTTTTCCTAATTTATTGTCTGAATAAATAATTTTAACCCTAAGGGGTTTTTATTCATTTAATTAATAAGATTATTTTGGGCAATAGTAACATACTGTTTTTATGGCATTAATGTGTAGAGATTAAAATTCTGGATTTAATAAAATTTAAATGGTGAAATTTGGAGTTAAAATGAGCAAGTTATGAATTTTCGAAGTTTAAATCAATTTCTGGAATTTTATTTATACAGAAATTGGGTTTTAGTCCATGGTGAGCCAGGCTCATGGTGGACCGCTGTACTGTGCGCGTGGACCGGATCAACTAGGACCGTCGGATCTGGATCCAGCGATCGGGCGCGAGGCGGAAGGCTTAAGTAAAAATGGACGGCTAGGATTATAACGCATCGAACGGTACGCGTGGACTGCACCAGATCGAATTCAGGTTTTAAGTTGCGATCAATGTTCAGGATCACAGGGTACCGGTTTGACCAGATCTGAGGGCCTGGATTAAATCCCGAAGGGTTTTAATCGTGGCCCTCCAATCGCGATCGGACGGCCATGACGCGATCCGACACGGCACGAGCGTAAGGGTACTTAGCCCCCTTCGTCTCTGGCTCCGGTGGGTTTAGGCGTGGTGGCGACAGCAGCGGCGAGCGCCTACAGTCCTAGCTGCCAGCAGAAATTGAACGAGGGGAATACAGCGGTCACGATGGAACCTTCGACAGCGACGAAGGGTGACGGATGGCGACCGGCGGCGAGGGGTAGACGGGGAGGTCCTTCGGGTGCTTGACGGCGGCGGTGATCCGGCGGCGTTCACGGCCAACGGAGGTGTGGCCGAGGACGGGCAGTCGACGATGGTCACGACGGTGGCGATAGCTAGGACGGAGGGGGTCCGAGGCGGCAGCGATTGGTGACCGGAGGTGGAGCAGAGGGTAAAACCCGAAAAGATGGCAGTGGCGCTCTGGAGGGCTTAGGCTAGAGCTTAGGCGTTGTGGGCAGTGGGCGGTGACCTCAGGGGTATTTATAGGGTCACCGGCGGCGAGGATGGAAGGTTAAACCGAGGAAACCCGAAGGTTCCTTTCTATCTCCAGCGATGTTTTCCAAACTCATGGGTAGCCTTCCATAAACACGAAACCGCGTCGGCTTTAGATGGAATGGGGTCGTCGGCGATCGTGGGAAATGAATCCGGGGTCGGATCTGTGGATACGGGCGGTCGGCGGTGTGGAAGCAGAAGGGGGTCACCGGATAAGGAAGGGGGGATCCCCTTCCAACGAAGAAGACGAAGCTGACAGGTGGGCTCCACCTGTCAGTGGGCGAAACAGAAAAGGAAGGGCCGACAGGCAGGCCATGGCTGTCGGGGAGTGGAAGCGGGAGGGGAGGGACTGACGGGTGGGGCAATGCGGGGTGCGGGCGGGAGAGAGAAGCGTGGGAGTGCGCCGACAGGCGGGTCCCACACATCAGTGGCTGGCGGTCGGACTGGGCCAGGCTCGGGGCCCTTTGGAGGTTGACGGCCCGTTTAGAATTTAAATTGTTTTCTGTTTTAAAATAATTATAGTAATTCATATATTTGTTTAAGGATTGAAGCACTGTTGATAAAAATTTGTAAAAATTCATGAAATTATGCTTTGGCCTCTAGTTTATCCCATAAAATTTTCAAGTTCAAATTTTGAATATTTCTCCCTGTTTGGCTTTAATAGGGCTCTTTAGGAGTTTTCTTTAATAAAATCCAGAAATTCCTTTATTATTATATTTCTTTTATTTTTTCCTTTTAAATCTTGGGGTGTTACAGGTCCTCTCTCTCATTGAATTTGACCTTATGTATGAATCGGCTAAGGCAATAAAAGGGCAAGAGATAGCTGATTTCATAGTCCAACATAGGGATGATGCAGTGACTCGTATTGAGCCGACACCATGGTCCTTATTCTTCGATGGATCGGTGTGTCGACATGGATGTGGTATAGGCCTAGTAATTGTCTCCCCTCGGGGGGCATCATTTGAATTCGCATACACCATCAAACCTTTCTCCACCAATAACCAGGCCAAATATGAAGCAGTATTGAAAGGGTTACAATTATTAGAAGAAGTGGGCGTCGATACAATAGAAATCATGGGAGACTCTATGCTAGTAATGAGGCAGTTGTTAGATGAAAACGAATGCAAAGATGGTATGCTGAAAGAATATCATGATCGGTGTCAAGCCATAATGACAAGCTTCTGAAGTGTAATCCTTACTCATATCCCGAGGGAGCAGAACTCAAAAGCAAATGACTTGGCCTAGACGACGTTAGGGTACAAGACGATGGCTAGGTAAATTGAGATAGAGGTTGCATAGATAGAGGCCAATGATTGGAGGTATGATATCATTCATTACTTGAAAAATCCATCGACATAGGCACCAAGAAGACATAGATATCAAGCAACAAGATACGTTTTGTTCGGGGAAGACTTGTACCATCAGACAACCGATGGGGTTCTCCTTAAATGCATAAGTGTCGAAGAAGCCAAGGTGGTGATGTGTGAGGTACACGATGGCATATGTGGAACACACCAGTTAGCCCACAAAATGAAATGGTTGCTTCAGAGGGTAGATTACTTATGGCCGACTATGGTGGAGGCCTACATAAAATATTATAAAGGGTGCCAAGACTTCTAGAGGTTTGGAGCTATTTAGAGGACGCCCGCATCGGCAATGAACCCGATAATTAAACCATGGCCCTTCAGAGGGTGGGGTGTCGATATGATCGCCAAATCTACCCAACGTCAAGTAAGGGACATAAGTTTATATTGGCAACCACTGACTATTTCACGAAATGGGTAGAAGTTATTCCACTCAAAAGGGTTACTTCTGCCGATGCCATTGAGTTCATCAGAGAACATATAATATATCGGTTCGGGATTCCCCAGACCATCACCACATATCAAGGGACAATCTTCGTATCGGAGGAATTCCAGCAATTCACAACCGGTATGGGAATTAAGCTCTTAAATTCATCGCCATATTATGCACAGGCTAATGGTCAAGCTGAAGCATCAATTAAGAGTTTGATCAAGTTGATAAAGCACAAGATCAACGAGTAACTAAAGCGTTGGCATCGGTCTCTGTCAGAAGCACTCTAGGCTTATCAGATGGTGTGACATGGATCCACCCAAGTACCACCATATCAGTTAGTCTATGGCTATGAAGCAGTACTACCGTGAGAAAATAACATCAAATCATGAAGGATTACATTATAGGACCAGCTCACAACCGATGATTATTATAACCTTCTGACATATGGCCTAGACGATCTGGCGCAGGTCTATTTGAGAGCCCTCGAGAAGATTGAAGAACACAAAGCAAGGGTTGCTAGGTTTTATAACAAGAAAGTGGTACCCAAGTCATTCGAACAAGGAGAACTCGTATGGAAACTTATCCTACCGATCGGGTCTAAGGACAATCGATTCGGTAAGTGGTCACCTAATTGGGAAGGAACCTTTTGAATACATCGAGTGGTGCCTAACAACGCCTATATTCTCAAAGGATTGGATGGAGAAGTGTTCAGGAAAGCATTGAATGGAAAGTACTTAAAGAAATATTTGACGGGTGTTTGGATAAATGCCTAAAGGTCCACACGCAAGATAGCTGATACCGATGGTATCGCCTTTAGATGGCCAATGCTGAAGCATCACCCCTAGACACAAAAAGCCTAAAATCAAATCAAGGGATCAATGACGAATATATTGCAAAAGAATATTGTTTATCTTACAAGTCAAAAATCCTACATGAAGTTAAAGAAGAGCCTAGCGGATAGCCTCGATCGCCTGCATCCTGATTGCATCAACGCTCCGAAGGACATCCTAGTATTCAGCGTCCAATCCAAGGACATCTTGAAGGGCGTAGTGTCAACACTGTGCATGACAGATAGCACCGGAAAACCGATGCTTTTGGGCCTTGATCGAAGCTAGGAGGGAGGCTAGAGCACCTTCCCTCTCAGCAATCTTCGTCCGGACCCCATCCAACCTCGCTACTAGATCGGCATCCTCTGTCCGTAACTGGCCGAGCTCAAGTGACAAGGCCGATGACTCATCCCGGATATGATCTAGGAGGGTGCCCTCGGTCATTATTGCCTCTTTGTGGGTCTTCATCGCCTCCAATAGCGAAGTGCGGCTAGCTCGATTGGCCATCTGCTTCACAGCCTACTGCACCTCCGGTCGATGAAACTCTAGGAAGATGGCTGGCATGAGTGCATCAACCAACTCCGAAGGGAGAGCCCAATATGTCGTTGGTCGAATCATTGACCAAAACTTTGGTCGGGTCCTCCAGCCGACACAGCAAGTCCGACAAGGTTTCTTGCACATCGAGAGTTAGTAAAGCAGCAGTCAACGGAGCAACACTAATGACTTTATCGGCATCAAGGTATGGTCCAATGTCAAAAGGGAACTAGTCGGGCGAAGGACAAGGAAAAAGAAGAGTATTAGGTGGATAAAAGGAAAAGCACATCGGGATCGGGAAGGCACTTACATCAGTTGGCCTAGCTAGAACGACTGATCATGGGGCATTGCTAGCAGAGGAGGCCTCAACATCGCTCTCCACCATAGCAATTGACAGGGTAGGCAAGTGATCTTCGTCTGGGTTGTCCTTTTCGAGCATAGGTTGCACCCAAGCCGATGTCGGTTACATAGTGTTGACATGAAAACGTGCCCCCGCACTTGGGTCAGTTCGACGATCCAAAAGTATGTGGATACTTAGGGACAAGCCTAAGCGTAACACAACACTGACGCCGTGTTCCGACTACCCTTAACAGTGGCAAAGGGGGTGGAGTCGCGAGGTGTTCAGACGGATCTAGCCAAAGGCAGGCTCCGAACAGATCTTGACATGAAATCACCTCCAAACAGTAGGTTTTAGCGTGAAATCTCTGACACGACAAATATCCCAACACAACATACTGGCATGACTTCGTCTGGAGTAGAGTATGGGCGTGGCGAAGCCTAACGTGATGAATCCTGCTGCGGAGCATGTTGGCGTGTGGGACATGGTCAAACCGACAACAGCGTGATGGTCCGACATGGGTAGTCGAAGCAAGGATTCCACCAAGGGGTGTTTTGGTAGCCCCTAAAACTAGCTTCCCGGCTTTAGACACCTCCAGCGAAGGGGCTCCGAGCGTGAAAACCTGCAAATAGAATAGGGATCAAGCGCCAATTCGGCCTGGAGACCGAATCTGCTAAGTGTTGCAGTAGTGTAACAAGGGTAGCAATCTTTTATGTAGATTAACAGATACTTCACAAGCGAAGTAACAAGGTGATATCAATCTGTTACATAGATTAACGAGTACTTCATAGGCGAATTAACAAAGCTTACCACTATTTCGACGTGGTCGGCGGAGGGCTTCCAGGCAAACCCATGAAGGTTGCAGAAAGGTAAATAAAAAGTAAAGGTACGGTTCAAAGCTAGTGCTTTGTGATTGATTTGTGTTGGGGGGTTAATGAATCGGCCTCACCCCTATATTTATAGGGGCTAGTCTTCTAATCTCTAAGATTAATCTGGTAGGATTCGGCCTAATCACGTTTTTAGGGATAAAATATAGCTAGAATCAGACTCAAACTCTATCTCCAAACAACCCGAAGTGGGCCTTTGGCAGGGCCTACGAAGCCTACTCCTTGGGCCGAAGCTTCGGCGAGACAAGCCTCCGAAGGCCTTTGGGCCAAAGGTAGCAGGCCGTTGGAATGCTTCTGAAGCCTAGAGCTCAATGGGCCTTCGGCTCTGTAGGGCTTCGTCCCGAGCCAGGACATGTGTATTTTTGGCCCAAATTACCAAAATTGATATTTTATCAATCGTGACCATTTAATGCCAGTTTTTGTTGTCAACACATAGAAAACAACAGAAGGTAAGAGAATGAAGAAGAGAATATACTTGGCGAGAGGCATCAACGTTGGTAGCCGGTGCCTCAGAACCAATGGTGATGCCTCCTAGCGCTTCGACCCCAACTGCATCGGCACTAGAGGGCACAACTCCGACGGCGAAGCCACCTAGAGTGATGACAACATCTGTTAGCATACTAGGACCGGTGGTAGTGGCCCCTAGTGTGCCGGCCCGAGTGGTAACACCTGCGGCAACAATTTCGATGGCCTGGGCAAGTCGAGGATCGGCAGGATCATTGGACATGCGATTGAACGCCGCATAGAGAGAGTCGACGCTGATAGGAGAATATGGTGGCTGAAAACAAAGGATATGTCCAGCGTCAGGAATATGAAGGGAGAAATGTCGATGACACAAAAGATGAGTGCAAACCTATATAGACGAGGGGTCGGCATGGCTGAAGGAGCGACCAACATAGGCTACAAAATAAACAAAAGATAAAGGTACACTCTAAGAACCAGCATTATAAGGAGAAGTCAAAACTTACCGACGGCCACGGGTTGAAGATGATGGGCTCATTTGACTGGCCCGGGCCCTGGTGCATTGCTGTGCGACCGAGGTCAATGCCTAGCATTTGCGCATGAAGACCTTAGACCATTTCCCACTCACCCAGGTCGTGGGAGTGGGGGCGCCAATGTCCAAGTTTGTAGTGGTCGATATAGGTCCGTATCGTATAGACTAACAACTAGATCTCACTGAAGAGGCATCAAAGTCATCCTCTTGCAAGAATCGAAGGTAATCATGCAAAAGGAAGATGATGGAAATAAGTAAAAGGGAGAGTTGAAGTATTCACCCGAGCCCCGCATCAGCATCACCCAGGTAGAGCCGCTCCCGATAGACCAATGAGGAGCAGTTGAAGATGTCGTGCTTTAGTTCACCCCTACCATTGACGGAAGTCGGTAGAGGACGTTCGGTAGGCTGTCCAAGAGTCAAAGTCACCAAATGTCTATGGGGTCGGTTTTCTTGTTATGTCTCGCAATATATCGGCCCCAGCTATTAGTAGATTTGGTTCAAATGTAGTGGGTTGGTTTGGAATGAAAAGAGAAAGGGTTATCCGATGAGTCGATATCAAGACAAGTCAAAAATAAAACATCAAGCAAGGTGGGACTCATCGGCCCATGGCCAAAAAAAGGTGTTCAAAGCATTAGACCAAAAGTAGCAGGAGGCGGCCAGCATCGGCTTGTTCTGATATGGTTCAACAAGGGAAAGGTCGATGCAATTCCCAATGTAAACTTCATCCCAGAAGGCACAGTAGGTGGCTGATACCCTAAGGTACCAGTCACGCCAGCCAGGGAGAGAGGGAGGAAAAGACCCGAAGCTAGAATCCCAGTCGGAAGAGAGCATAGGAGAATATTTAAAGGGGGTTCTACAAGTCTTGGTATTGATAAAATTTGTGGGGTCAGGATTACCTAGTGGGCCCAAGAAGAAGCAAGACGGATGAGTGGCTATTAGAATCAAAACGTGGTTCTATAGGTCCTATAAAGAAGAAAGTAGAAAAAAAGTAAGGAAAAAGGAGAATTGTTAAGAAAAATGGCAGACGAATCAAGAAAACCGAAGAACAACGAAAAGAGAAGAATGTTGAAGACTCACCTCGGGGATCGCATCAATGGTGGCCATCTTGGTGTTGCCGGAGTACGGGGTCGGCGAAGGCGAAGAAGATGGCGAGCGGCGGCGGTCGCAAGTAATACTAGAATCAAATGGCGGTGAACTCGAGGGCTAAAGTGAGTAGTAGGCAGAAAGCATGAAGAAGAAAGGTGGAATGGCCGGAGGTACTTATAAAGCAAGAGCAACTCCTTGGTAGTCGGGTCAAACCAATCCCGCTGGATTTGGTAGGGACCACTTGCAACATTTGGCAAAAGGTAATCATGAGTATAGTTTTCAAAACATCGAGATCTTTACAGGCCTGGGATTAGAGGAGCCAAATCTTCGGTTTAAAGAATGCCAGTACAAAACAGTGTGGGATGAATCCTAGTCTGACGCCGCCACAAAGAAAAAGTAGATGCATCAGACTAACCGACACCCATCACAATTGTGAATGGCCGAAGAAGAAGAAAAAGTGGTATGGAGCCGGGACCCCAGGCAAAATTTTATAAAGTACTAGAAGATGAAGGGTTTCAGCTACAATTAATGCGTGTGAAAAGATGTTGTAGATAGACATTTGAAAAGACGTGATGGCAGAAAGTGATGATGACAGGTAATTTCGAAGCATCAGTAACAATTTAATGCTCCAAAACCGGGGGGCATGTGTTGACGCCAAGATTTGGTAGAGACCAGGCCCACTAAGGATGCATGATTGTCAACAGAAGTAAAAGGATTCCGGTAAAAGGTGGGCAAAGAAACCCATCCATATTATTATAGTATGACCGGACATGCAGGAGCCGATGAAACTGAGAGAAGATAACGATGATAAAGAATCAGTTATAATGTGGGTTACTTTGACAGAAAGTCTCCAGACTATAAATATGTATCTAATTAACTAGCTTTATAAGACACATAATCAACCACAACAGACTACTACTTTTGGCGCATCACCACTCTTAGATTCCCAAGGTTAATCTCGGTAGGACTTGGTAGTTGGAACCGGGCTACATCATCTCGATCTTCGGAGAAGAGGTGAGTCCCGCCACCCCTGAATGTCATATCGACTAGGTTCATATTCTTCAAGGCTGCATTGTATCGATGTCTTGAGGTATCGGCCCGATCGGTGTGATTGCCGGGTTTATCTTGGTATATTTTGTTAGGTCTAAGGATGCATCAGTTTTGATCTCTTAGATTTATGTGAATTAGGTGTCATTAGTTTGAAGCTTCGTCGGTTAAGTCTGACATCTTGATCTATTGTATCTCGTTAATGTTATGTACCATTCATCTAAATAAAGTTTGCTCGATGCGTTGAAGTATTATCCACATACCGTGATTAGCAACTGTCTCGGTTTGGTCTGATCTCGTGGTTATGGTAATTTAATGACATGAATATGTTGTTTGGCATGCTGAATTTAGTTTCTATCGAAGTACAAGCCGATAGGTTACCTTTGTTTACGTGCTATACTTTATCCATGTCCGGAAGACACTCATTGGTCGTGATGCACAAGAACACCACCCAATCGGGCGACAATGTGTTCAGCCCAACAGTGTGGGCATGGTCATCGGCCCTATGGCCGATAGACAAGTTTATTCCTATTGATTCTATTCTCACCACAGTCATCGGCTCGATAGCCAATCGGCGTTGCTACTAACATTATTCTTTATGATTTCTTATCAGTTACATGGTCAAACTGATTGGCACACTCAGAACCTTCTTTTTCTTCTAAAATTATAGAATCTGCAAAAAATACACCAATACCTACTCATATTTAACCAGGCCCCGGAGGAATTCGCCAAGCTTTGGTCTAGAGTCTGCTTGGTCCAGCTCTGGCCTAAGATTGCGAACAAGATTTTTTGAGCAGCACATAACTCAAGGGTCTTCATGACTAAGTTCGCCTACCTCGCCGAGTTTAATTGCTCAAATAGAACATGCTCCATCCAGATCATATGGAAAACTTGAGTCTCGCCAAAACGCAAATTCTTCACTGGCTTGACATTGAACCTCTAATCACTTGGCTCTCCGAAAGTAGAGCCGAGTGAGAGCCCGCACGAATTAGAAATCGAAGCCGTTGGCCCGCGTTGTTGGAGAACTTTTTGGTCTATGGATACAGGATGCACCGATTTTTCGAGGTAGCTGCAAAATACTTTTGTGAAGTTCTTGAAATTAGTTTTTGAAGTACAGCTGGAAAATACTTAACTATGATATTTCCTTTGAATTTTATATTATAAGTTGTTTTATTTTTTAAGGCAAATATTTCTAATTTTAACTAAGTCTAAAGAAAAAATATATGGACGGTTACAATATTAAATAAGTACATAATGTTAGTTAATTAAGATCTAACGGGAGGAGGGGGAGACCGAGTCCCTCTCCTCCCCCTTTAGACTCGGACTCAACCTAACTACTCCCCTGTTTTTTAGGCGCCCTGATCGGGGGCGCCCCAACCCATCTGGTTGAGGGGCCCCTACCGCGCAGTGCCATACAAATAGGAGAGAGGTTCTCAACGCTAGGGTTGATGCTCATGCGACAAAAGCTCTCCCAACACCTCTAAGATACCCGATCTGCTAAGGCGCTGCAGCGGTGGGAAGCCTCCCTCGCCTCCACACCTACTGTGTCGGACCTCGACACCAAGGACTTCGGCATGGCGCCCTCTACATCGGCCAAGAGCAGAGGTACCACACCTAAGTCTCTCCCTGCTAGTCCTATCCCTAGACGATCCCTAAGAACCCTAAGTCCTTAGTTTCTATCAATGGTATCAGAGCTCCAGGTCTAAGGTATAGGCTAGATAGGGGTAAGGGTGGTATCGGATCCCCTTGACCCGCACCACCGTCATACTAAGAACACCATACGAAATCCCCGCAAAAGACTACACTCAGAAAATCCTCTCTGTGTATCCCCGCAGAAACTCTGCAAACCCTAAGAAAAATCCGCTAGAAAACCCCTCTGGATCCCTAAGAATCCTTGCACTAAACACTTCTCAGAACCCCGAAAAAAGAGAGAGAGAAGGATTCGGTTTCGGCCGAAGAAGAACTCACAAAAAAAAAACAGAACTGATTTGAGTCGAACCTAACACTAAGAGTTAGGGTGGTGAGGAGAATACCTCGTCGCCGCACCGGATCCACCTTGCTTGGATTCCGGGGAGAGGAGTCCAAGAAGGCCGCCGCTCGCCGGCTCGATCTCATCATGCATCGGTTCCGGGTAGAGGGTCCGCCATGAACCAAATCGACGGGAGCGCCCTCACCCTTGGGTGAAAGCGCGCCCCGGCGAGCAGGCTCGTGACGGCGCCACCGGACTGACGATGATCCTCAGCCGAGCCCTGGGCGAAGGTTTGCCCCGCCGCCGCATGCTCTCGCTCTCTACGCTGCTCGTGTTGCGCTCACGGGAAATGATGTTGGAGTTAGGGTTCCGGCTGGCAGTGGGGGTTTTGTGCGACCGATTCGTGCGGGTGGTCGTCGGATGTGATCCGACGGCTAACGCCGTATCAGGCCATTTTCAGCCCAAGCGGAGAGAAAGAATGGCAGCCCAGGCCCAAGCGGAGGGGACACAGCGCGCGTGGAGCGAGCGCACAGCAGGTTTTGCGCCCTACACGGCAACACCAGCACCAAATAAAAAAAACAGAAAAACAAATCAAAAAAAGGGGGCGGGGCGTAAGTTTTGTTGGGCCAAAAAAAAAATTTTTTGGGCTGGAATTCAGTGATTTTTTTCTGTTTTTCATTTACTGGAAAATAAGAAAATAGCCCAAAAAAGAGAAAAATAAGTTTAGACTGTGGGTAAAATTTTTGTTAAATTAGTATTCAGTCAGTACCAATGTTCTGAATTTTTAAGAATTTTATGAGCATTATATGATATTTTGATTTAAATTTAGTCCAAGACTATATTTAATTGAGAAATATTTTGTTTATATTTATGATTAAGTTTAAATTCATAATTTTATTACTGTTTTAAGCAGTGTATTAATTAAGATTAAGTCTTCCGCTGTGCATACACTATTTAAAATTAGTACTATGTTGCAAATTCAGAATTTCATTAGTGATTAAGCAGTGTATAAATTATGATTAAGTCTTCCGCTGCGCATACACTGTTTTAAGATTAGTACCATGTTCATCCTATTAATTAAGTAGCATTTATTCTGTCAATTAAATTTGAACCAACGAAATAATTTAATTTGGCATTATAAATGTTGTATTTTGATAACATAGTGATTTTATCTCCTGACCAACGTTGGTGATGAAATTACTGTGGTTCAGTTGAATTGATTCTATTTCTGCCCAACGGTGATGTAGAATTAATTCGCTCTTTTAACTATGCCACATGTTGATTTTGACCAACGTTAAATTTTCATGTGTCATATTATGTCTGTTATAATATACCTTGATAATGTTCCTTATTATAAATGTGCTAAGTCATAATCTCCGGCATTGAGTCTCTCAGTGGTAAGAACTACGGTTCCCGGAGATGAGATATTAAGATAGCGATTGCGCTATAGGACATAAATCTTGCTTTAACGCTTGATTGTCTGATTAAGCGTGCGAAGCCCGTGATCTGAGAGGATGAAAGCCAAGAGGTTTTTGTCATAAGGTTACGTGACTTCACCGAAATAAGAATAAAGTAAGATATATCGTACTAAATGAAATCAGTGGAAACACAAAATGTATTATGATTAAGAGCTCCATTATGGAGCCAATTAGGGGTTCTATCCCACATCATGATACTGCAAAGAGTATCTGAAGGTGACTTTTCTAAGGCGTATGCTAGCACGCTTATTAAGAAATGCATAGTAAGTTTTTGCGACATGGTTTTCAAAGCTGAAACCCATTAATAAAGAGCTCGATGACGATATTATCGTCCATATTATTATGATGTCACACGAAGGTTTTATGATCATTTTGTGATCACCTACAACTCACAGCGAGAGTGTTGGAGTTTGTAGATGCTGATTTCAAACTATGTATAAGAATTAAGTAAGCACATAATGATTTAGGTCATAATGTGCAACATAAATAAAGGGGAAGAAGCATTATAAGACTCGTTCTAATAATGCTAAGGACTCCTCTTATAGCTCACATAAAGGAACATGATGTCCTGAAGGACATGTACAGACATGTAAGGAGGAACACCACATGAAGTAATATGTAGAGTTCCCAAAATGGATGAATAAAAATGGTAATAGACGAATTTTCGCACTTAGAAATAAAGTCTTTAGTCTTTCTTTTGAGCATGACAAACTTTATTTATTTTCTCAAGATGATTTCATCATCTGAGAGTAATGACAAGAGCAAAAGAATTGATGACGTATTTTCGAAATTATGGTACTATCTAATGGGCCATATTTCGAGGGGGGAGGATTGAACGTTGAGTCAATTCTTCCGTTTTAGTTTCTTTAGACTAAGTTTCATGCATATATTGCATTAAGATAAATACGTCAAATAAATTAAGAAAGACGCGAAATTAAGTTTAATAATTGTAGTAATTTTTATCTCCTGACCAACGTTGGTGATAATGTTATTATATTTAAGTTTAATTGATTCTAATTCTGCCCAATGGTGATTTAGAATTAATTAATTAACATTTATCCAATCTAAGAGCGATCAGATCATAGCGATCAGATCATAAGTTGCTCTGGATAAATTTAAGATGTTTTTAAGGCTGATTCTTATATCAGCATGATCTAAAGTTTAAAGAGTAAGATCTGACCGTGTTACGGACAATATACCCCGTATGGCCGATTTCTTGAACTCTTTTGCAAGGTTCTATAGTAAAATAGAGTGGCTATGAGGTGCACTCGCACTTCAGTGGACATAGTAAGTAGTATGGTAAGTTATTCCACTCTACCGATTAAAATTATGAATGGATGTAGTAATTTTTATCTCCTGACCAACGTTGGTGATAATGTTATTATATTTAAGTTTAATTGATTCTAATTCTGCCCAACGGTGATTTAGAATTAATTAATTAACATTTATCCAATCTAAGAGCGATCAGATCATAGCGATCAGATCATAAGTTGCTCTGGATAAATTTAAGATGTTTTTAAGGCTGATTCTTATATCAGCATGATCTAAAGTTTAAAAGAGTAAGATCTGACCGTGTTACGGACAATATACCCCGTATGGCCGATTTCTTGAACTCTTTTGCAAGGTTCTATAGTAAAATAGAGTGGCTATGAGGTGCACTCGCACTTCAGTGGACATAGTAAGTAGTATGGTAAGTTATTCCACTCTACCGATTAATTTGTGGATGGAGGCATTCAAACCACCATTCATAATTTTAATTGGATCCTTAATAAGTCTGTGCCTAAAAGCACCATAAGAATTATGGACAAGACAATAACCATTTTCTAAATTATTTTAGAATAAGGGTATGTCGTCCTGCTAAGGCTATATTTTAACCCAAATATTAATAAGTTAAAGTCCTAAGACAGTAAGTTGTCAATTTTATTGACTGCAAAGATAAGTCTAGGTGATCTCGTTTTTAATGTCCTAATAGACATGTTAAGTTTGTAGAAACGAGACATGCATTTTTTTAGAAGATGCTTTAATCAGGGGGAGCACGGTACTTAGAGAAATTAATCTTGAAGAGAAGTGGGTTATAGAATCCACTCCTATGATTCAAGAGCAATTTTTCCATGTTCCTGTGGTAGTATCCTTTGTTCAACACTTGAGTTTGGACCTTCATTAGCGACATCTATTGTACATGAGGCTCCTGTTATTCAGGAATCTGCATTTCTAGATGATGCTAATGAAGAAGTAAAGGAACAACTCTCCAACTTAGTAAATAATGTGCCGACTCAGGTAAGAAGCAGATTAAATGAGACATTTTTTGTATGTCTTATTTAAGGATTCTTTAAGAATCATTAATGCATATTATGACTCAGAACTGCATCAGATTGATATAAAGATGACATTTTCAATAAGCTTTAAGTGAGAATATCTATATGACACAACTAAGTGTTTTGTCATAGAAAGGAAAGGAAATTTTAGGATGTCGTTTATCTAAGTCCATTTATGGACTTAAATAAGTTAAGTAAGGGCACCTGAAATTTAGTTAGACTATTATAAAATTTTGGGTTTTAAATAAGAATGAAGAGGACAATTGCGTTTATGCTAAGTTTAAGAATGGGAAATTTATTTCCCAATCCAGTATGTGGATGACATTCTGCTTGCAAGTGGTAATGTCCATCTACTATTAGAAACTAACAAATCTTGTCCTCTCATTTTGACAATAAGAATCTTGGAGAAATTTTCCTATGTGTTAGGATTAGAGTTTCTCTAAGATACCATTAAGGGGGTATTAAGATTATCGCATACGGCATACTAGAAGATATAGTGATAAAGTATATAGTATGCATGCGTATAAGCTATCGCCTGATCCGATAGTCAAGGGTGATAAGTTGGGAACTTTTAGTATCCTAGGAACCAATATGAGATCGATCAAATGAGATTGGTTCCATATGCTTCTGCTGTCGGAAGCCAATGTATGCTCAATTATGTACTCGCCCTGACTAAGTTTATGCCGCCGGGATGCTTGGCAGATATCAGAAAATCCAGAAATAGATCACAGGATTAAATTAAGAAAGCCTGGAGTTTTATATAAGGCACAAAGGCCTCATGTTAACATATGAAAGATTAGATAACCTAGCGATAGCAGGTTATTTATATTAAGACTTTACATGATGTGTGGATAATAAGTAGTCCACATTAAGTTATATATATTCACACTCGCAAAGGGAGTTGTGTCGTGGAAAAGCTCCAAACAAACTGTGACGGCATCTCCCACGATGTATGCCGAGTTTGTAGCATGTTATAAGGCCACCGGACAGGCACTATGTTTTAATAAATTTATTCCCGTTTTAAGAGTGGTTGACAGCATTGAAAACCACCTAAGTTATGCTGTGACAATAAGTCAACAGTATAATTCTCCTATAACAACAAGAAGTGTGTTGCTACCAAACACATCTAAGTTAAGTGTTAAAATTGTTGAGGAGAAAATCCAAGATCAAGCTGTAAGTCTAGAGCATATAGTACCAAGCGAATGCTTG
>JAAALK010000285.1:12568068-12724089 GCA_019279435.1 Zizania palustris
TCCCACTTTCTCTATCGGGATTGGCCTTCGCGTGGTTTCTTTGTTGTCGGCGGATTCCATCAGATGATGGGCAGATTTAGAGAAAAAGTTTCATAAATTTTTCTTCGCCGGCATTCATGAGATGAAGCTCACCAACTTGACAGCTATGAAGCAAAGGATGGAAAAGTCGGTGCAAGATTATGTCCAGAGGTTCCAAGATGTACATAGCAGATGTTATAGCTTGTACCTCAGTGACACCTAGTTGGCAGAATTAGCGTTTCAAGGACTGATGAACCTAATTAAGGAGAGATTTTCATCACACGAGTTCGAAAGACTCTCACAACTGGTGCAAAGGGTATCGTCACATGAGAGTCAATTCCAAGAAGCTAGGAAAGATAGGTATCAAGAAAAGATGGTATATACTGAGGCCTACTATTCGGACTCTGATGAGGGTAGTGACTCTGGTGCAGAGGTCGGTCTGGCTGAATGGTCCAAGTACAAGAAACAGGTTTCATGCCCTTGGGTGAAGCCGACCGATAAAGACGAGAAATACGACTTCGATATCAACAAAGCTGATAAAATATTTGATATGTTGCTCAAGGAGAAGCAGATCCACTTGTCACCCAACCACGTGATATCCGCCTGCTGATGAGCTGAAGAAGAGGAAATATTATAAGTGGCACAACTCCCCATCACACCACAACAATGAATGCAATGTGTTTAGGCAGCAGATCTAATCGGTCATAGAGCAAGGCTGAATCAAGTTTGATGATGGGAAGACGCCGATGAACATCGACGGGCATCCGTTCCCAGTCAACATGGTGCACGCACACCACGCTGACGATCGACATGCGAAGAAGAATGGGCGAGCCAGCAGTAGCGTTACTTCCTTAGACCTCATCGAGAAATATCAAAAGAAGTCAAAGAAGAGGATGGACAGCGAAAACAACCACGACTAATGTTTCAACCTCATTGGAATTGTGAGTTCTTCAGGCTTTGCTAGTATGAGGGGCTACGTCTACCATCAATGGATGACTGCTCGGGGTGTGGTGCCAAAGGTAGGACATGAGATGATCATCAGCCACATAACATCAAGCTAAGGACCGCATGGTCAAGAATGTGTTCACCAAAGGTTGTCACCACCAAGGGTATCAGTGCTCGAGAGGCTCGGCCCCGCCAATTTTGAGGAAATCAGCCACTACTACCGATGATGACAAAACCACACCAGAAAAACCTGCAATGGTGCCCTAAAGGGATTTTCACAAGGAACCAAAAGAAAAGGGTGCAACATATGCGATAGAGAGAACTGAAGGGACAAAGGTGCGATGAGGAAGTCGATCGGCCCCGCAGGATCAAAAGTGAATGGCGAGTGAAGGATGAGGCCAATCACGAGGATAAGAAATATGCGGGGGTACAGATGGTTTTCTTTCTCCCCGTAGAATATCGAGCCATCTTAGAAGATGATGCAGAACAGGCCGATACAATAGCCCAGCTAATGTTGGCTACATAGCCAGCAGTTTTTGACAAGTAGAAGACCCTGGACATCAACACCTTAGACCTCTTTATATCAAAGGCCTGGTCAATGGAAAGCCGATGTCGAAAATGATGATAGACGGAGGGGCAACTGTCAACTTGATGCCTTAAACCATCTTTCGTAAGCTAGGGAAAAGCCAGAGGACCTCATTAGAACTAATATGGTATTAAGGGATTTCGGTGGCAACTCGTTAGATATAATGGGAGTGCTAAATGCAGAGCTGACAGTTGGAAGCAACATCGTGCCAACTACTTTTTTAATCATAGAGGGAAAAGGATCTTATAGTCTGCTATTGGGGAGTGATTGGATACATGTGAATTGTTGTGTCCCCTCGACAGTGCACCAGATCCTGGTTCAGTGGGTCGGCGATTAGGTGGAAATCAATCCCACCAATAGATCGGTTAACATAGCTTTTGGCGCAAATGTTACGCCAACAGGTTCTCTGAAATCAAGAACGGACAAACAGGAAGTTTGCGTTTTAGGACTACTTGGAGCCTCCGAAGTGGATAATAGCTCAAGTGGTCCGAATATGTGAAGATGGATAACTTGTCCCTTCTCCTCTTTTACAAGGTACAATGGGGGGTATTTATAGGGGAAAAAACATAAGGAAAAGACCTTTTTACCCCTAACCTACAACCGACATAGTGGAAACTATTCAGTAATATAAACAAGGTTACATACGGTAAAGTACTTTAAAGTAGATGGATAAGCCGGACATCAAATCAGTCATGTCCTTAGGCTTCGAGGCCTCCATCTTCCATTCGGAGGGTTCTCCAGAGCTTCGCACCGTTGCACCCTTCGGCGTGGCGACGCATGCTTCGAAACCACAATTCACCAGCTTCGGAGTCCTCACCCGCCTTTGAAGGATTAATCTTTAAGTCTTAGAAATGGAGTAATTTCCCCCAACAGTAGCCCCTCCAATACGCCTTTCTGTAGTTAACCTGTTTAGAAAGAAGGCAGTATACGGAAGGAACATTTTCTATTTTCTGAGGCTTAAAGAGGATTTGGGGATGCCGAGACTTAGCCAAGGACCTTGAGCCCAACGCGTTCGAACCTTCTCCTTCGAGCTCTCGATACAGTGAGAGCGCACGTTGGGAAGGGAACGGTTTCGGAGTGCGAACGTCGTGGAGACAGGTTTCGGAGTGCGAACGTCGTGGGGCGCCGTTAGGAGTAGCCGTTACAGCGTAAGTAGCCGTTACCCTTTGCAAAAAAGGTAACGGTCGATTTTTACAACGGTTGTACGCCGTTCCAATTACCGGGCCCACTTGTCGGTGACAGAAGCCGAACCTGCAATGTGAAACCAATCGAAGAGTAGTGCTGGTCGTGCAGTTATAAAAAGGGGGGACGAAGATTAACCGAGATTTTTTACCGCATTCATCACCTGCGATTCACCTTCTCCCCAATCTTCCAAACTCTTGAATACTTGAGCACGATGGCGAGAACTAGCCACACCACTCCAGCGACGGCCAACACCCTGGCGCAGAGGCAGGCGTGGGCTGCATCGGCAGCAGTGGTAATGGCGTGGACTCCGAGCGGTGCCTGGCCCAAGAATCCTCGGGCGCTCCGCCCGCCCTCCAAGAAGAAAATTGCCCAAAGCTTCATCATCGGCCAATCCGTGAGCACCGCTGAGTCCATTGAAGAAGCGGTGGACGGAAAGCTGGGCGCTGGACTGAGGACTCGAGTCCCCGGGACAGAGTCGACTCCAAGGCCGCGAAGCGGGGAGGTGGTGGTCTTCGAAGCATTCTTCGAAGCAGGCCTGGGACTGCCAGCCGTGGATTTCTTGGCAGAGGTATTGGACTTGTTCCACATAACTCTGCCTCAGCTGTCCCCCAACGCCATCGCCCAGCTTAGCCATCTTGAATGGGCGCTCCGGGCAGAGGGATGCGAAGGACGCTCCGAGATCTTCGCTGCGACGCACGAAGCCATATGCCAACCGAAGCCACAAGATGGCCCTGGGGATTCCAAGGTGACGATAGCCTTCGGCAGCGTCAATTTCCAACTTCGGAAGGAGCATGCCCTCCACTTCCCTGCAAAAGCTATAAACGACAGGTGGTACACAAACTGGATACTTCGGTGGTTTTACGCCGAAGTCGGAGAGGACTCCCCCTCGCTGGTCCTCTCCAGGAGATTTGGTTCCGGAAGGAGGCGGACATCTCTTCGAACCCTAGCCTGCTCTCGACGAGGCTAGGGCTGCTTACTTCGGTGGCTCGCCGTATGAGCATGCGCGACCTGGCCGAGGAGTTCGTCGCCCTTCGGATCCCTCCCTCCGGAGCCAACTGGCCAATCGTGTTCCCACAGGCCTCGGAGGGGGACCTCCGAAACTTAGGTAAACTTTACTCCCTGCAACATCATATTAGATGAAGAAGTCAATTGTACTCATACTTCATACCTTTTTCTTTCAGCGGCGCCTCTGGCATTGGCTCCGGAGGATATAGTTCGGGCCACCGAACGAGTTCTCGGAGCCCCTTCGGTGGCCGAGAGGCAAAGAAGGTTAGAGCTGGTGGGGAGCTGGGAGCGATCCAACAGAGTGTGGAGAGCTCTCGACATGGAGCCCCCGCATCTTCCCGACTTTGCCCCGACCGGAGCGGATGTTCGCAAAAGGAAAGCCACTGCAGAGCCCTCGAAGAAGGCCGGTAAGCAGCCGCTCCGGAAAAAGAAAGTAGCGAAGCACCCTTCGGTATTGGCGCCTGCCTCGTCTGCTTCGTCGCCAGGCGCGCAAAGCTCAGCCTCCGAAGAGGCAGAGGACTCCGACGGCCAGACAGCGGCGGCCTTCGAAGCCTACCTCCTGGACGACGAAGATATAGGGGAGGTCCCCCCTAGCGCCTCCGCCAGGGAGGTGGTAAGTGTGACTCCGACTGCTCCCCCTGCGCCCGTCGTCGTGCAAGTGGAGTCAGACTCCCCTACCCCTAACTTGCCTGCACCCGAGGCGGTCCGGCGGAGATCGTGGCTCCAACTGGAAATGTCGAGGGCAGGACTTCGGGGGATGACTTCGCCGACATCCTTCAGATGTACGAGGTCTTGGAGGATCCAACAATCCTTCCCCACGAAGCTCCCGGAGGTTCTTTCCGAAGCTCCTCCTTTTTTCCCTCTAATACCTGCCTGCTATCTGTGAAAACATGCTTATTAATTTTGTTATCGAAATAGGTACCTCTTCGGGTGTTGATGCTTTGGTGGCGTCCGAAGTCCCTGCGTCTTCGGAGGCTACTATTCAAGCGGACCCTCCCGCTCCTCTGGAGGCCCCGAGTTTGGCGGCAGAGAATGCGTCTTTCGGGGCGGACGACGTGCTTGCTGGGACGGAGTTAGTGACGGAGGTCCCTCCTGCAGTGGCAGCTTCGACCATCGAAGGGGTGGCTGCTGATGGTCGGAGTACTCCTGCTTCACCGTCCTTTGTACCGGGGAGGGGCAAGAGTATTTCTAGCCTCGGTCTTCTTCCTGGCCAGGCCGCGGCCTTCGTTGGCAATTCGGAGGATGAGGCCGAAGCGGATGATGCTCAAGCTTTGTCTTGGCTTCCTCTGCTGGCTCCGTTCCTGGAGCACCGGAGTGGCCTCCGGGGACTCATGGAGCCCCTGGCTGATAGAAGCCAGGATATCGCCAATTCGGAGTTGATCTCCGTCTTGAGCGAGGCCAGGGCTTCGTCACTCAACACGGCCCTCGAAAGGGCTGCCCTTCAGGTATGAAAAGACATCCATAGCTACTTCGCATTAATGGTCATAAATACTTCAATACTTACTTAGTTCTTTTTGCAGCAATTTGTCCTTGCTAGAGCGGCAGCGACTTCCAACGAGGTCGAAGTTAATCGACTTAAACGGAAGGTCACTACCCTCCAGATGGCCCTTAACGACTCCACCAGGAAATCCCTCAGGCTGGAGGAAGAAGTCTTGGAGGAACGGAGGGCTAGGGCGGCGTCTGACGAAGCCCTCGGAGCCCTTCGTTCGTCTGCCCAAGAGGTCGAGGCCGAGCGCGTCGTCCTTCGAAACGGAGGTTGAAAGACTCCGCCAGGAGGCTGCTACCTCAAGTGCGCAGCTGGTGGAGCTCCAAGGGGCTCTTAGCCAGGCGATGGCCCTCAAGAGTTCTTTAATGCTCCGGGTGGCCGAAGTGGGTGCGACTGCTGCAAGCCTGGAAGCAGCGGAGAAGAAAAACTCTAGTACTGCGGATCGTACCTTGGAAGCCCTTCAGGGTACTCTGGAGTACTTCGGCACCATGTGCCCTTCGTCTTCTGCTGCGACCGACGAGCCCCTTGAACGGAAGCTGACGAGGATCCAGGTCGCTTCGTCGTTGATGAAGAACTCCGGTATTCGGTACGGGGAGATCTCCGGACAGTGTGCTGGTATCGGGGTTCGTCGTCATCTTGAATCCCTTCGGATCCCCCTTGGCTCAGTCGGGGGTTCGTCTCCTGGGGGCTTTGCGGACGATGACTTGCTGCGGCCGTCTTCGGAGGTGGCTTCGGCCTGGGAAGCCTTCCGGTCGACTTGGAAGACGGACCATAAGGTCGCAGCTAAGGCCTGGATTGATGAGGCCCGTCGGCAGAAGCAAGCGCAAACAAAGCCACCACTTCCTGCTTCGCCAGCCCCTTCGGTTCCTCCTCCGCCGACCGACCTGCAGGTCTAGCCGCTTAGGATTGCTATGTATATGAAGCCTTGTAAACCCTGTTTTTATTAATGAAAAAGTTATAAACGAGAACTTGTCTTGGGTGTTCTGCTCTTTTTTAGGTTTTGTCATGTCCTTCGAGCCCTGACTTCGAACTTCTGGAAATTACCGACGAGCTCCGAAAGGAGTGGGCAAACCTCGAGGGTTTGAGGCCTTACCGCCGCTCCCGCTTTTCTGTTCCTCGCGGAGACGGAGGGGAGATCACCCTTGAAGTTCGAAGGGACGTCTTAGCTTATATTAAAGAGGAAGAGAAGACGGAGGGGTCTTCTTCTTCCGAACCTATTGACTGGTCCGACTCGGAGTACCGAGCCGAAGATCCTGTGGAAGCTGACTCCGAAAGGCTCCTGACATGGGCTGAGCTTCAAGAGGAGCAAAAGAAGCTGCGAGCCTCGAAGAAGAAGAGAAGCACCCGAACTAAAAGGACAACTTCGGCGGCTTCGATCTCCGAAGGGCAAAGTAGCCGTAGGGGTAGCTCTAGGGGCCGAAAAGGTCTTCGATTTTACTTAGGCTTAGATACAAATTTCTCTTGATGTACAAGTATAATGATTTAATGTGGAATGCTTCGAAAGTATGCTGTGTGACTCCTACCCTCTGACCCTCTTGTGGGTGGCGGAGCCTTTACCATAGAAAAGGGTTCGCTAGGCACAATGAATGTCTGAACACCCGCATGCTTCGAACTTGTACTTATCATTTGCATTTTTAGTTTGCTTTCGAAGACTAAAAATTTGCTCGCTTCTTTTTTTAAGTCTTTAGACTCTTGTACGGATCTTAACAAGCCGGAGCCTGGAATGCGTAGGTTGGCCACCTTCGGCTCTTTTACAGATACTTCGCACCCAGGAGGCCGAAAATCTGTTTTCTTTAAAGTCCTTAGACTCTTCTACGGATCCTAACAAGCCGGAGCCTGGAATCCGTAGGTTGGCCACCTTCGGCTCTTTTACAGATACTTCGCACCCGGAGGCCGAAAATCTGTTTTCTTTAAAGTCCTTAGACTCTTCTACGGATCCTAACAAGCCGGAGCTTGGAATCCGTAGGTTGGCCACCTTCGGCTCTTTTACAGATACTTCGCACCCGGAGGCCGAAAATCTGTTTTCTTTAAAGTCCTTAGACTCTTCTACGGATCCTAACAAGCCAGAGCCTGGAATCCGTAGGTTGGCCACCTTCGGCTCTTTTACAGATACTTCGCACCCGGAGGCCGAAAATCTGTTTTCTTTAAAGTCCTTAGACTCTTCTACGGATCCTAACAAGCCAGAGCCTGGAATCCGTAGGTTGGCCACGGAGCCCTTGAACCAATGGTTCGAAGGCAGCTACCTGGGTCTTGAGAAAAATGCTTGGCTCTACAAGCATCTCTGTCCTCCTAATGCGTCCATCAGGAGTAAGGGATATTCGGAGAGCAAACAAAATTCGACCCTTATCTTTATTCATAGAAAGGAAAGTTTTTACAAATGATTACAAGGGGCCCCTAAGCAAAATAACGCTTAAGGTGCTCCGCATGCCATGCATGCTTCAACTATTCTCCTTCTAAATTGGCTAATTTAAACGACCCGGGGCGTCCTGAGCGTAAGATAACATATGGTCCTTCCCATTTGTTTCCTAGCTTCCCCGGAGCTATTACACTTCGCAATACCAGATGACCCGGTTTTAACTCATTTAGCTTTACCTTCGGGTCATACCATGTCTTGGTGTGCTTGTGGTACTTAGTTAGGTTCGCGACAGCTCGAAGCCTTGTTTCTTCTGATAAATCCAGCGAAGTGCTCCGGTCACTTTCGTCTCCAGGTTGTACTACGCGAAGCGATCCACCTCTGAGCTCCGTAGGAGTCATGGCCTCATCTCCGAAGAGTAATCTAAACGGTGTGAACCCCGTTGACCTGGTTTGAGTGGTTCGAATGGACCACAAGATTTTGGGAAGCTCTTCGACCCACAGCCCCTTGGCCAATCCAACAATTCGGTGATTCAGCCCGGAAAGGATGTTCCCGTTGGCTCGCTCAACAGCTCCGTTGGACTGTGGGTG
This sequence comes from Zizania palustris, assembly GCA_019279435.1. Taxonomy (NCBI): domain Eukaryota; kingdom Viridiplantae; phylum Streptophyta; class Magnoliopsida; order Poales; family Poaceae; genus Zizania; species Zizania palustris. Next base: position 12,576,237 of record JAAALK010000285.1, read on the forward strand.
CCGTACTGCTGCGAAGCACAACTTAATGCCCAGTTCTTCACAAAATGTTTGGAAAGTGTCAGCTTCGAACTGGGTTCCATTATCCACCGTCAACTCTCTTGGAACTCCGAACCTGCATATGATATTCTGCCAGAAAAATCTTTGCACATTCTTCGAGGTTATAGCTGTTAGTGGCTCCGCCTCAACCCATTTTGAGAAATATTCGATTGCCACCACCGCAAATTTCAAGCCGCCTTTTGCCACTGGGAAAGGGCCTATGAGGTCCATGCCCCACCTAGCCATTGGCTATACTAGGGCAATAACTTGAAGCTGAGCTGGCGGGCGATGGCTCCGTCTGCCCATCCACTGGCAGCCTTGGCATGTTCGAACTAGTTCTTCCGCATCTCTTACTATTGTTGGCCAATAAAACCCTTGCCGAAGCGTCTTGCCTGCTAGCGCTCGAGGGGCTAAATGACCTCCGCATAGTCCTTCAGTGGATGCCTCGAAGTATGTCTTGACCTTCGGGTTGTGAGATGCATCGAAGTAGGGGTGAACACACTCCGGCCTTGTATAGCACTTCATCAACAAGCTTGTAATTTCGAGCTCTTGCTTGCAACCTTCGAGCTTCTGGGCCTTCAGGAGGGTCCATGCTACTTTGCAACATGTTTATTATCAGAGCCCGCCAATCTGTAGTTGGAATGCACATTACTTCTGAAGAGGGTATTTGATCAGCCGTTGGTTGCTCTAGTTCTTCGTAGAAAGCACCCTCCGGGAGGTCCACCGCCCCTGCTGCAGCCTTTGCAAGAATATCTGCAAGTTGATTCTCTGCCCGAGGGATACTTCGAACTGTAAACCCTTTGAATGCTGCTTCAGCCTTGCGGATTTCTTCAAGGTATTGCGCGAGATGTGGATTTTTTTGCTTGAAAACTTTTGTCAATATGCCCCGCGACGACTTGGGAATCTGTCTTGATCACTATTCTTGCAGCTCCGAGCGCTTTAGCCTTTCGGAGGCCTAGCAAGATTCCTTCATACTCGGTAATGTTGTTAGTGGTTCTGAAGTTGAGCCTTGCGGAATACATGGCCTTCTACCCTGATGGTGATATGATGACGGCCCCTGCTCCGGCACTTGATGCTTGATAAGCTCCGTCAGAGAATATTGTCCAAAAACCTTCAGAGGGTTCTTCCGGGGTCCAAATTGCAGATGGAGTCCATTCTGCTACGAAATCTACTATAATTTGAGATTTAACAGCTGTTCTCGCCGTGAAGGAGATTTCGAAGGGTGCCAGCTCGACCGCCCATTTTCCAATCCTGCCGGTGGAATCTTTGTTTCGGAGCATATTCCCAAGAGGATACGACGTAGGGACGATCAGGTTATTTGCCAAGAAATAATGCCTCAGCTTCCACGAGGCCATTACTAGGGCATAAGCAAACTTCTCGAGCTTGGAGTATCTGACTTTAGCTCCGGATAATGCCTCCGACACAAAATATACTGGGTTCTGGACTAGTTTTCCTTTAAGCTCAACTTCCCGGACTAGTACTGCGCTCACTGCTGAATTTGTTGCTGCAAGATAAAGGAGCAATGTTTCTTCTGGGAGAGGAACGGTCAAAATTGATAATCTTCCGAGGTATTCTTTTATATCATCGAAGCTCTTTTGGCACTCCGATGTCCATTGAAAGCTTTCGGACCCCTTTAGTGCTTTGAAAATTGGGAGGCTCCACTCTGCTGACCTGGCCAGGAACCTGCTAAGAGCTGCAAGTCTCCCTACTAACTTTTGAACCTGCTTCAAATTTTCTGGTGGAGCCATCCTTTGCAGTGCACTTATCTGTGTTGGGCTAGCTTCGATTCCCCTGCTCGAAACTAAGTACCCTAGCAGTTTTCCTGCTTGTGCTCCGAATATACATTTTTCCAGGATTGAGGCGTACTCCACATGCTCGGAGGCTCTCGAACGTTTCAGCTAGATCTAGGCTATGCTGGTGCTTTTGAGCACTTTTTATTACAATATCATCCATATAGGCCTCGACATTTCGGCCTATCTGATGACCTAAAGCTTTAGCTATTAAACGAGAAAAGGTTGCTCCGACATTCCGCAGCCCAAAAGGCATTCTTACATAACAAAATACTCCAGAAGGAGTTATAAAGCTTGTCTTGGCTTCGTCTTCGCGTTTTAGCCATACTTGATGATATCCAGAGTATGCGTCGAGGAAACTTAGCAATTCGGACCCAGCTGTGGAATCTACCAACTGATCTATTCGGGGCATCGGGTAGGGGTCTCGCGGGCATGCTTTATTTAATGAAGTGAAATCAATACACATGCGCCACTTGCTCGAGTCCTTCTTCCTTACAAAAACAGGGTTAGCCAACCACTCGGTATGGGCTACCTCCCTGATGATGCCAGCCTTTAACAATTTTTCTACTTCGGCCTTGGCTAGGCTTGCTCTTTCTGCTGATAGCTTGCGGAGCCCCTGGCGCACTGGCTTGGCCTTCGGGTTGATGAGCAGGCTATGCTCGATGATGCTTCGATCGACCCCGGTGATGTCTTCGTCAGCCCAAGCAAATATGTCCAGATTTTTCCTGACGACTTCTTCTAACGAGGCATTTATTTCCGAAGATAGCCCCTTGCCGAATTGCATTGGGTACTCTTTGCCATCTTTCGAGATTATTCTTGTCTCAACATCGCCCTCCGGGCTAGGCTTGAGCGAAGACCCCTTCGGAGGGTTCGAGGCCTCCGGTACTTCTTCGACGCTTTCCGCCACATTATGCACTTGCCGGGGGTCCAATGGCTGCCCATGGCCATACTCCGTCCTCCTGGCTACAGCTTGGTCTCCTGAAATAGTAAGCACTCCACCTTGCGTGGGCATTTTGAGACAAAGGTAATTATGGTGTGCTATAGCCCCGAACTGGTTCAGCATCCCTCGGTCGAAGATAGCATTGTAAGCGTATGGGGCATCAACCACATCGAAGATCACCTCTTCTACTCGGGCCAAAGGCCCCTCTCCGAAGGCGACCTCGAGGCCTATTTGGCCGAGGGCATCGAGAGGTGGTCCTGAGAACCCTTGAAGCGGCCGGGCTGCTGGAAGTAGATGCTTCTGAGGTATGCACATCTGATCGAAGGCCTGGACAAAGAGTATGTCTGCGGAGCTCCCGCCATCTACCAAGATCCTTCGAACTTCTACTCCTGCTATATCAGCAGAGATGACCAATGGGTCGGCATGGGGGAACTTTACCCCCGCAGCATCATTGGCTGTGAATGAGATGGGCACACGGGACCATTCTGGCATCCCTTCGGCGGAACTTGAGGTCCCAATGTGCCCGACCTCGCGGACGTACTCGCGCCGCTCCCTCTTGGACATGGTTCCGAGGGTCCCACCTCCGGAGATGGGTAGGACCACTCTCTTGCCGCGGTCATGCGGGTCTTCTTGCTTTGGTGGTGGCATAATACTGGCCACCGGCAGCCGCATAGGGGCTTCGAGGGCACTGGCGCGGGCCACAGTTTGTACAGGCTCCGGCCGTGCCGATGGTGGGGCTCGATCCGAAGCGCCCCGCCCAGTACTTCGTTCAAGGTAGTCGCCCCGAAGGGCCAACACTGCCTTGCAGTCCTTCGTGTCATGGCTTCTATTGTCGCCATGCACGCAACAGAAAAAACTCTGGCGCCTGCCAGGCATCCTTTCTTGAGGCTTCGGTGGCCCGGCCTTGAAATTCTTCACCTGCTGGAAATTGGCAGGTGCCTTTGGGGCAGAAGGTGCAATGTTTAGCACCTCCGAATGGAAATGCTTCTTCCCCCTCTTGTATTCGTTAAAGCGGTTGTCTTGTGGAGGTTACAGAGCAGCGGAGGCTTCGAGCTCCCTTTTGACTTCTCGGAGGGTGGGCAATGGTGCTTCAGCTCGCCGAAGACATCCTTCCTCCGCCTTGGCATACTGTTCGAAGTATGCCATGAGCTGTGCCACAGACGTCACCGGTTTTCGATGGAGTTTGCTGAGGAGGTCGGGGTTCAACACCCCCTCGCGGGCAGCATCAACTACCGATGAGGTAGACAGGCCCTTGATCTGTGACTTGGTGTGGGCGAAGCGCGTGAAGTACTCCCGGAGGGTTTCTCCCACCCGCTGCTTTACCTGGAACAAACTTCCTGTGGACATCGGGGCCACGAAGGTGCCTTGGAAGTTGCTCACAAATTTCTTTTTTAGCTGCTCCCAGGAACTGATCGATCCTAGCTTTAGGGACCAGAACCAGCGTAGTGCCACGCCTTCGAGAGCGAGGGGGAAGCATTTTGCCATGGTGCTTCGCACCCCTCCGCTCGCTTCTATTGCTAGGGCGTAAGAGCGGGCGAACTCTCCGGGGTCCGACCCCCCGGAGTACTTATGCAGCTTCGAGGCCTTGAATCTGGGGTCGAAAGGCACTCTCTGCAAATCCGAATGTAATGGAGACTCGTTATCGAAGGATGCATTCTCGGCTTCCTCCGGGACTTGGATAACTTCTGGGGATTGTGGGTACCACCATCTTGAGGCCCTCCTGGAGTTTCGGTGGAAGCTTGAGTGCGGAGGTGATCGGTGGCCTCTTGCCTCCACCTGGATACCTCCTCCTGAAGCCTGGCTAGCTGCGTAGCCTCGGTTTCGGGAGGGCCTTCGTCTTCGTCGGAGGGCACTTCTGGAGCTCGGCTAGCTGCGTAGTCGGTCTGAAGCACCGTAGGAGGAGCCAAAGGGCCTCGGGGCGCTCGACGCTCGACCGTCTCGGTGGGAATCGCCAGGTTAGCCGAGGGTCCGGCTCCATTGGTCCGAGGGGACCTTCGGAGAGGACCCGAAGCCTGACTTCGCTTCGGAGGCATAGCTAGCCTCGAAGAGGTCTTGGAGATGGAGGACTTCGAACGACTCGAGGGGTCGAGAGAAGGCCTTCGGGCTGCACTAAGAAGCCCTTAACTGAGGGGTGCGCGGGATCTTGGGACTCTGAGGCTCCCTCCGTAAGTGCTCTTCGAAGTGCAGTCAGCAGCAGAGAACAAGCTTTTAGAACTTGAAATCCCCACGGACGGCGCCAACTGTTGGCGCAAATGTTACGCCAACAGGTTCTCTGAAATCAAGAACGGACAAACAGGAAGTTTGCGTTTTAGGACTACTTGGAGCCTCCGAAGTGGATAATAGCTCAAGTGGTCCGAATATGTGAAGATGGATAACTTGTCCCTTCTCCTCTTTTACAAGGTACAATGGGGGGTATTTATAGGGGAAAAACATAAGGAAAAGACCTTTTTACCCCTAACCTACAACCGACATAGTGGAAACTATTCGGTACTATAAACAAGGTTACATACGGTAAAGTACTGTAAAGTAGATGGATAAGCCGGACATCCAATCAGTCATGTCCTTAGGCTTCGAGGCCTCCATCTTCCATTCGGAGGGTTCTCCAGAGCTTCGCACCGTTGCACCCTTTGGCGTGGCGACGCATGCTTCGAACCACAATTCACCAGCTTCGGAGTCCTCACCCGCCTTTGAAGGATTAATCTTTAAGTCTTAGAAATGGAGTAATTTCCCCCAACAATAGCAACAACCTATCTATCAATATGGGAGATGGGAGGAGTCATCTGTCTATCAGGGAAGGCTTGGGATGGTAATTTTCTTGAAATATTGGATGATGGAGTCAACCTAGTCAATGAAGAGCTACCTAATCTCACCTTGTAAAGACAACATCGACAAAACAAAGGATGGACTCGGTCAAGGCTTCGCCATAACCAACTACGAGAGTAAAACATTGAACTTGGTGACAGATCTAACTTTCGTGAGTTCCCAAATTCCCCAATGAGACAAAAATAGAGTGAAGACAACAACAGCGGAGATATGGGATGAGCTCGAACGAGAAATACTAAGGAAATATTTTTCGATCACTCGGACGAAGCTTAAAAGATCTACATGTGAAACAACCAATGCTAATGGTATCACCTCAAGACGGCCAATGTGAAGGCATCACCCTTAGACAAAACACAAAAAGTTCAAAGCTAATTCATATGAAAATAACAATATATTCAGTCTTTCAGAATACAAGGCAAGTGTTCTATGCAAATCTAGGCTAATGCCCGATGAACTCCCTTCGGCTTCGCCTCCCAAGTAAGCCTCCCTCAAAACACGATCGATTAGGACCACTCTCCACTTATCCACGCTTAGGGAGTAGGGGCACCGATGCCCAAATTTATAGTGGCCGATACTAGTCCATATCATATCTGCCAACCACTAGAGCTCACCAAGGAGGCATCACTATCATCTTCTTATAAGATGTAAATTCAAATCAGACAAAAGGAAGGTGGTGGAAGCAAGTAAAAGAATGAGTCAGAATGTGTACCTCGGGACCCATATCAGCATCACTAGGGTGAAGCAGCTCCCGGTAATTGATGAAGAGTTGTTGAAGATATGTTGCTTCAATTCACCCCACCATCGGCGAAAAGCGATGTAGGTCACCCGACAAGTCATCCAAGAAGCAAGATCTCTGGTAGGGATCCCGTCGGTCATATGTGAAAGACGATCCCACTCCAAGGCGTTCGTGACTCTCCCGTGGGTTCGGATCTGATCGACAAAAAAGAGATGGGGCTGGAGCTGACCGAAGCCTAGCTACCTTGAGAAGACCGATCGGTGGTAAAACTCATAGGAGAACTGCCAAGGATGTTTATCGGTGAAATTAACAGGGAGCAAGCAAGGAAAAGTTGCGGCTAAAAAGATATGAAGCGATTCTTTGTCCTAGGTCACATCATGCAGAACTAGCCAATGAGAGCATTCATACTTTGAGTAATATCTGAAGGGAAACCAGGTGGTCTAATCGGAGAACCTGAGGTAGAAGATCTTGAATAAAGCGGCCAAAGCTGAGGGGATAAAGGAAAAGCAGGAAAAAATGTTGCCGCCTCGCCCAAAGAAGAGCAGTGGCAATAGGTAACAATGGTCGATTCTGGAAAACCGGCAGGAAAATACGATTGAGCAAGATGAGTCTGTAACACCCTAAATTTTTGCCAAATATTATTTTTCAGAAAATAAAAATTTAGAAAAGAGTTATTAAAATTGTTAAAAGAAGGAAAATAATTAAAAATCTCAAGAAATAATCCACATTTTGGGTCGGAAATTTTTGTTAAATTCTCCAAGTCAAAAGAATATTTTAGGAATTTTTTCCAAATTTTTTGGATTTTTGCAACTAGCATAGAAATTACAAATAAATTTTAGCAATTATTTTAATTGAAAAATGAATTTTAATTCCTGTTGGGCTGCTTCCCTCCAATCTCTCTCTGTGGCCCAGCCCATTCCAGCGCTCTTGCTAACATGTGGACCTCGCCTATCGGCACCAGCCTTTGCCCACACGCGCTCGCCCTCTCTGCCACATGGACCCTGCCTACCAACCCCGTGCGTTTGACGCCCTCACTGACCCGTGGCCCCCTAATGTCAGGTTCGACATCTCTTCCTTGAATTCTCGCCAGAATCCCCAAATCCTGTCACAGTCGCTAACCCTAGCGCCTCAATCCGAGACCTCTGACCATGCCACCACTATATGAACCCTCGTCTTGATGCCCCAAGCCGTCCATAGCCTTAGCCTCGCTGATCATCGCCTCACCACCGATGATCTCCACAAAATCCCTCACCGCTATGTTTTAGCTCCGGCAGCCATGCCTCGCCGCCTATGACCCCGCAAGCTCCCACCGTCAGCACCACCATGACTTCCACCACCTCCCCATCCTCAGCATCAACCCCGATCCATCGTATCATCGCTATATTTCACTAGAGTCATGAACCCAAGGAGTACTTACCACCTCGCTCGTCATCGATGACCATCGTAGGTACCAGAATGATCCCCGTTCTATTCTTGTTCTGTTTCTGCCGTCCAATTGCCTTGTCGCCGCTCTCCGTCACCGGAATTGCTCATCGTCACGATATGTTGCCGCTAGCAATGAGCCATGTGCCGGATTGATTCCTCGCCATTCGATCTGTGGCATGTGGTCCTGATTAAACCTATGACGTGGCTCAATCTGGTGTGTTATCGCATACCGATGCACACATTTTTATTTGGGCCATCTGTGACAACTTAACTCCCCTGCCTCGCTCTGCGCCGTCCGATCGGGATCCGATGGCCGCTCGCCTCCCGGTCCACAGTGCACGTGTGTGGGTTCACCATGGACTCAGTTCACCATGGACTTTTTCTGCTTTTCAGTTTAAAAATAATTCCAAAATTGATTCAACTTCAAAAATTCATATCTCTCACATCCTAACTCTAAATTCAACCATTCTAATTCCATTTTGATCACCGTAATTTTCTCTACAACATGGACTAATTTAAGTTCATGAATTGTACATTTTATTTTTCTCCCTTTAATTGGTGTTTTTCTTGTTTTGGCTTTTAAAATTGGAAGCCGTCGAGGAGCCCAAGTCTTTTGTCGAGGATGAGTCTCCGTCTTTTGTTGATCCAGGAAAGTCACACCCCATGCATTAACTATACTGATCCCATGTTTTCAAATTAGTTATCGCTATAACACATAGGAATTAATTGCAATATTCTAATTAAAACCTACAGTTATATTTATTTAGATCCCTTTTATCTTGTTATGCAAACCCAAGCCATGCTTTTGATCCATTTTCCCCTATCGTCTGAATATTACAATATTAGTTAGTGCCCAAGTATCGGCGCACTTGCTTAATATTTCTAAAGATGAGTCGTAGAGTAGACTGGATACTTTATTCTCATTTATATTCCCCAGATATGTCTCTTCTCATGGTTCTAAAATGATGGAAGCAATGTTTGGAAAATGATTAAGTTAATGGTAAAGGTGGGTTTTCGGGTGCAAGCGAGTGTACTGGTTGGTAGCACTCGAGGCAATATAAGGACCGGTCTGTGGGATCTATTGCAAAGCATTTCCATACAAGCCACAAGTCTAGTAGGTAAGGCCTAACCTGATGAATAGGTCGCTTCAACAGGATGCACCGAGCAGCGGGTCAAGAGAGTCAAGAAGAAAGGACACCTTATTTCCTTTTTTATTGACTATGACGTGAGGCACAAAAGGGGGCTCGACGTAATCCAAGTGGTGGAGAGCTAGTGAAACCTAGTGTGGTTGTCCTTCTGCTGAGACGATCTATTTCCAAGGGTTTTGGCAAGAATTTGGTAATGATCTACTGAATTCTTGCTATTATGGGTAAATTTGTACACATCTGATCAGAGTATAATCTTTTTGAAAGTCGTGTCTATGGTTAAAGGCGAACCAAGTGATGTTATCCACAGTTAGCATAATTAACTTGAATGTGAATGATGACTAGTTTTCTAAGGACTGTTGTGCGAGTGAGTACTGTTGTGGTACTTGAGGTAGTGAATGGTTTATCATGATGTTTATTTACTTACTATTCATTAAACCTGTTCACCATAATTGGTTAACTACTAAAAATGTACTTTTATGCAAAACAAGCCATATGCTTATCCATTAATATTACCTTTACATTTATATTGCATTCGGTGGCTTGTTGAGTACATTTTGTTCTCATCCTCGTTGAATAATCCTTTTTAGATGCTGAGTTTGTCGAAGAAGAAGGTCTGTAGTAATATGTTCTAGTCGAGGCACGATTCTAGGATCAAGATGTTCATCGTCTTGGAGTCTTTTATTTTATTAGGTTATCTTCAGTGTAATAAAATAGCCTTTGAGCTATATTTTGTTTGCCGTAAGACATTGTAGCTGGATGAACATTTTGTTAATTGATTTTCTTAAGGAAATTAAATAGACTCGAAATTGTGAAATTTCGAGGCGTGACAAGATGGTATCAGGGCCGACTTGACTGTAGGAAGCCAAACATACCTTATCTTTAGGATTTATCTAGATACAAATATCTATTTGTGAAAACCCTTATTCCCCTTGCTTTTTATTCCTTTGACTCCTCTTATCTCATTTAATGAAGACTTCTCTAAATTTTTGTAGAATGTCAACCACTCTGCATAGCTTCTATCGGGATCTTGATGGTTTTGTCAAAGATCTTTGCCCGCTGACCAAATTTCATGGATTTAATATGGAACCCGAATGTCAAGTAGAGTTCGCCAAGGAAGGAGATAACACTTGTGAAGTCTTGATTTGCTTATATGGGAATGGAGCTGAGTTCTACACTATCACCAGCACTACCAGAGGATTCGAGACTACTTGCCAGGAAGCAGCACCCCAGATGCTCATGGAATTGAAGTTTATCTACAAGGATCATCTTCTCGCATCCGCATTTCTTCCTTTGCCATCCAGGGATAGAGACTGTATGACCAGCACTTACAATGGTTGTGAAGTCTATAGTGACCCGGTGCATGTCAAGGTTGTCCATCGTCTTAAAGTGATGGATACCTTGCCTTCGAAGGCAAGAGATGACACTGCTGAGAAAGGAGAACAAGTGGATCATTTTCAGTTTTAGAATGAACAACTCAAACGTCAGATCCAAGAAATGGAAGAAGAGAAAGCTCGTATTCCAAGTTAGGGACCGCGTATCCAGAAGACTACGTGAAAGTCTACTCATCATCTGCCCAATCGATGGTGAAGGTCACTTCGGAATTCAATATGTTGTTGTCCTAATGAAGGAAGAAGACCCTGAAGAGCTTGAGACAGTAGATGAAGGAAGGGTAGAGAGTGTCTTTAGCAATGATCACTAGGAGGTCCTTAGTCTCTCTTTAGTCTATTGTGGCTGCTTGTTTTTCTTGTTTGTGTCATATCTCTTGATGGTCTCTATCAAGAATATGTAGAGTCTTTTGTGTAGGGCTAAATAATTATTAATAAAGAAGATAGTTTCTTTTGAAAAAAAGAAATTTCATTGTAAATCTTTCCTACTCTTTTCAGGGTGTTCATTCCTCCAGTTCAAGATTATTTCCGGTACTCATCGCGTCTCTCCTAGTTCCACCATGCCCACTAAAGCCAACTCAACAGCTGGAAATCCTACTGAGGGAGTGCCAAATCAAGGAACAACAAGTCCCCAAGGAGCAGGATTGCCACCAGCAGTAAATCCTCATATTCTAGCTGAGGCAATGGCTACTCAGAATCAATTGATCACTACACTTCTCTCTCAGATGCAACAAAAGCAAACATAGATTCAGCATCAACAAGTGCACCTACAACAATTCCAGCAGCAAGCACAAATGGGTAATAACCAGAGAAACCAACCTGCACTAGCCCCCACTTCTCAACTATCATAATTTCTTCATGTTAGACGACCCTCGTTCTCTAGTACCACCAACCCAATGGAAGCAGGAGATTGGCTTCATAACATTACTAAGAAGCTAGACCTTCTACCTTGTACTGACCATTAGCATGTGGCTTTTGCCGCTCATCAACTGCTTGGACCAGCCGTAGAATGGTGGGATAATTTCGAGGAAGCTCAACCAGTGAACCATGTGGTTACTTGTGCTGAGTTTACTGCCGCTTTTAGAGCCTCCCATGTGCTGACCGGTATTGTAGCCTTGAAGAATCAGGAATTTACAAAGCTACAGCAAGGAAGCAAAACTGTAACTAAGTATTTGAACAAGTTTAATCGTCTTGCTCGTTACACGCCTGAGGATGTTCGCACTGATGCAGAAAAAGAAAGAAAAGTTCTTGAAGGGACTTAAAGATGGATTTTCTATCCAACTCATCGTTGCAGATTATGTTTATTTTTAGACATTGGTGAACAAGGCTATACTTCAGGAGTCTGAACAGAACAAGATTGAGCATAAGAAGAGAAAGATGATAGCCTTTCATTTTTAAAACCAACAAGGGAATAGTTAGAGGCCCCGTATTATGCCTGCACCACCGCAAGCTTAGAATTTACAAGCTCATCCGATGTTCAAGCCTCCAAAAACTATGATGCCTAATGCCGGAGTTCCTCGTCTAGATCCCCCAACCAAATCAGGTGCTAGCTCAGAAAATTGAAGTGTTGATAGACAAGAATGGCAAACTAGTGGTTTATTTAAATTATTAGGAGGAGGGACACTACTCCAACAGATGTCCTTCTCCCAAAAGTGTACCAGGACTAGAACCATACCAGGTGATCCGTGCCCGTGTGATTCGTGTCACCGTCGAGGAAGCACAAGGAGCACCAAAAGTTATTTTGGGTATGTTTCCTATTAACTCAATACCCGCATTTGTTTTATTTGATTGAGGAGCTACACATTCTTTTATATATGCCACATTTGTGAAAGACATGATTTAAAAACTCTTGAAAGAGAAAACCTATGTTAATAATCACTCCGGGCAAGCAAACCTTAGCTAATCTATATAGCCCAAGAGTGCAAATAGAAATTCAAGGGGTTACATTCTGGGTTGATCCTATACTCATAGAATGTAAGAGATTAGATGTCATCCTAGGGATGAATTGGTTGGTAAAGTATAAAGGAATGATAGATTGTGCCAATAAGATGATCACTTTGATGAGTGAAGATGGAGCATCAGTCAATTTCAAGATGGCCATAAGAGGAATTGAGAATCCTATGGTTAATCAGATAACATTGGAAGATGTGCCTATCATTCGAGAATATCCAGATGTTTTTCTGAAAGATTTTCTATGCATGGCGCAAAGAGAGATATTGAGTTCAGAATTGATTTAGTGCCTAGAAAAGCTCCTATCTATAAGCGTCCTTATAGAATGATCGCTAATGTGTTAGCAGAAGTAAAGCGTCAGATAGAGGATATTGAGAAAAAGGATACATTCGACCAAGTACATCGACATGGGGTGCGCCCGTCATTTTCACAAAAAGAAAGACAAGAGAAAGAGGATGTGTGTGAATATCGAGCCCTAAACGTAGTCACTATCAAGAATAAGTATCCTTTGCCAAGGATTGATGACTTGTTTGACCAGCTTAAAGGAGCATCCGTGTTCTCTAAGATCGATTTTCGGTCAAGTTATCACCAACTCAGGATAAGAGAAGAGGATATACCGAAGACTGCTTTCACATCTAGGTATGGTCTATACGAGTATACCGTCATGTCATTTTGTCTCACCAATGCTCCAGCATTTTTCATGAACATGATGAACAAGCTTTTTATGGAATATTTGGACAATTTCATCATGGTATTCATAGATGATATCCTAATCTATTCCAAGACAAGAGAAGAGCATGAAGCACATTTGCATGTAACCTTCGGAAAGTTGAGGGAGCATCAACTATATGCAAAATATGAGAAGTGTGTGTTTTGGTCATCTCAAGTGAAATTTTTGGGACACATTATTTCAGCTGAAGGGATAATAGTAGATCCATCCACTATTGAAGCAATCACAGATTGGGTTCAACCTATGTTGATAAATGAGATTCGTAGTTTTCTTGGATTAGCCAATTACTATCGTCGATTCATTGAGAATTTCTCCAAGATTGCCACACCCTTGACAAAGTTACTCCAGAAGGAAGAGAAATTCAAGTGGACACTAGAGTGTGAAGAAAGTTTCTAGGTTTTGAAGATGAAGCTAGTATCAGCACCAGTGTTAACTTTGCCAGATATCCACAGGGATTTTCATGTTTACTGTGATGCATCCCGCCAAGGACTAGGATGTGTTCTAATGCAGGATGGAAAAGTGGTATCCTATGCATCTCGTCGGTTGTGATGCCATGAGTTGAATTATCCTACTCATGATCTGGAATTAGCAGCAGTAGTTCATGTTTTCAAGATTTGGAGGTATTTCCTAGTCGATAATAGATGTAAAGTCTTTATGGACCATAAGAGCCTAAAGTATATATTCACTCAGCCTGATGTGAACCTCAGACAAAGAAGATGGTTGGAATTAATCAAGGACTATTGTAACAGGCCCAGAATTAAAATAAGATAAAATAAAGGAAATATATTAATAAAGGAATTTCTGAATTTTATTATTAAAGAAAACTCCTAAAAGAGCCCTATTAAAGTCAAACAGAGATAAATATTCAAAATTTGGACTTGAAAATTTTATGGGATAAACCAGAGGCCAAGATATATTTTTGAGATTTTTACAAAATTTTAGCAATAGTACTTCAAGCCTTAAACAAATAAACCAATTTCTGGAATTATTTTAAAAAGAAAAATACATTTTAAATTGCTATTGGGCCGCAACCCCCAATTCCTCGCCCAAAGCCTTTCGGCCCAGCCCAGTCCAGCCACTCTCGCTGACAGGCGGGGCCAGCCTGTCGGCACCGACCCCCTCTCTCCTCTCCCGTGCACTCGGCCGGCCCCACCTGGCAGCCACCAGCGCTCCCTCCCTCTCGCTGCCCAGTCGGTCCCGCGCGTCAGTCTCCCACGTACGACCTGGGCCGCTGCCAAGCCTGGCCCGCATGTCAGCCCTCTCTCACCCGAGCCCGCCCACTGACAGGTGGGACCCACCTGTCAGGTTCTTCTTCCCTGACAGAAGGGGATCCCCTCCTTCCGATTCCGGCGCCCCTTTCCAATCTCAGCCGCCGGCCGCCACGTGACCCCAATCCGGTCCCGGATTCTTGCTCCCCGATCTCCGGCCATCCCTTTCCGTTAGAAGCCGACACCATCTCGCCCAGTTGGAAGCCAATCCGAGCACTTGGAAGGCTCGCCGGCAAAAATGGAAGCCTCCCTCTATTTCCTTCGGTTTTATTGCCATAACCTCGCCGGCAAGCCCCCTATAAGAACCCTGGACACCGCCGCAGCCAAGCCACCCCGCCAGAGCACTATTCCGCACAAACCCGAAGGCCGCCGCCCCTTTTCTTCGGTTTTCCTCTGATTCCACTCCGGCAGCCTCTCGCCGGCGCCACCTGCCTCTGCCGCCCGCACCGACGGCACCACCGTGACCCCCGTCATCTCCCCGTGCCCGGCCCCACCTCCATTCGGCCGGACCACCGTCAGAGCGCCTCGCCGTCGTCGGACCCGAAGCCCTCCTCCGCCTCTTCTCGCCGCCGACCGCCGCCTCTGTCCCGCCGTTGCCACCTTCGGTACGGATGCACTCCCCTCACTCCCCTCTGTCCATTTTTGCAGTCGCCCGGGGCCATGGGCCATCACAGCCACCGCGCGCGGCTCGCCACCGCTCGGCCAGAGTTGGGGACGAAGCCTCCTGGCTCCCCCGTGCCGCCACCGTGCCGGATCGGTTTGTGGCCGTCGGATGCCACGCGGACGGCTACGATTAAGACCTGAGATCGAGGGCCCAGATGGCCTTGACCTGGGTTGACCAGTATCGGTCAATCTGAGCCCTCCGATCTCACTTAACCGCCCCGCATCACATCCAACCGTTGGATCTAGATCCAACGGACCAGATCTGGCCGGTCCAGCGCACAGTGTGCGGGTCCGTGGTGGACCTGGCTCACCGTGGACCCACACATGTTTTCTGGTTTTAAATAAAATTCAGAAAATAGTTTAAACTTCAAAAATTCATATCTTGCTCAATTTAACCCCAAATTTCACCATTTCAATTCTGGGAAATTTGTCTTTTTATTCTCTACACTTTTATGCAATAAATACAATATGTTTATTTGGCACATAATAATCTTATTAAATAATAAAGAAAATCCCCCTTTAGGATTTAATTATTATTTCATTTAAATAATTCAGAAAAACCATTAAAAATTTATATATTAATTTCATTGATATATTGACTCCATTACACTGTTTATAAGCCAATAAAAATTTAATGATTCATTTTGCCCATTTCATTTTATTAAATAACATTTCCAAGGCCCTTTAAGATAAATGATTAACTCATATAATAGAAATGCAACACTTTAGAAAAATATCATGGAAACTTATTTAGAGTACTTAATGACTTTATTCCACTGTTTTAATGCAACAAAAATAGCATGTTCACTTTGCCCCCTTTAATTTATTAATTAATATTGCAAAAGCCCTGGTAGGATAATTAAGTAATTCATATAATAAAAGTTAAACACTTTATAAAAATTTCATGACAACTTATATAATAACTTCAGAAAACCTAACAACTTGAGTTCACTATTTTTACTACAATAATAATGTTATTATATACCTTTTTAGTTCATCTCTAAAAAGGGAAAATAAAAACCCCTTAGGAAAAATAATTATATCAAGCTATAAAATTTAGGAATCTCATTAAAAATTAATCTTAAATATTTAATTAACAAATCCCTAAAAGTTAAGACTATATCTCCCTTACTTAGTCCAACAAAAACATGTATGTTGGTATGGTTGATTGTTTTGGATTGTTTATTGAATGTTTTATTTACTTTTTCGTATCGAGAAGACTTCTACGTCGTCGAAGATCCGGAGTTCTATCCCAAGGTTCCACCATCCCCATTTGCTGATCAAGGCAAGTCAATCGAACCCTCCTGTGGAAATAGTTGATCATCATTGAGCCCAGTTTTCATAACTATCGCTATAACTCATAGGATAATATTGCATTAGTCAAATATCAAGCCTTACACTTATATTTATTAAATCCCCGTCCTTGTGTGCAAACCCAAGCCATGCTTACTGAGCCTTAACTCCTTGTCCCTCTACTATAAAATTATTAGCTAGTGCCCAATGTACTAGCACAACTGCTATAGGATAAAAAAATGAGTCGTAGATAGCTGGATTCTGAATTATAATTTTTTCCCCGTTATTCTCGTCTCTAGACTCTGTTGGAGATGGCTAAGTTATAAGTATGGTGGGTTCTGGGTGCAAGCTCGGGCATTGGTTTGTCGCACCCGGGGCACTATAAGGACCGGTCTGCGGGATCTGTTGCAAAGCACTTCTGTACCAACCACAAGTCTAATGGGTAAGTCCTAACTAGAAGTATGGAATACTCCGACTTGATGCACCATAGTGGAGGGAGCAAGGGGCAAGCCTGCGGGCGACTTGTACCGACGAGGCTCAAGGGGCGGTATGGTGGGGCTCCGACGCGTCGGGACACCATATGAAACCTATAAGATGGTGCTGTTGAGTCGGGGAGGACTGTATGGAAGGTTTTGGCACGAGTTCCCATGAAATGGGTCATCTCGTTATACTTTGGTGTAGGTGATGAGTGCGTGCCTTGTGGGTACAGTGGTACATCTCTGATCAGAGTAATTTAATCTTTTCGAAAAGCCGAGCCCACGGTCAAGGGCGGGTTGTGTGACTACTCACAGTTAGTTTACTATTGTTTGAATGGTTGAGTTATTCGTGGCATGTAAGAACTGTTGTGCGAGGAGGTAAAACGTACTCCTCGAGTTAGACGATGATGATGCATATACATGTTTACATTTCAGTACTAATAAATTGATCACATTAATGCTTTACAATTATGCTTTTCCGCAAAATTAGCCACTATCTCCCTTATTATTATCTTGCATTATATTTGCATTCGGTGGCTTGCTGAGTACGTTTGTACTCACCCCCATTTACTTACACCACCAGAGTCCGTCTACTACGAGGAGGATGAAGGTCTGGAGTAGCGACCCAGTCAAGGCGAGACTGGAAGGAAGGCGTTCATCTAGGACCCTTTATTTTATTAGTTTCTCTTCACCTTTATTCACTTTTGTATTAATACGGTCTACGAACCGTGAATGATTGCTCGTATTTGTACGTGGTCGCATGATGAACGTCTTGGTTTATTGATTTTCTATGGAATTTCAATAATGGTCCTGATTTATTAAATCGGGGCATGACAAGATGGTATCAGAGCCGACTTGACTGTAGGAAGCCAAACAGACCTAACCCTAGGACTTATATTAACCATATCTTCATACAAAAAAATACTTATCCTCTCATCTTCCGAGATTTTTTTTACAAAATTTTTTTTCTCTCTTTTGTAGATGCCAGTCCATACCATGAGCGGGACTCTTCGTGATGAGGCCGGATTCATCCGCGAGCTTCGCGTGCTCGTCGACTTCTTGGGATTCTCCCATGAGCCCGCGTTCCATGTGATCTTTCCCGATGCGAGCGAGAGCTACTGCGAGGTCACGGTTGTCATCTGCTCCTCCCCCACGCAGCCTCCCTTCAACACCCATGGAGTCGAAGGACCCTCATTCGTGGTGGCCAGTCAGTGCGCCGCACTTCAGGCCCTCGCCGAGCTTCGTCTGGTCTACGATTGCCACCTCCACGACACCATCTACCGCTTCATGCCCATGCGCACACCAGGGAGTCACCGCAGCATCTACATCAGCTCACTCACTCAGAACAATTCTGCCATCACCCGCACGATGAGACTTTTGGAGGCTACGGACAACCTTCACACGGAGGCCGTCCTCGACGCAGATAGCCAACACGACACCATCGACTTCTACCGCCATACCTCGGAGAACCTGAACCGTGAGAATGCTGAGCTTCATCGACAGATTCAGCAAAACCCCCAGTTGACCCTCGAGGTAGAGGAGTTGAGGCGTCAGAATGAGCTCCTACGCCAAGGCGCCATGGTCAACACCCAGCTACAGTCACGAGCTCAAGGAGTTGAAGAAGGACATCGAGGAGATCGCACCTCTTCCGCCTCGCAAGCGGAAATCGCTTCGGATCCCCACCATGAGGCCCAAGAGGATTTCCCGCAGCGCACCACCCGCCGGACCCTCCAGTTCCACCACCCCTGCACCGACCCCCTCCATCGAGCCCGTGGTCGAGTCGTCCCCTGAGCTACCGTAGACGTAGTTTTACGATTGATTGTTTTCTTTTACTTGTTTGTATTGCCACCCATGTCAAATATAAGACATGAGTGAAGATTAAATAAAAATAAACATAAAAGTAATCGCAAGAACGATACATTTTGAAATAAAGCTTAATATCATTTCCCTCTTCCTTCTATACCTATTAGGTCATAAACCCAATCTAAAAGAGAGACTCTACCCCTAGTTTCAACTCAACATAATTCGCTCGTCGCCGTTCCGCAAGATCAACTCCAATCATGAAGTCAAGACACGTTGTCAAGAAAGCCCTAACTTAGCCAAGCCCAATCTATGAAGATGTAGACTTAAAGCCTCTAGTGTAAAGAAGTGATTCATAGCTAAAGCATATCCATGGCTTCCTATTTCTAGCCTTTCCGAATCTCAGGACGAGATTCTTGTTAAGGAAGTTAGGATTGTAACACCTTGATTTTCGTCAGGTGTTAAAAATAAACTAAAATAATTAATAAATAAATTTCAAGAAAAGGATTCAGTATAAATCAAGAAAGAGGAAAGATAAAATACAAGCCTAGAAATTTTATTTAAAAATAACAATTAGCTAGAGTATTTTCCTAAAAATTCTCCTAAGCATTAAATTGCGTTGCAAAAATTTTCCGAAATTTTTGGCACCAAGGAATTCAATAAGATATAATCAACATCACTTTATCTTAAACCTCTAACACTAATTAATAAAATATATTACAACATGAATGTTGTCTGAATAAAATACATGATAAATCATTTATATTAAAAATAATATCAGGCATGAGTGTGAAAGTTAATAAGGGACTAAAATAAAATATGTAAGAATCTAGGTCAAACTATTTATCTTGGCCAATAAAATCAGTAACAATTCCCCCTTAACTATTGACACCTTCTTTTTGAACCCTTCAACTTCAGGATGGCCAACGGCCAAGGATCAGAAGCCCCACGCGACAGAAACACCTCAGGCAATCTGCCTCAGTGGGGTGCAGCTGGACAACAGCAGACACCCGTTGCCTATCATCCCACACTAGCGGAGATGATGGCAAAACAAAACCAACTGATCGCCACGCTGCTTACCCAGATGCAACAACAACAAAAACAGATGCAAGAGCAGCAGACACAGTTGTTCCGTCTCCAACAACACCAACACGAGCTCTCCCTTCAGTTAATCTACGGGGACTTCGCCAACTTTCAGAGAATGGTGAACAAAGCGATTATGCTGGAAACAAGAGCGATTCCACCTCAAGCCCCAACCCCTGCCAAGCCACGGACCACCCTGGGAGGACCAAGCACAGGTATCACACCCCAAGCACCGCCAGCCAGAAGGACACCAGCGCAAGCTACCGGATACAAGAGGGACAGGAATGGCAAGCCAATAGTGTGCTTCAACTGTCGCCAAGAAGGCCACTACGCCTGCAAGTGCTCCTACCCTGAAGCGGGTGCCATCCTCCATTCCAAACCCAGAGGGACATACCCCAGTTCACCACAAAGAGAACCTAGATACAACCGAAGACACTCCCACTTTGATCCCAGCCAACTGAGAACCGGAGGTCTCTTTGCCTATTTCTGATGTAACTCCTTCTCCTAAACCGGAGCACCCATAGAACCCCGTCCCCTAGTTTCCCCGAGGTTCGCTTCGAATCTCAAGGACGAGATTCTTTGTAAGGGGGATAGGATTGTAACAGCCCCAGAATTAAAATAAGATAACATAAAGGAAATATATTAATAAAGGAATTTCTGAATTTTATTATTAAAGAAAACTCCTAAAAGAGCCCTATTAAAGTCAAACAGAGATAAATATTCAAAATTTGGACTTGAAAATTTTATGGGATAAACTAGAGGCCAAGAAATATTTTTGAGAATTTTTAAAAAAATTAGCAACAGTACTTCAAGCCTTAAACAAATAAACCAATTTCTGTAATTATTTTAAAAAGAAAAATACATTTTAAATTGCTATTGGGCCGCAACCCCCAATTCCTCGCCCAAAGCCTTTCGGCCAGCCCAGTCCAGCCACTCTCGCTGACAGGTGGGGCCAGCCTGTCGGCACCGACCCCCTCTCTCCTCTCCCGCGTACTCGGTCGACCCCACCTGGCAGCCACCAGCGCTCCCTCCCTCTCGCTGCCCAGCCGGTCCCGCGCGTCAGTCTCCCACGTACGACCTCGGCCGCTGCCAAGCCTGGCCCGCATGTCGGCCCTCTCTCACCCGAGCCCGCCCACTGACAGGTGGGACCCACCTGTCAGGTTCTTCTTCCCCGACGGAAGGGGTCCCCTCCTTCCGATTCTGGCGCCCCTTTCCAATCTCAGCCGCCGGCCGCCACGTGACCCCAATCCGGTCTCGGATTCTTGCTCCCCGATCTCTGGCCATCCCTTTCCGTTAGAAGCCGACGCCATCTCGCCCAGTTGGAAGCCAATCCGAGCACTTGGAAGGCTCGCCGGCAAAAATGGAAGCCTCCCTCTGTTTCCTTCGGTTTTATTGCCATAACCTCGCCGGCAAGCCCCCTATAAGAACCCTGGACACCGCCGCAGCCAAGCCACCCCGCCAGAGCACTATTCCGCGCAAACACGAAGGTCGCCGCCCCTTTTCTTCGGTTTTCCTCTGATTCCACTCTGGCAGCCTCTCGCCGGCGCCACCTGCCTCTGCCGCCCGCACCGACGGCACCACCGTGACCCCCGTCATCTCCCCGTCCCCGGCCCCACCTCCGTTCGGCCGGACCACCGTCAAAGCGCCTCGCCGTCATCGGACCCGAAGGCCTCCTCCGCCTCTTCTCGCCGCCGACCGCCGCCTCTGTCCCGCCGTCGCCACCTCCGGTACGGATGCAGTCCCCTCACTCCCCTCTGTCTATTTTTGTAGTCGCCCAGGGCCATGGGCCATCACAGCCACCGCGCGCGGCTCGCCGCTGCTCGGCCGAAGTTGGGGACAAAGCCTCCTGGCTCCCCCATGCCGCCACTGTGCCGGATCAGGTTTGTAGCCGTCGGATGCCACGTGGCCGGCTGCGATTAAGACCTGAGATCGAGGGCCCGGATGGCCTTGACCTGGGTTGACCGGTATCGGTCAATCCGAGCCCTCCGATCTCACTTAACCGCCCCGCATCGCATCCAACCGTTGGATCCAAATCCAACGGACAAGATCTGGCCGGTCCAGCGCACAGTGTGCGGGTCCATGGTGGACCTGGCTCACCGTGGACCCACGCAGGTTTTCTGGTAATTCAGAAAATAGTTTAAACTTCAAAAATTCATATCTTGCTCAATTTAACCCCAAATTTCACCATTTCAATTCTGGGAAATTTATCTTTTTATTCTCTACACTTTTTTGCAATAAAAACAATATGTTTATTTGGCACATAATAATCTTATTAAATAATAAAGAAAAGCCCCCTTTAGGATTTAATTATTATTTCATTTAAATAATTCAGAAAAACCCTTAAAAATTTATATATTAAATTCATATGATATATTGACTCCATTACACTATTTATAAGCCAATAAAAATTTAATGATTCATTTTGCCCATTTCATTTTATTAAATAACATTTCCAAGGCCCTTTAAGATAAATGATTAACTCATATAATAGAAATGCAACACTTTACAAAAATATCATGGAAACTTATTCAGAGTACTTAATGACTTTATTCCACTGTTTTAATGCAACAAAAATAGCATGTTCACTTTGCCCCCTTTAATTTATTAATTAATATTGCAAAAGCCCTGGTAGGATAATTAAGTAATTCATATAATAAAAGTTAAACACTTTATAAAAATTTCATGACAACTTATATAATAACTTCAGAAAACCTAACAACTTGAGTTCACTATTTTTACTACAATAATAATGTTATTATATACCTTTTTAGTTCATCTCTCAAAAGGGAAAATAAAAACCCCTTAGGAAAAATAATTATATCAAGCTATAAAATTTAGGAATCTCATTAAAAATTAATCTTAAATATTTAATTAACAAATCCCTAAAAGTTAAGACTATATCTCCCTTACTTAGTCCAACAAAAACATGTATGTTGGTATGGTTGATTGTTTTGGATTGTTTATTGAATGTTTTATTTACTTTTTCGTATCGAGAAGACTTCTACAGTCGTCGAAGATCCAGAGTTCTATCCCGAGGTTCCACCATCCCCATTTGCTGATCAAGGCAAGTCATCGAACCCTCCTGTGGAAATAGTTGATCATCATTGAGCCCAGTTTTCATAACTATTGCTATAACTCATAGGATAATATTGCATTAGTCAAATATAAAGCCTTACACTTATATTTATTAGATCCCCGTCCTTGTGTGCAAACCCAAGCCATGCTTACTGAGCCTTAACTCTTGTCCCTATACTATAAAATTATTAGCTAGTGCCCAATGTACCGGCACAACTGCTATAGATAAAAAGAATGAGTCGTAGATAGCTGGATTCTGAATTATAATTTTTTCCTCGTTATTCTCGTCTCTGGACTCTGTTGGAGATGGCTAAGTTATAAGTATGGTGGGTTCCGGGTGCAAGCTCGGGCATTGGTTTGTCGCACCCGGGGCACTATAAGGACCGGTCTGCGGGATCTGTTGCAAAGCACTTCCGTACCAACCAGAAGTCTAATGGGTAAGTCCTAACTAGGAAGTATGGAATACTCCGACTCGATGCACCATAGTGGAGGGGGCAAGGGGCAAGCCTGCGAGCGACTTGTACCGACGAGGCTCAAGGGGGGGTATGGTGGGGCTCCGACGCGTCGGGACACCATATGAAACCTATAAGAGGGTGCTGTTGAGTCGGGGAGGACTGTATGGAAGGTTTTGGCACGAGTTCCCGTGAAATGGGTCATCTCGTTACACTTTGGTGTAGGTGATGAGTGCGTGCCTTGTGGGTACAGTGGTACATCTCTGATCAGAGTAATTTAATCTTTTCGAAAAGCCGAGCCCACGGTCAAGGGCGGGTTGTGTGACTACTCGCAGTTAGTTTACTATTGTTTGAATGGTTGAGTTATTCATGGCATTTAAGGACTGTTGTGCGAGGAGGTAAAACGTACTCCTCGAGTTAGACGATGATGATGCATATACATGTTTACATTTTAGTACTAATAAATTGATCACATTTAATGCTTTACAATTATGCTTTTCCGCAAAATTAGCCACTATCTCCCTTGTTATTATCTTGCATTATATTTGCATTCGGTGGCTTGCTGAGTACGTTTGTACTCACCCCCGTTGACTTACACCACCAGAGCCTGTCTACTACGAGGAGGATGAAGGTCTAGAGTAGCGACCCAGTCAAGGCGAGACTGGAAGGAGGCGTTCATCTAGGACCCTTTATTTTATTAGTTTCTCTTCACCTTTATTGACTTTTGTATTAATACGGTCTATGAACCGTGAATGATTGCTCGTATTTGTACGTGGTCGCATGATGAACGTCTTGGTCTATTGATTTTCTATGGAATTTCAATAAAGGTCCTGATTTATTAAATCGGGGCGTGACAACTATGATATGGGAATCCATTACCATACGAGTAAAGCAAGTGTAGTTGTTGACACCTTAATTCGTTAAGGATATTGCAATGCCATTGTGTTGTAACCAAAAACGCCTATGTTATGCCAAGAAATGTTGAATAGATTGAATATAGGATTTGCAACTTCAGCTTACCTCATCACGCTCGAGGCAAGGCCAATGTTAACATATCAGATTCAGGAAGCACAAAAAGAAGATTCGGATATAGATGAAATCAAGAAGAATATGCGAAGGGGGAAAAGCCCCAGGATTTTCAGAAGATGAAATGGGAACCATTTGGTTCGGAGACCGTTTGTGTGTACCAGATAAGTCGGAAATAAAGAGTCTCCTTGTCAAGGAAGCTCATGAGACGTTGTATTCAATCCACCCTAGAAGCACTAAGATCTATCATAACTTAAAGGAAAAATATTGGTGGGTAAGTATGAAAAGAGAAATAGCCAAGTATGTGTCTTTGTGTGATACTTGCCAACGAGTTAAAGTGGAACACCAAAGGCCATTAAGATTCCTGAATGGAAGTGAGAATAAGTCAGAATGGATTTCATTACAGGCGTACCCATAACTCAAGTCGGTTATGACTCAATATGGGTAGTAATTGATCGCCTAACAAAAGTGGCTCACTTCAGTAGCTGTCAAGACAACTTATAGTGGACCTAAGTTAGCAGAATTGTATATGACCAGATAGTATGTTTGCACGGAGTATCAAAGAAGATTGTTTCCGATAGAGGAAGTTAGTTTACCTCAAAGTTTTGGAAGAATCTGCAAGAAGAACTTGGTACCCGACTGAATTTTAGTATCACCTATCATCCTCAGACTGATGATCAGACCGAAATAGTATACCAGATTCTTGAAGATATGCTTCGAGCCTATACTCTAGATTTTGGAAATACTTGGAATAAAAGTTTTCCTTACGTCGAGTTTTCTTACAACAATAGTTATTAGGCCAGTTTACAAATGTCATCGTTTGAAGCCTTGTATGGTCGCAAGTGCAGAAACCCTCTACTTTGGGATCAGATAGGATAAAGTTGAGTTTATTGAATGGATATACTTCGAGATGCCGAAGAAAAAGTTAAGGTGATTCAGGATAGGTTAAAGGTAGCTCAGTCTCATCAGAAAAGTTACATTGATAATCATTGCCGAGCTTTAGAGTTTGAAGAAGGAGATCATGTTTATCTTCATATCACACCACTCTGGAGAACGCAAAGATTTAATGTGAGAGGAAAATTAGCTCCTTGATTTGTTGGACCATTTCGAATCATCCGCCGCCAAGGAGAAGTCACATATGAATTAGAATTACCACCATCCTTAGTCGGAGTGCACGACGTGTTCCATGTCTCTTAACTCAAGAAATGTCTCTGTGTACCTGATGACCAAGCCGATCACCAACAGTTGGAGATTCATGAAGATCTAACCTATGTAGAGAAACTCGTTCGTATCCTCGATACCAAGCAAAGATTCACAAGGAGAAGAGTCATTTGTTTTTGTAAGGTTTGGTGGAGCAATCATTCGGAGGAAGGCCCAACATCTAGAGCTGTTTTGAGATTCCGTCCGAATCTCGAGGACGAGATTCTTTGAAGGGGTAGGATTGTAACACTCTGAATTTTTGCCAGATATTATTTTTGAGAAAATAAAAAATTAGAAAAGAGTTATTAAAATTGTGAAAAGAAGGAACATAATTAAAAATCTCAAGAAATAATCCACATTTTGGGTTGGAAATTGTTTGTTAAATTCTCCAAGTAAAAAGAATATTTTATAAAAATTTTCCAAATTTTATGACTTTTACAACTAGCATAGAAATTACAAATGAATTTCAGAAATTATTTTAATTGAAAAATAAATTTTAATTCATGTTGGATCGCCTCCCTCCAATCTCTCTCCATAGCCTAATCCATTCATGCGCTCTTGCTGACATGTGGACCCCGCCTGTCGGCACTAGCCTTCGCCCACGCATGCGCTCGCCCTCTCTACCGCGTGGACCCCGCCTACCATCCCCGTCCCATTCTGGTTCTATTTCTGCCATCCAATTGCCTAGTCACCGGAATCGCTTGCCATCGCGCTCTGTTGCTGCTTCCAATGATTCACGTGCCGGATTGATTCCTGGCTATTCGATCTATGGCGTGCGGTCCTGATTAAACCTATGACATGGCTCAATCTAGTGTGTTATCATTTATCGGTTCATACATTTTTATCTGGGCCGTACATCACAACTTAACTCCCCCACCTTGCTTTGTGCCGTCCGATCGGGATCCGATGGCTGCCTACCTCCCGGTCCACAGTGCACATGTGTGGGTTCACCATAGACTTTTTTGTTTTTCAGTTTAAAAATAATTCCAGAATTGATTCAAACTTCAAAAATTCATATCTCTCACATCCTAACTCTAAATTCAACCATTCAAATTCCATTTTGATCAACATAATTTTATCTACAACATGGACTAATTTAATTTCATGAATTGTACTGTTTATTTTTTCTCCCTTTAATTGGTGTTTTCCTCATTTTGTGTGCATTTAGAATTTGAAGTTGTCGAGGAGCCCGAGTCTTTTGTCGAGGACCCGACTCCATCTTTTGTTGATCCAGGCAAGTCACACCCCATGCCTTGACCATATTGATCCCATGTTTTCAAGTTAGTTATCGCTATAACACATAGGAATTAATTGCATTAGTCCAATTAAAACCTACATTTATATTTATTTAGATCCCTTGACCTTGTTGTTCAAACCCATGTCATGCTTTTGATCCATTTTCCCTTGTCGCCTGAATGCTCCAATATTAATTCATGTCCAAGTATTGGCACACTTGCTTAGTATTGCTAAAGATGAGTCATAGACTAGACTGGATATTTTATTCTCATTTATATTCACATATATGTCTCTTCTTATGGTTCTAAAATGATGGAAGCAATGTTTGGAAAATGACTTCTCGTCAAATGGCTCCCTCCTCGATCTCCCTGCTCCTGCTCACTCCCACCGTGCTCTGCTCCGCGGCCGCTAATGGCTTCCCCTAGGGTGGCTTCTGCGGAGCGTTTCCCATGGTGGGTCCTCCCTTTCCCTTGCTCGAGCTTGAGAAGGACGCTCTCCTCGGCTAGCTGGTTGCTTCCTGGGATTTCTCTGCCGGCCAGGCCTTCCAAAACAGGGTCTTCTCCCTGTTGGGCTCCTCGGTTCACCACTCTTCTTCCTCCCCGGACAATTCCTTATTTCTTCTTGTGGTTTTTCGTCGTTTCACTTTCAGATTATCGGAGCTTTCTGTTAGTTTGGCATTGCATGCTTGCTTAGGCGGTTCTCCTACGGGTTTTCATGTCAAATACCTCAAAGATAGGCACTTCCGTATCTCTGTTGCCTCTAAACAAGTTGGTCTGCTCATTTACCAGCAAAAGTGATTTCTATCGGTGCATTTTGATGCTTTCTTCCATCTCTGGATAGACGGTGGCGCCAATTGGTGTCGTGAATGGTCTCATTGGGAAGCGGAGGAACTTGCTAGCTGGTCCCTCCCCCGTTCGTCTCAACGGCTGCGTCGTTCTCCGGCTTCTTCTTTGAAAAAAGTCTCATTTGCCCATGAGCCCAAAGTCTTTAGGTTCTTCTCGGAGGACCCTGCTGCTGCTTGTGCCAATTCAAATTTGAATTCTCCTGCTGGTTCTCCCTCGTTCATGGTGGGCTACATTGAGGTACCTGTCCTCCCTACTCCTATCTCTAGACTGCCTTCTAGGGCCTCTCTTCTGATAAGTCGCAAGTGTGCTCCATCCATCTTGGGTCCGTTCACTGGTCATTCCAAGCAACTATTGGTTTTCAATTCCCAGGCTGCTTGTGTAAACACTCCTTTTGCCCCTGCTGCTTTGGGCTCGACTGTCCCGGTTAAAAGAGTTTTTAATACACTCAAGAGGTCACTTCCTACTACTCATCATGGCTCCCCTACGCGGGACAGGCCACGGAAGGTTGTGCCTTTCCCGTCAGCGACGTCTTGCATTTATGGCGGGCACAAAATTCGCTCATGGCACTTTTTTAAGCTACTCCCTAAATGTTCCTTCTGTTTTCTCTTTGGTCATCACGCCTCTCTTTGCAAGAAGCAGCTCTACTCTCGGTCTCGTCCTTGGGTCCCTAACCTCTCCTTCCTCCTCCTGCTAGTGGATCCAATAGCTCTCCCTCTCTTAGTCTGGTGGTTTGCAGCACCTCTCCCGAAGGTCCAAGCTCCCCAGCCGCGATGGCTAACTTCTCAGTGGATCCTTTTCCTTTCCTCCCACGGGGTGGGGTGCTCTCGGATGGTGGTGGTGAGCTGCAGTAAACGGCGTCGTTTCATCACTCTCTCTGGCCAGCACATCAGGAGAAACGAGGATATGGCGATAGCTGAATGTGATGCAGAGCTCAATCCTATGGAGCAGCAGGAGTTCTTATAGCTCATTCATCAGTACATTACTCAAAACTTGAGGCAACAGGTCCTAAGGTACAATATCTACCCTCTAGGTGTTGGCATATTTAAGCTCGATGGCATCTTTCAGAGAGATTGGCTTGTATCGGCGGGTCCGTTCTGGATTGGGGAACGATTAGTTCGGTTTGTTAAGCATGACGAGGTGGTGAATCACAGGAACTCTCCTGCTTCTCGCATAGGGTGGGTCATGTTTCTTGCTTTTCCTCTAGACTTCAAGGACATTAACTTTCTTGAGCAAGTTGTGGCCTCATTCGGGAAGATTTTATACTGGCATTCGGAGGATTCTAACTTGTCAAGGGTTCTTCTGAAAGTTCTCTTTGATAGCACCATTAATATCCCTCGTAGCATCATGGTTAAGTCTTGTCACTCTATGAACGGCGAGGGTAGTTCATGGACTTTCTCAGTGTATATCCTGAACAATGAGTTAGCAGATGGTTTTCCTGCTGATGAAGACAATCTACCCCCAGATGGTGGCAATCCCCATCCCTTCAATGGTCAAGTTTTCCCGGGTGAGCCAGCATGGATTCAACAGTGGGTGGATGATCAAATGGTTAATGGGGCCTTTCAGCCGGCTAATCTTGAAGTTGATCCTTTTCCGGACAATCTACCAGACCTCAATGGTGCAGTGGCTGGTGAACTGTGGGATAACTGGCCGGACGGGCTGGCACAATAGCCGCAACCACCTCTAGATGATCAACCTCAGGAAGAGATCAGTATGGAGCTGTCAGCTATTTTAAACCCTAGCAACTCCTCTGGTGCTGGACATTCCTCTCAGTCAGCTCTGATGATATTAGTGGACTCTTCCTTAGCACAGGTAGTGGAACCTAACGTCAAAGGTATAAATGTGTCTACGGAATCTCAATTAAATGCTCTAGCCTCTTTACTTCCCAGACAGATCTCACTGGTCTATAAAAGGCGCCGGTACAACACTGCTTCTGGCCCGTCTTCGCCAAAAGAAGATGTTCAACCTCTTCAGAGCAGCCAACCACTCAATGATAGCAGGGTGATTTCGGAGGTTGGTCTTTGCCGCAGCGTTCGTTTGCAAATGAAATCACAGGGTCTCAGGTTACTTGACATTTCTCGGCAGATGGCTTCGGCATCCTCTCAGGCTATTGCTCAGGGCAATTCCAAAGGGAAAGAGGTGGTCCTCCCGCTTCTTCCCTTAGTTCAGGACTACGCCAATGCATCCTCTTCTGGTATGGCCCTGGCTCCACTCTCTATTGGACAAATCCATCACACTGCAGTACAACTATGTGGTTTACTTGTAGAGCAAGTCACTGAGGATAAGCTCACTGCGGAGCCATCGTTGGCGAGACGGCTCATGAAGGTGACAGAAACTACCCAAAGCCAGAATGAAGACTCTGCCTAGTCAACATGCTCGACTGGTCCTTGCTTTTGGATTGCCAAGTGGCAGCCTCCTAGCTATACGCTACTACTTTGATGATTTTATGTGTCAGTCTGACAATAGTATGAACTCACTATGGCCTCAGTGGTTGGTTAACTATTTCAACAGGATAACCTTTTTTAGCCTAACAACTTATTTTGCTAAGCTTATTCATAACCTAATTATCTCTTGCTCTGCAACTGCGTTGTCGAGATTTTACTACGATCAGTTCTTTCATGGGAAAATTCACCATTTGGCACGTTCTAAACTGGAATATTAGAGGGCTTAACTCTGAGGGGAAGAAACGGGCTGTTAAAAGCATTCTTCTAGATAGGGCTTACTCTATTTTCTGTCTTCAAGAGACTAAGCTTTTCATGATAGATCACTCGTTTATTCGAACCATTGCCCCTAAGAGATTCGACAAGTTTGCTTTTACTCCTTCTCAAGGCGCATCTGGCGGTCTCCTGGTTGGTTGGGTTGGTTCTCGCTTCTCCGGTCGGGTTATTTCTCAGGACTCTTTTCAGATCACCATGGACTTCACCTCATTACATAATGGCCAATCCTGGATTCTCTCTAATATTTATGGTCCTTGTCAACAACTGGCTCGCTCAATGTTTATTAACTGGCTTACCAATGTCGCTATCAGCCACGAGGTCAATTGAGATGTTTTTAGGTGACTTCAACCTGTATCGTTTCCCCCATAACAGGAATAAGCCAAGCAGCGATCTTCAGCATTGTCATCTGTTCAATGATTGCATTAGTAACCAAGGGCTACTAGAAATTCCTTTGTCAGGTCGCAGGTTTACATGAAGTAACATGCAAAATGATCCCCTACTCATTCAACTAGATTGGTGCTTAACTTCTGCCAATTGGATCTCTCAATATCCCAACACTTCGTTCACTGCATTGGACAGATGCACCTCTGACCATGTACCGTGTTTAGTCAAGATTGGCTCCAACATCCCGCGGTCTACCATCCCCAGATTCGAAAACTATTGGGATTCTCTCCCAGGTTTTCTTGACACAGTTTCGGCTTGTTGGGCTAGCTACCCTAATATAAATGATCCGGCTAAAAGCATTGCCTCTAAGTTCTCTAAACTACTTAAGTTTCTGCGCTCTTGGGGGAATCGTCTCGGAACGTTGGAACGTTGCCTCAAGGCTTGTCGGGTTGTGCTAGTGGCTCTGGACTCTTCTAAGGAGTTTCGGACGCTGACCTTGCCAGAGGTAAACTTCAGGATTCTTTTGAAAAACCAAATTGAATTCATCATCAGATTAAGACAAGTCTATTGGAAGCAACGCTATACTGTTCGTTGGACACGTTTGGGAGATGAAAACTCTAAGTTTTTTCATGCAGCTGCCACGGACCGCAGACGACATAATACAATTTCTTCTCTCTTATTGCCCAATGGTCAATTGGTTACTTCACACGATGAGAAGGCTGGCTGCTTCCTGGATAATTTCCTGGATAGATTGGGTTTCTCGTTAAGGCCGGCAACTATGCCCCAACTCTCAAATC
This sequence comes from Zizania palustris, assembly GCA_019279435.1. Classification (NCBI taxonomy): domain Eukaryota; kingdom Viridiplantae; phylum Streptophyta; class Magnoliopsida; order Poales; family Poaceae; genus Zizania; species Zizania palustris. Next base: position 12,607,512 of record JAAALK010000285.1, read on the forward strand.
TTATCACACCGATTCCTGGTCTCTCTTCTTTAGAGGCACCGTTTCCAACACAGAAATCGACGAAGTTGTCCGAAATTACCACCTGATAAAGCACCAGGACCAGATGGTTTCAATGATTATTTTCTAAAGAAATGTTGGAACATCATTAAGGATGACTTTTACAGACTTTGTGCAGCATTTCACCAAGGGGAGGTTAATCTTCAACCTCTCAATAATTCATATATTTCTCTAATTCCTAAATCTAATTACCCAACAACTGTAAAGGACTACAGGCCAATCTCTCTAGTTAATTGTGCTATCAAGATCATCACCAAAATCCTTGCTAATAGGTTGCAGCCATTTATGGGCAACTTTATGCACCAAAATCAATATGGCTTCATCAAAGGTCGTTCTATTCAAGATTGTCTGGCCTGGGTGTTTGACTTCACGCACCAATGTCATCGTGCCAAGAAGCCCGTAGCTCTTCTAAAACTTGATTTTACACAAGCATTTGATCGGGTGGAACATGTTGCCATCTTTGCAATGCTTGCGGCCTTGGGCTTTCCCTCGACTTGGATTAATTGGATCAAGCTAATTCTACAGTCCGCTCAGTCAGCTATCATCCTTAATGGTTCGGTGGGCAAATATTTTCGGTGTAAAAGGGGGTGCGTCAAGGGGATCCCCTCTCCCCACTCCTGTTTGTTATTGTGGGCAAACTCCTCCAATTTATTCTCAATAATGCCTCATCTATTGGGGCTCTTCAGGCTCCCTCTTGTCTTCCTCAGGCTGATTTCCCGGTCATCCAATACGCAGACGACACAATAATCTATGCTGAGGCTACTCAAAGAAATTTATTCAACCTGAAGATATTCCTTAACTCGTTTTCTGCAGCAACAGGTCTGACAGTAAATCTAGCTAAATCATGTATCATTCCAATTAATCTGGACAGTGACCAAGCAGATATTCTGGCACGCACCTTTGGCTGCCCACTTGGACAATTCCCTCTTCCCTACCTTGGTCTACCGCTGGGGGTCAAGTCACTAAGATTTCAGGATTTCAGCTCCATCATCTCCAGAATCGAACGGCGTCTTACTGCAACTTCATATTGGCTTTCCTATGCTGGGAAAATTCAAATAATTAACTACGTCTTATCAGCCCTGCCCGCCTACACAATGAGCATGTTTCATCTTCCTGTCAAGGTGATCAAAGTGATTGACAGGGCTCGTAGACACTGCCTGTGGTGAAAGTTCAATTTAGGCACCACTCAAAAACCATTAGTGGCCTGGAATTTGATATGCAAACCAAAAAAGAAAGGGGGACTTGGCATCATTAATCTCAGAAACCTATAACCTTGCCCTTCTCATGAAGCACTTGGATAAATTTTATAACATGAAAAGTGTGCCTTGGGTAAATCTGATTTGGAATACATACTACAGGACGGCCCAGCTGCCTCATTTATCTCGGAAGTGATGTTCTCCTTGGTGGAATGGCATACAGCAGATTCTTCCTTTTTTCTTAGCAATAGCTAAGCCTAAGCTGGGTGATGGCTCTTCAATATCGCTCTGGTTTGACCTTTGGCACTCGAACACTCTAGAACATAAATTTCCAAGGTTGTTCTCTTTCGCGAAAAACAAGAGAGCAAGGTTGTCTTCATACATTCAGCAACCCGATCCAGCTCGCCATTTCTTTCTACCCTGACGACCCAGGCTCACCTTGAGTTGCAGCTCCTTGATGAGATTATTGACCAACAAAATTGGGATCCTGGTCTCTCTGATGAGTGGTCCTATATCTGGGGATCCTCCACTTTTAGTCCGAAGCTCTTCTATTCACGTCCTTTTGCTGCATTGCATGCTTACCCGGTGTACTCTTGGATCAGGAAAAGTAAGTGTGTCAACAAAATCAAGATCTTCTTTTGGCTTCTCATTCGGGATCGCCTAAACACTAGAGACCTCCTTAAACGAAAGCACTTCATCCATGAAGAAGAAGATTGTCTCTGTCAACTTTGTGACTCTGGGCTAGTGGAAAATTCTCATCATCTTTTCTTCGGCTGCTCTTTCAGCACCTCGTGCTGGAGCCGAATTGGAATCAACTGGTCCTCCCAACAAATACGCCAAGACCTGGTGGACAATTGTCGGTCCCAACTCGGGTGGCCGTTCATTATGGAAGTAATCCTGGTTGGATGTTGGACCCTTTGGCTGCAACGCAATAATGTGATTTTCCGGCTACAAGACGCGACAATCAGCGCTTGGTTCTCCTCCTTCCGCTCTACTCTAGTCCAACAAACCTTGCGTTGTCCCCCGAGTTTAAAAGACTCCATCTACTCCTGGATTAGTCTATTGTAATTTGCCAAGATTTTAACTCTCTTCTTTAGCTCTACCCCCTCTATGTCGTCGCTGTAACCTTTCTGGGATGCTATCCTTTCTTTTTAATATATAACCTCAGTAGGAGCCTCTCCTGCTGGTTATTCTCAAAAAATATTTGGAAAATGGTTAAGTTAATGGTAAATGCGGGTTTCTGGGTGGAAGCGATTGTACTGGTTGGTAGCGCCCGAGGCACTATAAGGACCAGTCTGCAGAATCTGTTGTAAAGCATTTCCGTACAAGCCACAAGTCTAGTGGGTTTGTCCTAACATGACAAATAGGTCACTTCAGCAGGATGTACTGAGCAGTGGGTCAGGAGAGTCGAGAAGAAAGTATGTCTTGTTTCCTTTTTATTGACTATGACGCAAGGCACAAAAGGGGGCTCGACGTAATCCAAGTGTTGGAGCACATGCGAAACCTAGTGTGGTTGTCCTTATGATGAGACGATCTATGTCCAAGGGTTTTGGCTGGAATTTGGTAATGATCTGCTGAATTCTTGCATTGTGGGTAAATGTGTACACCTTTGACTAGAGTATAATATTTTCAAAAAATTGTGCCTACGGTTAAAGGCCAGCCAAGTGATGTTCTACGTAGTTAGCATAATTAACTTGAATGTGAATGATGACTAGTTTTCTAAGGACTGTTGCGCGAGTGAGTATTGTATGTTGTGCTACTCGAGGTAGTGAATGGTTTAACATGATGTTTATTTACTTATTGTTCATTAAACCTATTCACCATAATTGCTTAACTACTAAAAATGTACTTTAATGCAAAACAAGACATATGCTTATCCATTGATATTACCTTTACATTTATATTGCATTCGATGGCTTGTTGTGTACATTTTGTACTCATCCTTGTTGAATAATCCTTGTTAGATGCTAAGTTTGTCGAAGAAGAAGATATGGAGTAATCTGTCCTAGTCGAGGCACGATTCTAGGAGCAAGATGTTCGTTGTTTTGTAGTTTTAATTTATTAGGTTATCTTCAGTGTAATAAATTAGCCTTTGAGCTATATTTTGTTTGCTATAAGACGTTGTCGCTCGATAAACATTTTGTTAATTGATTTTCTTAAGTAAATTCAATAGACCGGTAGATCAATGTCAAGACAAGTTAAAAAGAAAACGTCAAGCAAAGTGGGACTTATCGGCCCATTACCAAAAATGAAAGCATTCAAGGCATCATAACAGAAGTAACAAGATGTGGCTAGCATCGTCTCGTTCAGATATGGCTTAGTAAGGGAAAGGCTGATGCAATGACCAATGTTAATCTCATCCCAAAAGGCATAGTGGGTGGCTGATACCGTAACATACTAGTCACGTCGATAAGGGATGGAAGAAGGAAAGGAGTCAAAACCATAGTCCCAAACAGAAGAACGCATGGGGGAATACTTAAAATGGATTCTGCAAGTTTATGTGTTTATTAAATCCATAGAGTTCGGATTGCCCAAAGGGCCCAAGAAGAAGTTGGAAGGATGTGTGTCTATGGGGATCAGAGTCTGATCCTACAGGTTCTATAGTGAAGGAAGAGGAAAAGAAAATATAGTAAGGAAAAACGAAGCTATAAAGAAGAAAGCAGTGGAAGAACCGAGAAAAATACGAGGAACAACAAGAATGTCGAAAACTTACCTCTGGAATCACATTGAGAGTAGCCATTCTAGCGTCACCAGGGTACGGAATTAGTGGAAAAGAAAAGGCAAACAACGATCTACTCGAAGACTAATAGCAAGCATAAAAGGCAAAAGTAGAAAAGGTCTGGTACTTATAGAGAAGGAATGACTCTTCGGTAGCCGAGTCAAAACTGATCCTATCAGACTTAGTAAGGCCATTCGCAGCGTACGACAAAAGGTAATCATGAGTATAGTTCTTGAAACACCAGAATGCTTGCAGTACCGGGACCGGGGAAACAAAATCTTTGGTTTAGAGAGTATCGATACAAAACTGTGTGGGATGAATCCTAGTCCGACACCGCCACAAAAGAGAAAGTAAATGTGTCAGTCCAAGCAACATCTATCACATGTGTGATCGGTCGAAGAAGAAGAGGAGGCAGGCAGGAAGGGAAAGTGATATGGTGCCGAAAAAAGAAGAAGATGAAGTGAAGCTGATTCCCTGCGTGTTATAGTATTAGAAGATGAAGGGTTTCAGCTGCTAGCAATAAGTTTAAGAATACAATACAGAAAAACTACGAAAGGACATTATGGAATATGGGTGATAATAACCGATAATTTTGAACCATCAGTTACCCTTAATGCTCCAAAATTAGGGGACATGTTTTGATGCCAAGATTTGGTAAAAACCCAGGCCCACAGAATATGTTGCGCGGTCAACAGAAGGCAAAGATGTCCGGTCAAAGATGGTCAAAGAAGCCCGTCCATGTTTTTACAACGTAACCGGATGCAAAGGAGCCGATGGAGATAAAAGTGAGAAGATAAAGGTGATCCAAAGTCTGTTAAGATAGATTGCATGGACGACAAGTCTCTAGACTATAAATATGTATCCCTTAGTTAGTTTAAAACACACAACTCTGTCAAACAACTCTTCGGCGCATCGCCACCCTTGGCTTCCTAAGGTTAATCCCAATGGGATTCGACACTCAAAGCTGGCCTGCATCATTCTGATCTCTGACGAAGAGGTGAGCCCCGCCACCCTCGAAGATCATATCAACTAGGTCAATGTCTTCACGGCTGCATCAAGTTGATCTCTTGAGGAATCGGATGAAACAGTACGATCGTCGGTTTATCTCGGTGTATTGGCTAGGACTAAGGCTACATCAGTCTGATCTCTTAGATTGATGTGATTTGGGTGTGGTAGTCTGAGGCTTCATCTGTTAGGTCTGACATATATTTCTATTGTATCTTCTTCATGTTATATACCATTAATCTAAATAAAGCACACCTGATGCTTTGAAGTATTGTTAAGTTCATCGTGACTAGCTACTATCTTGGTTAAGTTCAATATTGTTATTGTGATGATTTTGATGATACCGACATGTTATCTAGCATGTTTTATTTATTTCTATCGAAATAAAAGCAGATAGGTTATCTTCAATTCAATTACATATCTTATCTGCTATCGGGGAATGCTCATCGGCCCATATGCATGAACTGCCTATCTCATCGATCGATGGCATATTCATCCCAATCGCTCTACCCTGGTCATCGGCCCTGTGGTCGATCGACGTTATCCACTCACTATTGTTCTATCCTCATCGCAGTCATCGGCTTTGCTACTAATGATATTTTCTCTATTTCCTTATCAGTTACAGTGTCAAACTGATTGGCATGCCTTGAACCCTTTTTTCTAAGATTGTAGGACCTGCACTAGAGTTAAGCAGATCTCCTAGTCCACGTGTGTATCAAAGTGTGATCATAAAAGACACCAACACGAGGACTTATAAATCGGCCCAGCCGATGGTCTGCTTTCTCCAGAAGACTAGCAACTAGGGGTTTCAAGCCTTTGAATCCCACACTCGGGGAGAGACCTCCCAACCACCGACACTCAGACGGTAACCTTTAAGAGCTAGGTCATCGTTAATCTCCATAAAGACTGCAATGACAAATAACGATTATCTCTATTGATGCCGAGATTTGGTAAAACCTAGGCCCATTAGCAGTGCGTGTAACGCCCTAATTTTCATGTGGCATTAAAAATAAAATAAAGAAATTAATAAATTAATTTCAAGAAAAATATTCAAAATTTTGTTTAACAATAAATCACAGCTGGATTGTTTTTCCCAAAATTCTCCTTGCTCTAAATTGCGTCCCAAGAATTATTTGAAATTTTTGGCACAAAGGAATTAATTAAGATATAATCAATATTATTTCATCGCAAAATTCTAATGTTAATTAATAAAATAGTGCAGGACCGAAACGGGTGACTAGAGGGGGGAGTGAATAGGTGCCTGAACAGATTCTTTCGAATTGATGGCATTTTCTAAACACCCAACACACCTCTTAAATAAACAAGAGGAAGCAAATGATTTAACACAGCAAAATCCTAGAGAAAGCTAGTGCTATCACTCTGTTATCTGGTATTAAATGATGCAACGGACTCAGAGATCACAAGTACTGAAAATAATGTAGCCTTCAAAAGTCAATCGATGTCCTGATTGAAAAGACACCAATACAAGGTGCACACGATAGATTAACAATTCTTACAGATCAAAACGACTGATCAACAAATATTCCATCAAATCAAAGATAATCCATTATGAACATATAGATCGTTCATAGATCACAAGCAGTTCATAAATATGAGAAAGCACAATATTAAATGCATTTAATCTAGACAAAATAAATGCAGGAAATTAAATGTGCTCACAAATATATCTATGAATATTCAGTGCAATCTGAAAATAGAGTATTGAGCAAACAATTTAAAAGCAGAATATTAAGGAATAAAGACTGTTTAGGAATAAAAACTGTGCACAAGGATCAAGGAAAGAGATTAATGTGCTTGGCTGCCTCCCGTTTAAACCTTTTGTCGAACACCTTCTAGGTGTCACTACTGTGCTCTGAGCGCCACCTTCTCACGATGCGACCGCCTCCGCCTCCTGCGCAATGTGCCCCCTAAGCCTTATCTGCCGAAGACCGACGGTGGCTCGTGGCGCCAATCTGCACCAACAATGCCGCCACTAGAACTCCCCACACAAAGCGGTGGATTAGGAGAAAACCAAGAATAGTAGTTCCTCGAAAAAACCAGTGAATAGTAACTCCTCTTCCTCAAGAAAGCCGAATTCCGGTTTTTATGAGGAACATAGTACCTCAGCAATGGATCAGAAGAATGAACAGTGTTGTCACAAATTTTTCTCAGCAAAAGAAGAGTAGGAAAAATGGGTAAAGTGAACTCTCATTTTTCATTGGAAAGAGTTGGTGAAACCCTAGGGTCTAGGGGGCATTTTATAGACAATTCAAAAATAGGAAAAGACACAAATACCCCTAGGGTTTTTTACAGACTCGAAGGCCCACAGGGCTAAAAATGTAAAATCCTATATAAAGGTAGTTTGTCCTGATTTGAATCTTTCGTAGCGACTACGGCTCTGCTTCAGGATGCTTTGATCTTGATCTGACGGTTTTGAGCCAAAACCAACAAAGCCCACCAGATCGCTGACACGTGTCATCAATCTATGAACTCGACAGCCGACAAGTCTCTCCTACTCTCGATCCCTCGAGCCACCTTGTCACTTGCACTGGCCTCCCTTTCGCTGACTTGGTAAACACACTGTCTCGATCATATGTCTATTGATGTCTTTCTCTATCTCCACGTGTACGCTTGAGATCTTCCTCAACTTCACCCGACATCCTTGACAGTCAGACATCAAGGTCCCCGCTTGACCCCGATCCCCCACTGTTAAACTCGTATATCAACCCTACACAACATGAGACAAAAAAAACATGAATCTCCATGCATAACACACACTAATCCCATCAGTGAACACACACAAGAAAACACACGCTCAAACCATGAATCAAGCAAACTTGTCAATCACTCATCACAAAGATAAAACCACAGTGCAAACCCCACTTGGTTTCTCAAATATGTTCAACAAGAATGTTGTGTGAATAAAATATATGATAAATAATTTCAATTATAAATAAATTAAAACCAATTCCAATTCGGCTAGAGGAATTTCTAGTAGATTTCTCCAACCTCAAATCAATTTAGGTTTGTTTTAATTAAGGATTTTGTAACTAGAATAGTAATCCATATTATTTCAATAAATAACTTAAATTGAAAAGAAATTAAATTCCTATTTCTTTCCAGTGAAGTTTGAAATCTTCATCCTCGACCATCTCTCTCTTTTCCCGTCAAAAATCCGGATAAATCAATATTCTATTTTCGTTCGCGAAGTTAAAATCCCCTTTTAACTGTGTGGTCTGAATTCCATGAAAAATCACTTTTGAAATCTTTTCTATATTTGAATTCCATAAATAAATTCAAATCCTTGATTTTGTATTCAAGTTCAGAATTTCTAATCTCGATGTAAATATGAAATTTCTCAATTTTCCAAATCATCAAATATTCCTTAAAATATTCACGTGTTATTTCTTTGAAATCCAAATTTTCTAAATTTATTTTAAATTCCAAACTTTCCAAAAAAATTTATTTTTTTCAAAAATCCAAATTTGATTTTCAAGAAATTATTTTTTTCCAATCTTTCCTCTCCTTTTCTTTCTTTTTCCCTTTCCTCCGTTTCCTTTTCTCTCTCTCCTCTTTTTCTTTCTTGGCTGTGCACTCGTCCCGTGCACGCAGCCACCTCCTCCATTTTATTCCTCCTGTTCTCTTCCCTCCTCCTCTTCTCTTGCACGGCCCGCTCCTTTGCCTCCCCCTCCGTCTGAGCTTGGCCTAGCTAAAGGATATGCCCCAAAAAATTCTGTGTATCTGAAGTTCCGATAGGAAGTATTGGAAGTTCCGGTTATTTTCTAGTCTCGATACAGAAAGCAAATGTTGCTTCAGAAGTTCTGATATTGTATCGGAAGTTCCAATGAGCTAGAAGTTCCGATTCGGAATCGGGGAATTTTTGTACTGATCGGAAGTTCCGATATGGTATTGAAAGTTTCGAGGTGGGAAAAAATAGATTGGATCTATTGCGTGTCGTGCTGGATTGGGATACCAGAAAAATACCTTGTCGGATGTTCTGATGTGGGGTATCAGATTGGATATGTTACGAATACGATTTAGTTGTAACTAATTTGTGGGTTCTAAGATGTGTACGAGCCAGTGGACTTTTAGCCCTATATAAAGAGAGGAGGAGGAGGTCTTGGAACAAGGAATAAGCCTAGATTGGACCTAGCCACCATAGACTCCTCTCAACCCTTTCTTGATGTCAAACGTAGAGGTCGAGGATTTCCCGTTTCTCACATGTGGTGCTAGCACGCTACCGTGGGAGGAACTCCATCCCTATATGTGTGGACTCCGTGGAGGCGTTGCTCCATAAGAGATGCTCGTGGCCGTCACCACGAGGAAGGCGATTTCTTCATCGATTGGATCAGTGAGGAACGGCTAGGACAAAGCGAGGATAGGCTTGACATGCTTAATCAACCTCTTCTTCTGCTGCACCTAGCGCATTAATGATAGAAGGTACCGATCTATGATCTCACACACACATGGGTCTTTGGCTTTAGGGCGGAAATTTTGAATTTGCCGACTAGCGTAGCTCCCCTATTTCCCAACAATGGTATCAGAGCCTACGTGCATAGTGTTCGATCTAGATCCCTCATGTATGGAGATAGATGGTGGAAAACAGATTATATCTATTTCTGTCCGTGGCAAATCAGAAGTTCCGATGTGATCGGAAGTTCTGATGATGGATCGGAAGTTTCGATAGTGATCAGATGTTCCAATATCGAATAATGAATCGATACAGAAGGAAATTGTTATGGTGTGGGATTCCGATATTGATCGAAAGTTCTGAGGATCGAAAGTTTCAATGCCAGATCAGAAGTTCTGACCCACGTGAATTTGAAAAACTGAGCCTATTGACCCGGGTTTTTCAGATCTAGAATCCAGTCACTTGTAGATTGCTCGCCTAACTTTGTTTTGCAAAGAATGACGTGACTGGCATGGCCTTGGATAAATGTGTTGTATGAGATGCATGCAATGAATGTAAATTAAATATGGTCTGCATGTCATGGCTATTTATAGCCCAAGGCTGATGTAAAATTTATTATGGCTTGCATGTCGTTTTCGCGGTTCTATGGCCCATGTAATTAGTATACCCTATGCGAGATGGACTAGTACTCTTCATGGAGGCTAGGAGCACGCACTCAATGATGGGAGCAATGGAGATGGAGATCGCCATGTGAAGAAGGTCATGCTATGTCACAATTAATATGATTGCATGTGATGCTTTCTTATGTTCCTGTTATTCTATTCTTGCATGTTTCATGTGCGCTAGGGACATTACAATGTTAGAATAGTTTTCCCTCATAAAATTAAGTGTTGATGCTCTTCCCAATATCTGCACCCACAAAGGTTTTCGATCATTGATAGGGGGTCTGCCAAAGCATGGTGCTATCTTTTATCTTGGCCAGTTGGGGCATAAGTTGGACTTCTGCACGTATAATATTTGTTCACTTGACAAGGCTATCAAAATGGTTTTGGGCCTTGGAGCATAGGAGTTGGGGTCAAGCATTGGATGTTTCTCCAACGACAAGAGTCACATACGATGTGATTAGCAAGGAGTTACTTACCTATGTCAACTAGCTTCTAGCAGTGATGCCATAGCTCACTAGGAGATAGTATGACCAAGGATCTTGCGCCACTATTAGTCATGAGAGGGAAAGTGACTGGTTTAGATAGTGGAACATTTTTTATTGGATAAAACATAAACATTGTATAGTGTTGAACCTTGAATTTAATATTTTGTAGATCATGGAACCACCTACTCTTGTTAAGAGCACTCCAGTTTTAAATTTGCGATCTATTCTTGAACGAGATAAATTGTCTGGAACAAATTTTATGGACTGGTACAGAAACTTGAAAATTGTTCTCAAGCAAGAGAAAAAGGATTATGTTCTAGAGGTACCTCACCGCAATGAACCAGGAGAGGATGCTTCTGCAGTAGATAAGTGTTCTTATGAGAAGCATGCTAGTGATTCTGTGGATGTCAGCTATCTGATGCTTGTCTGCATGTCCTCTGAGTTTCAGAAACAATATGAGGAACATGATGCTTATGATATGATCGTAAGTCTTATGGGCATGTTTTAGGACTAGATAAGGGCAGAAAGATACAATGTGTCTAAATGCTTGTTTGGTAGCAGGATGGCTGAAGGGAGCCCAGTGATCCCTCACGTGATCAAGATGATTGGTTGCGTAGAGACTCTAGAGATGTTGGGCACTCCACTGGATCCATACCTAGCTATTGATGCCATTCTCCAGTCGCTCCCACTGAGTTTTGAGCTGTTCATCATGAATTATAACATGGCTGGACTGGAGAAGACACTAGCTGAGTTGCATGGGATGCTAAAAGCTGCCGAGGAGAGTATTAGGAAGACTCCTGATCCATGTGATGGTTGTTTAGAAGGAGGGCAAAAAGAGGAGGAAAAGGGCTAAGTCTACATATTTGATCTCTAGTACTAAGCCGACTAGAAAGTCCAGATTAGATCCTCCAAACTCTAATGAGTGCCACCATTGCCACAAGACTGGGCATTGGAAGCGCAACTGCAAGGAAGTACGACTTCCGCTTCAGGTATTAACAATTAAACTTGCTACTCATCCAAATATTCATGGGTATATGATACTAGTTCGATGATTGATACTTGCAAAATGTTGCAGTGGCTGAGTAGCTCAAGGAAGTGTGCTAGTGGTGAGATGGATGTCCACGTCGGAAATGGTGCAAGTGTTGCAGCGTTGGCCGTCGGCGTTTATTCACTGCCACTACTATCAAGACTAGTTCTGGAATTAAATAATTTTTATTTCATTCCTGCCTTAGGCAAAGACATAATCTCTTCTTCATGTTTAGGAGAAGATATTTTGAATTCGTAATAAAGAATAAGAGTTGTTCGATATTTTCGAATCATTTGTTTTATGGCGCATGTCTATTAGTGAATGGACTATACATCCCAAGTCTTGAAAATGCGCATGTTTATAACATTAGTACAAAGAAACGACGACTCAATGATTTGAATCCCACCTACGTCTGGCATTGTCGCTTAGGTTATATAAATGAGAGGCGCACGTAGAAGCTTCATAGTGATGGATTTTTGGAGTCATTTGATTTTGAATCATATGACACATGTGAATCTTGTTTATTTGGTAAGATACCAAAGACGCTTTTCACTAGGTTTAAGTGAGAAGGTGAGTGAGCTATTGGTCATAGCATATACTGATGTGTATGGTCCAACGAGCCGCACGGCTAGGAATGGGTTCTAATACTTTATCACTTTTCCAATGACTTTAGTAGATGTGTCTACTTGATGAGGAGTAAGTGGGAGTCCTTCGAAAAGTTCAAAGGAGCTCTAAAGTACAAAATCATATAGGCAAGATAATTAAATTTCTACGATCGGATCGTGAGATGAATATCTAAGCCATGAGTTGACGCGCTGATCTTTGTAGGACCGAGAGTAGCGACCAGAGGGGGGTGAATGGGCGCCTAAAAAATTCTTTTGAATCAATGGTCCTCTCCCAACACCCAACGCACCTCAACAGACAAACAACCGAACAAATCACCAGCACTGGAAATAATCTAGCCTAAAAACAACCGGTGTCCTAATCGAAGAGACACCAACAAAGTGTTAAAAGGCAGACTAAAAATGCATTCAACTCACAGGCATTTCAAACAGCACAAATCTACTCATCAACAATCCACATGCATTTAATCAGATAAAATAAGTGCAGATGATTAAATATGTTCTCAGACAATCCCAAGTCACAAGCAGTTCATGAAAGAGATCAAGCATAATATTTGAAGCATTTAAAAACAACTAGATGCAGTCAATTAAATATGCTAGGAGATAATCTATCTATTCCAGAATATTCTGAAATAAAGCAGTGCACGGAAATCGAGAAAGTAATTACTATGCAGTAATTTGTATCCTGTTCATGCGTTCTGCCAAACGCACTGTGTGCATGTGCTCGCCGATTGACACCGCTGCCTTCTGCTGCATGTGCTGTGCCCACTGTGGCAACCTCAGGCGTGTCTGCCCGAGCGGCAACAACAGAGACCTCGCTGCACACGCTGAACCTTGGGAACCAGCACCAAAAGGCCACGCCGTGTTAACAAACAAGCAACACCCGCATCATGGAATGAGAAAAAAACAAGGAGCATGAATTAATATGCAGCAGAGGCACAATGCTCCAAGCATCCCTGCTCAGAAGGCATCTCGGGCTGCTCCTCACGGCAGCATAGGCGTGCAGTCGCTTTGCTACCACACTGCCACTAGCGCCTAGGCTCAGTCACATAGCAGAGACACTCGATGTTGTTTCTAAGAAAAAGAAAACAGCTGCTGTCGCGCGGGATCACACAGTACAAGAATGATTCATCACCCGACAGCACAGATGCAACACGCAGCTTGGCGCTGCTCAGCAAAAAAACCAGAATCCCGATGAGGAATAATGTGCCGGCGAAAGGAAAAAACTTGGCGGCGCTAGGAAGGAGAAGGCAGAGACAAATTTCTAGAAAAAATGGTGAACTCTGATTTTCAGATTAAAGTCAGTTAACCCTAACCCAGGGATTGAGGCCCTATTTATAGGCAGCCCAATAGACTAGGAAAAACCAAAAATACCCTTAGGGTTTAACAAACACTGAAATAAAAATGGAAAAGACCATAGAGCCCTTAGGATTTTTAGAGACTCAACCAACACACTGTGGGCCTAAAAAGCAAAATGGTTAAATCCTAAACACATATAACTTGTCCTGATGCGGAGCTTTCGTAGCAGCTATGGCTTTGCTTTAGGACGGCTCGATCACAGATCAGCGGTCTGGATTGGGCGTCAGTTTTGCACCGAAACTGACAAAGCGTCCACCATCTTCGCACCGGGTACCCGGATTGGGCCGGCCCGATTCTGCGACTCCCTCAACCTGGCAATCGCTCGCCGCCCATGATACCTAAGTCAATCCCGGTCAACAGACCGGTGGATCTCCTACCGCTCCTAGCCCATGTACTCGGATTGGGTCGACCTGACTCTGTGGCCCCTCTGCCCAGCAGTTGCGCGCCGCCCGTGTACCTGAGTCACACGCGGCCTAGAAACGGTAGGTCTCGTCTTCTCTTCGCGTCTCCTCTTTGACTTCCGTTGACAATCACTCATCACATCTAGAGCCATGAGGCACATGATCTTTAACATGGCTCCTCAATGTCCCCCTTGATGAGTGCATTGTCAACACTCTCTTCATCAACTCTTCGAAACCTGCAAAACACGTGGAAACATGAAAAGAAAACACAAGAAGACAGAAAGAAGAAAATAAAATAAAAGGTTTAACCCTAATAACCAAAAGCCGAACAAAAGCCAGAAAATGGTCATTATGGTTAAACAAAATAAAAACTCAAACGAGTGCAATCTCACAATTATCAACAAGGATATCCAAAGAGTAAAGGCAAAAGAGACTAAAACTCCCCCCGAAACAAATCCCAGAGAAAGCCAAAACTCCCCCTAAACTCTTCTAAAAGATCAAGTAACCCCAAATTTCTCCCCCATGTTGACAATTGGACTCATCAAGTGAGACTAAATGCACTCAAAAGAGACACAGACTCAAACTCCCCCTGAAATGCAACCCCCCCTCAAAATATGCAATGAATGCAACTGGGGTGCAAGTGGAGTGAAAAAGGCATGCTTCTGAGATTTGATTAACTGCAATTACAACATCTAGCAAGTATAGCACAAAATACTATCTAAGACACATGGCATGATTAGTGCAATAGATGATATCCAAAGAAAGTCATTAGCACACATTTTTAGATTTTTGCAAATAAAAGCATCACCACATTTTCTAGTTGACAAGCAAGGTAAAACATGCGAAGCAAAGGCTAGCTGACATCTACCAAGATAAGCATTGTCTAGAACAAAGAGCTTCAGCAAACTTGTTATCTTTTTAATTTTCAGGCTTTTTCTTTTCCTTTTTCATTTTTGCCAAGGGTTATTTGCATGTCAACCTTATGCTAACTGACCAAGTCAAGCCTAGGCCAGAGCAGGACCATCAGAAGCTTAAGACATTGGTCTTGGCATACATTACACTGTCCTAGTTCATACCAAAGTGCTATGGTAAGCAGTCCAGAACAATGCAATGCGACACAGCAAACCCACCTGGATCTTTTTCAATTAAGCATAAAAAGCATAGATTTTCCATTTTTTGTTTTTTATCATTTTATAACATATTTTCCATGTTTAAAGCATATAGATGTCCAAGTTGCATATCTGCATCTAAGTAAGGAACTAGCTACCAGGCATTTAAAAGATGGCAGAAGCATTCAGCCTACACATGCTAGTTACCAGAAGCAATGGTGATCATTTTTCAATTTTAAAGCATAAAAGCCATGCATATGACAGATATCAGATATACCATGTGAACTGAAGCAAAGCATGCTCATCAACAAGTATTCAAAAGCATACACTAGCTAGAATAAGTAAAGCAATTCAATCATATAACAGAAGCAAGCTTAAAGTGTGATATGTGAATATGCATGATATGAACTCACACAAAAAGACTCAATAAAAGAGTAAAGAATAAAGCAAAAACAGACTCAAAATATACTAAAAAGGATACACAACTGCCAAATCCCCTCACAATCGCTCAAAAGTAGACTGATCTAGGGGTTTGGTAAGAATGTCAGCCAACTGATGATGGGTATCAACATGAACAAGGTCAATGACACCTTTCTCATATTGATCCCTCAAAAAGTGAAAGTGCACATCGATATGTTTGGTTTTTGAATGAAGACATGGGTTTTTCCCTACACTAATCGCGCTGGTGCTATCACAAAACAAAGGTACTCTGGCAGGTAAAAACAACCCAAAATATCTCAAAGTGGAAATCATCCAAACCAACTGTGAGCAACAACTAGCAGTAGCTATATACTCAGCCTCTGTGGTAGAAAGCGCAACTCCAGATTGCTTACGCGACGACCAAGAGATAAGCAAAGAACTGAGAAACTAGCAAGTACCGGAAGTCGACTTGCAATCCAACCGGCACCCACCAAAATCAGCGTCGGAAAAGCCAGATAACTCAAGAGACGAAGATACTGAATAGTAAAGACCAAGATCAGGCGCATAGGTAAGGTACCTAAAAACGCACTTGACAGCCTGCAGATGAGATGCGCGTGGTGAAGACTCGAAGCGCGCACACAGTCCCATGGCAAACTGAATGTCTGGTCTCGTCGCCGTTAGGTACAGCAGCGATCCAATCATTCCTTGATACTCTCTCTCGTTGACCTTGACACCGCTCTCTTCCTTGTCCAGGCCCCTAGATGTACCCATTGGGGTCATCTCAGGCTTTAGCTCTCCACCGATGTCGAACTTCTTCATCATGTCCCGCGTGTACTTGCTCTGGTGGATGAAAATGTCATCCTTGGTCTGCTTGATCTGGAGCCTTAGGAAGTACTTGAGCTCACCCATGAGGCTCATCTCAAACTCTCTATGCATCTGCTTAGAAAACTTGGACACAAGCTCATTAGTAGAACCACCAAAAATAATGTCGTCCACATAAATATGAGCAAACAAGAAATCAGTGCCAACACAGAGCAAGAAAAGAGTTTTATCCACAGAACCCATCACAAAGCCACTCCCCAACAAAAATTGCTTTAAATGATCATACCAAGCCCTAGGGCTTGCTTCAGACCATCTAAAGCTTTTTGCAACTTGAAAACATGTCGAGGAAACTTAGGGTTCTCAAAACCGGGGGGCTGCCTAACATAGACCTCCTCCTTTATGTACCCGTTCAGAAAAACACTCTTGACATCCATTTGAAAAAGTCTAGTGGGTAAGGCTTAACCTGGTGTATAGGTCGGTTAAGCAGGATGCACCAAGCGGCGTATCAGGAGAGTCAAGAAGAAAGGAAGCCTTGTTTCCTTTTTATTAACTAGACACAAAGACACAAAAGGGGGTCTACGTAATCCAAGCATTGGAGCGTCGACGAAGCCTAGTGTGGTTGTCCTTTTGCTAAGACGATCTATATCAAAGGGTTTTGGCAGGAACATGGTAAATGCATGATATGTTATATCCTTGTGGGTAAATTTGTACATTGTTGATCAGAGTATAATCTTTTTGAAAAGTCATGCCCTGGTTATGGGTGAGCCAAGTGATGTTCTCTGCAATTAGTCTAAATAATCTGAATGTTAGTGGTTACTAGTTTTGTAAGGACTGTTGTGCGAGTGAATACAGTTTTGCTACTCAAGTTAGTGGATGACATTTATATCATTTACTTTTTGTTAATTAAACTTGATCACCCTAATTGCTTAATTACAAAATATGCTTTTTCGCAAAAACAAGCCACATGTCTATCCTTTGATATTATCCTTACATTATGTTGTATTCGGTGGCTTGTTGACTACATTTTGTACTCATCCTTGTTGATTAAAACTTTTTAGAAGTTGAGTTAGATGAAGGCCTAGAGTAGTTGTCCTAGTCAAGGAGGAATTCTTGGAGCAAGAAGTTAAAGGAGCCCGGTCAAAGGTTAGTTAAAGAAGCCTGTACGTATTGTTATATGTGGTCAGATATGGAGTTGATAGAGATGAAGAAGACAAATATAAATCCAGAGTTGGTTATGATATTATTATAGCGGACGACAAGTCTCTGGACTATAAATATGTACCTATTTAGCTAGGTAAAATAGAGACAAACATAACTACAAACTATATCGGTGCATCGCCACCCTTGGTCTCCAAGGTTAATTTCGGTGGGACTTGAAACTCGGAGCTAGGCTGTATCGCTTCGATCTCTGGCGAAGAGGTAAGTCCCGCCACCTCGACGATCGTATCGGCTGAGTCGGTGTCTTTCGAGGCTGCATCATTTCAATCTCTTGAAGCATTTGGTTGATCATTACGATCACCAGTTTATCTTCATGTATTTGCTAGGTCCAAGGCTGCATCGTTACGATCTCTTAGATTGATGTGAGTTGGGTATCGTGGTTCAAGGCTTCATTATTTGAGTCCGACATCTTGATCTATTGTATCTGATTTATGTTGTTCACCATTCATTTGAATAAAGTATCACTACTAGAAAACACCCCTTGTAACTACGCCATAATTAGGGTCTAGACACGCTTTATTTCATCTCTATGTCAATATAGACACACTTCCATAAAGCGTGTTAGAAGCGTCTTCATACGTACCGCATCAAACCTTGTAGAGATGAATTATTTATGTGTTGCTATGAAAGAAAGAGACAGTCTATAAACACGTTATTTGCATATCTATAAAGTTCGATACAATTTAGTAGACACATGTATAAAATGTCTGTAGTGATGTAGTTACGTAGTATTGTGACATTTCATTCACGTTAATAAATGTAGATACAGTTTATAGATACATATACAAATTATGTCTAATAATATAGATGCGTTTTATAAGGATGCCTTATTGCGCAGTAATAAGTATAGAGAACGAATTTGTAGAGCGCAGAACGTGACGTGGCAGATGATGTGGCACGTGACGTGGCAGATGACGTGGAAGATGACGTGGCAGATGATGTGGCAAATTACGTGGAAGATGATGTGGCGATTGACGTGGCACGTGACATGGCGGATGATATGGCAGGTGACACGTTTTGTATTAACACCACAATGTGTGTTAACAAATGTAGAAACAATATCATAGATACATTATAATTACGCGTCTATGGATATAGACATGTTTAGTAGTTACATCACATTGTGTATTAAGAATTATAGAGACGGTTTATAGATACATATATTTTCATGTGTACTAATATATAATGATTTTTTATTTGCATACATAATTGTAATATATATTTATATTTTATTATCAGATAATATTTTATAAATAAATGATCTATTGGAAATAATTGACCAACAATTATTTTCTTCACTAAAAATATGGACCAATCAGAATACACAGACTACATATTGAAGTCAATCATTATTGCATTCCCTTGATCAATATCAAGCCAATAAGGAAAAGTTGCTAACAATTTCATTTCATTTGACAACTCTGTATCATAACCTTGAATCTTTGTAATACATATGCATAAATATTGTAAGAAAGCAATGCACATCGTGGAAAATACAAATTTGGTACATGTATTTGCACGGGATGGCATTATTCATGCAAAAGCTTCTCCAAACTGAACATATGGTTAACTCTTGTTCAACAAAACTTCAACATTATGGTCACCAGGAGTGTTGGCTCATCATTTCAGTGTGAATCTTTTCCCTGTAAACCACATGGCTTCAGGTTCTTGTACATAGCAAATTTCTCCTTTAGCTGCACTCGAGGACATCACAGATTGTACCATATAAATAATTGGCACAAATCATCTATGACCTGAAAAATTCTTAATATGTGTTAGTATATAACTCATGCCAAGTGGAATGCAAAGTGGAAGTCAAAATGAAGTATCTTTCATATATCAACATATTTTAGGGGAAAAGAAACATTGAATTTGCAAGTGTACTAATAGCAGCAACATCAACTGTCTTACCTAGCAAATAACCATAAATTGAACTGGAGCCAATTCAGGACAGGATGAAATGCAGCAAAGAAACTTATACATATGAGTGTTTCAGAGAATGAGTTTATCAAAAAACTGTAGTGAGGCCTAACAAATGAGGGGTGATAAATAAACATAATTTGATGAAGTTATATGGACAAATTTCAATTATTCAAGCACAACAGAGAAAGGAAGCTAATAACATAATATAAGTAACTTGGTGATCAACATGAAATTAAATGGCAGGAAGCCAAGAATGGTAAAGAAAAAACTAACCATTGAAACATTAGTCCTCTTGTCCACACCTTTCCATGAACTGTGCCAAGTGCATGGTATACTGTATGTAGGTCAATGGCCATAATATGAAACCAAAAAAGTGAGCAAAGCAGATTTTCTATTTGGATAATAATTTGCAAATAAATGATATGATGAGTACTTTGAACCAACTAGTGCAGTAATTAAGTTATTGTGAATAAGACTATTGCCTTGATAAAGAAACATAGAAATAGTGACTATCACACAAATATTTCTAAATTTATTTCACTAACAAATATAAACTATGCTTCATTGTCCATTCTTGCTGGTCTCCATTGTAATTTTCTTCACCTACAATGGGGCATGAGGTTAGATGAATACCACAAGTTGAAGATATTATGAAATTGAAGGTTTATTCTTTAGAAAAAATCTTACATGTGAACGGGTCAAGGTATAGTATAGCCAATAGCATCTACTAGTTTACGAATCTCAAAAATAGGTCTAGGTATAAGCTCATCTCCTTTATTTCTAACATCAACGTTTTCAAGACCTTCAACATAAACCCCAACGTATTCCTTTCCAAGCATGGTTCCTCCAATCTCTCGTTTGCAATCAGTTGTCACCAACCGCGCTTTGGCCACAATTCTTCCTTTGTTTCTTAGGGAAATAAGATAGATTGGAGAACGACTCTACCATTTTGCAAAACAAGAAGGTAAGAGTTTTGTAATTTAAATAATTTAATTACAAAAGAAACAAGCATAATAGAAGCATACCGAATCAGATTGGCTTAAACTAGGGGCTTTAACTCTTCGAGTCCTCTAGAATAAACATAAGTTATATTAGTCAAAATACATCATCAGTAAAATAAGTTCAGCCAATATAGATTAACATTGCAATGTTAGTGTACACATACCATGTTTGTCAATATGGGATCTTGGGAAATATTTGTGGCTGCATTAACATAGTTACCTTCATGAACAGAACTATGAATTTGTTCCTCCTGTAGTAAACAAGAGCCAAACAAGGAACATAACACATGACTTATAAGCATGTTCAAATGTTGGGAATTAAATTACATAATTACTATGAGATTTAGTTTGCATGATGTACTGCATACCGTTGCAACCACATGGTCAGTAGGTAAAGACGTACGGTCTTCGGTGGATGTATCGTGCTGCAAAGTATAATAAACCATATTACATAATTCATTAGTATAAACTTTAATAGTAATGATGTAGATGAGTACATATGACAGAAAGTAGGTGATCTATTACCTGCACTTCATTTGTCGGAGAGTGCACATTACCAATTGTGTGCGCAGGGCTGTCATCAGTATGACTTTCTGGTTCTACAGGTTCATCCTTGAAAAAAAACAAGTAAGAGAAGGAGGGGTTACTTGTAATCACTGCTATCAATAAGAAAAAATATGTAGTTGCCATTCTGAAAAATAAAATAATGCTTACTTCATCATCATGTAGATTGGCTACCATTTCTTTTATGAAATCCTCTTCAGCAAACTTTTTTATCATGAAACCAAGCCAGTGCTACATTAAACCACCCATGCGTTTCATCTTATTCTCCATTTCATTTAGTTTATCTTGGTACCTTCTTTCTTCCGCAGTTTGAGTGACAAAAGTTAGACCTTGGGACACTCGAACTTCACTCTAGTACTTATCATCATAGTACCCTCGTGCTTTTAACTCCTTAGCAACTATCCCATTGAAGACCTCATTAAAATCTTGCGGTGAAAGATTACCATTGTTCATTTGTTGACTTTTTTTCTAATTCCTCATATGATGCATTCTATAGAAATAAAAATAGTGCGAGGTCAAAAAATGGCAAACATCGTTTTTGGCATGTTCACCTCTAAAAAGCATGCAATCTTTGGGGCAAGCATGGATTTTCACATAATCAAGACCTAGTCCACGGATGATTTTCTTCGCTTCATAATATGTCTTAGGCAGATTTGCTTCACGAGGTAGCACGGCAGATAGTAGACCCAATAGTGATGCAAATGATTCTTGTGACCAACCATGTAAGCACTTCAAGTGATATAAGTGCACCAAAAATGACAACCTTGAGTACTTACAATCAGGGTATAACCTTATGTGTGCATCCTTTAAGAATCTTGCATATATATTATGATCCCTCCTCGAATCATCGCCTTCACTTGAATTCACATTAATATCCTCTAGGGCATTATGTTCCATACATGCAAATATTGCCTGAAAATCATCTGCCTCACCTTCAAGCATTCCTGCAGCCCTACCAAATGCAGCATGTAGTAGTTCTTCAATGCTATCCGATCCTCCGTCCCGGTGACCTTGTACTATACCCGTGGCAGACAATGTGGTCATATTAGGTACATCATCAAATGCAATTGTGGGTCTGTCATAATTCTCACCATGATGAACCCAAGAGGTATAACCTTGAAGAATACCGTCACACCTCAGATGTGTCTTAATTTCATCACGAGTCTGGTTTATTCTATTCTTGCACTTTTTACATGGACACGGTATCTCGCTATCAGGTGGAAGGTCCTGATAAGCAAAAGTAAAAATTCCTCAACACCATCTTCATATGCAGTCTCCCATCTTGATTTTTTCATCCAACTTCTATCCATCACCCTATGTAAGCACATGTGGAATTTAAATCAAACAAATCATGCTTAATTTAAAAGATAGTTACATTATAGCTTATGCTTCAAGAAATCAAACCACGACAACAAATAACAAGGAAGCTCAATCATATCATACATTTACATTACAGCATGGTTGTAAAAAAATGTAACAACAATTTACTAACTGTGAGCATGGACTGGCCCTTAATTTGAGGATATATTCACTAGCTTTCTTCCCCAATTAAACCCCTCGGAGATTACACATGGACTTAAAGTCCAATAATCCATCATCTAAATGATGTTGCTCCTTTTTTAAACTCGATTTGATAATTGACGACAGTGCACACATATACTACACTAGTACAGTGAAAAAAGGGGTCTCCATTGTAGAGAGAAGCAAACATCCAAGCAGTTGTAGGTGGAGGATCGAGCAACAGGGCCACCAACCTGGTGTATGTTGATGATGACGACGACCTAGGCGACCTGCGAATCTCGGTGGCACACTCGTGAGCAGAGAGAGGGAGGGGCGGTGCGGCGGAGGGAGGGGCAGTGCGGCGGAGGAAGTGGCGGCGTGGTGCAGTGACCAGTGGGAGGGGCGGTGTGGCACAATACGCGGAGTGAGGGGCGGTGCGACGCAATGCGCGGAGGGAGGGAGCGGCGCGTTGCGTCTCCGACGGCGGCGTGGGCTGATGAGGCTGACCAGGAGGCGGCGCGACACGTTCGAGGGAGGGCACAGCAGCGGCTGCGCTAAAACAGGATAAAACATGATTGCGATTCAGTTTTAATAGTGGCAGATGCTAATAATATGTTTATATGGTTTGTCCAGTGAATAGATCACAAATATGCTCCTAACTCAAAGGTAGGGCTGCGTTGCTCTAAAGCTCTCAACCCGGGTTCAAATCCAATGAGGCACATTTTTTTTAATTTCAGTTGTACACAATTTTTAGTACATGCTATTTATGCTTATAAGCATGTCAAACTTTGTATCAATTTGTATAGATGCTTATAAGCATCTATACCTAGCTATAAACAATTTTTTGATACGCTTTAAACTGTGTCAAGAGGATAATAACACCTCAAAGCGCGTTTATGTCCATGTCAGTTTTTTTATGGTTATTTGATACGCTTTACAACTAATCTACATGCTTTTTCACGGTTGACAGCATGTTATACTCTATATCAATTCGCTACGCTTTTCAAATCAAGTTAGAAAGCATCTATACCTAGCTATAAACAAATGTTTCATACGCTTTACAATGTCTCTATGGGATAATGATGCTTTAAATCGTGTCTAACTTCGTGTCCTTTTGAGACGACTTCAATAGCGTGTTAAAAAATATCTTTATATGACTAATAACACTATAAGTGTGTCTAATATCGTAACAATCGGACACATTTTTCAAATTGTGTCAAAAAACATCTTTACATGTCGACGTAGAGATGCTTTTAATGGCGTTACTACTACAGCGTATCTACAGGGGGGTTTTCTAGTAGTGTATGTCTGATTTGTTAAAATATTATTAATTATTCGTGATTTAGCAACTGTGTTGGTTGGGTCCGATCTTGCTATTATGATTATTTAATAGTATGAATGCATTCTCTGGTATGTTGGATTTAGTGTATATCGGGGTATAAGCCGATAAGTTATCTTTAATTTCTTATTACATCTCATTGACGTCAGGGGTTATTCATCGGATTTCGTGGGCAACGTTTTATCCACGCGCATATCGATTCGATGGTGTGTGACATTTTTTTATCACTATGGTCATCGACTCGATAGTCAATCGGTGTTGCTACTAACATTTTTTATTTTTCATTGTCCCTTATCAGTTGCAGAGTCAAACTGATTGGTACGCTCAGAACCCTTCTAAAATTGTAGGGCATGCACTGGGATTAAGCAGACCTCCCAGGCCATGCGTGTGACCAAAAACGACACCAACACGCTTTTTGGCACACCCGATGGGACATCCTTTAGACGACTCATCCATGGAAGACGAAATTGACAACAGTAACATCATTCCGGTTACCATGGGTGTGTTCACCGACGAGCAAAGGGCAGAGATACAGGAGCATGTAGAAAACTATCAGAAGTTGTGCCTCAAATCCTTCGGCATAACTCGATCTGGCCCCATCTAGAAAAAACAATTGCTGAAGCCGACCTTGACCGGGGAGATCATCCAACAGACTAAGAGCCCTCAGATCAATTTTCAGGGAGGAGAAAGGTGGAAAAGAAAAGAGCGAAAGGCATAGAACACGCTGGGACTAGAGAAAAAAATGAAGAACATAGCCTGGACTACGGAATAAAAGGGAGGTGAAGCAGAAGCTAGGCGCTTGCCAAGGCACCCGCCTAGGCGCCCCTAGGTGCTAGGTACCATGTTACCACCCGACTAGCGACTAGCGCCTACATGAACACTGACAGTTAAAACAATATGACTTCTTGAGTTGGGAACTGTTAATAAGGTGAGAATAAAGGTTTTTAACACTAACGGTTGAGAGTTAGGCCGGTTAGGACAATATTAACCCACGAGTTCTTAGGTTATGTTTTATTTTTTCATGTTAACAAGACACTATTTTTAAAAACCATACTCATAACCTTGATTTTTAAGTAGATACACACAATAAATTTTTTATACTTTTCGCTTTTCTCTCCCTCCCCTCTCAGCCAATCTCTTTGCATTCATGTCTTAGATATCATGATGACATGATGTCGGTTTCTACTTTTTTTAATTCTATTGTGACATCATATTATTTTATTAATATTGTTTTATACATGACAGCTTAATAAATAGCTAAGATATTATTGAGCGTTGGAAATGCCCTTGCATTTTAAATGTCAAAAGTGAACCATGTGCAGCCGTATAGCGTTCCAAGTTCCAACGACATATTATAACGTGGTAGATTCAAGCAGAAATGAACACGCAAGCAAGATAAATCTGGACTAGAGTAGGAGGCCAGGCTGAACTCTCCACGTCTGAAGTCTGAATCCATGTAAGGATTCAGATCAACATGAGCAAGCACTGAAATATATACATAACAAATTGCTCAATCCAGGCACATCATGCTTGAGCACATTATTGCAAAACATATTTCAACAAATCAAAGGGAACGTAACGGAACCGCATGCACTTATGGCTCTACATACAACGACACTTCCCTGTAGTACTTGGGATAATTAGGATGAGAGATGAACACAAATTACACAATTTGCGGTGACCAGTTTACGAGCTAAGCTGCCTCTTCAACACTTGCGGGAGAAGAGGCCGGAGCAAACCTCGTGGAAGGCCTCGAGGATGGCAGCGCGGTGCTCCCGCGCGTTCACGGACACGTAGCAGTTGAGCAGGGCGCGCAGCTCCGCCGGCTCGGCCATCCGTTTCGCTGTGATCACCTCCGCGATGGACCGCCGGAAGTCCTCCCTTGGGTCGCTCGTCCTCCTGTCCATCGCGACCAGCACGACGCAAGGCCTCCTCTCGCACGAGTCGCTGTCCTCGTAGTACCCGCCGCCGCAGGCGCACGCGCAACGGCACGTCCGGCCGCGGCGCTCAGCAATCTCCGTCCCGTAACTCCCGTTTCGCGCCGCCGCCCCCGCCGGCCGGCCGGTTGCGTCGATCATGGACTGCAGCCTCGCCTGCACCACCCCTTGCGCGAGGCTGGACAGCGCGCGCGGCGGGAGCCGCTCCGTCGCGTACTCGGCCGACGAGCACGACGCCGATGACGACACGCTGAGGCGGGACGCGCCGCAGCACAGCGCGCGGCACCTGCTGTTACTGTGCCTTACCCCCGGTACTCCCGCCGCCGGTATCACCGCTGCGGCCGCCTGGTTCTTCTTGCCGCCGCTCCTCTTCTGCGGTGGCTTGCTCCGCCCCGAGAAGAGATTCATTGCGCCGCCGCGCCCGCCTGCTCCCTCTCTCTCTCTCTCTCTCTCTCTCTCTCTCTCTCTCTCTCTCTCTCTCTCTCTCTCGCTCGCTCGCTCGCTCGCGCGCTATATATGTCGCCTCACTCCGCAGAAGCAACGCAAATGCAGCTCACAGCAACCGGCATGCGGATCAGCGGTTGCGGGTGCACTAGAAGAGGACAGTGCACGATTGTAAAGCGAGCAAAGGCGCCGCCTTTTCGGTGTTGTGATTGAGCCAATTTTAAAGCCTCGCAAAGAGGGGGAGTAGCTGGGCGCTTTTAGAGCGTAGCCGGATCATGCTGTCCCCTAACCAGCAGCAACTTGGCTTCTCCAGAATGCTGCTTTCTCTTTGGCTTGGAATTATCAAGCAGTATGATCAGCTACGTTCCCAAATTCTATACGTGAAGAGATTCTTGTTTTAAAATCGAACCTGCTGTATCCGCCATGACGTGAAACTTACATATCATAAGTACAGCAGCATATGCTGTTGCTGGTGGGTATCAATTCTTCAGAAGTTCGGAGCCGAACTTTTTTCGGGAAGTAACTACTCACATTGACATGCTTTCAGACATGAATTCTACTCCATCCAAACGTAGCAACATTTAAATTTAGTCATATATAGATATATTAATAAGATATGTAAAAAATATAATATTTTCCTTTGAGGTAGGTGAGACTGAACCGAGGAGAGATTGATTAAAATAACAGCTAATAAAGTCTAAAAGTAGTATAAATACTAAGACAAAAGTAAAATTTTACAAGTTTTATATATATTTACGATAAATTTTAAATTCCAAAAAGGTGCAATATTTTGAGACAATGAGCAGTTTCAGATTTTCGTTGGTCAGACACAAAGTGTCCGTATCTTCTTCGGAGATACCGCTCCCGGGGCGTAGTGACATGTGTTCTAAGTTCCCTAATATATATACATAAATTGTGATTTGTGTGATTATTATTCACTAAAACAAATCAAGAAAGAGGAGACAAGAGAGCCCAAAGAAGCAAAGCCTAAAAAGGCACGCCGCTAGCTGGTGTTAATGGCCGTCATGTGGCCATCATTGCAATTAACTTGCAAACCGCGGATGGTCAACAGCTTTAGCAAGCAATACCCTCTCCTCTCCTCTCGCCTCATTTCCGTTTATTTTTCCCGTTAAATTATAGACTTTGTTATACTATATTCGTTATAAAATATAAGACATATATGTTTTATGTTTTCAAGGAAAGTAAAGTTATAGCTTTTGACTAATAATTAACATAAAAATATTTAGGTTTACTGCTATTTGTGACATATTGTTGTATTAATATTTAAAAGTATTTCTATATATTATTATCTTAATAGTTATTGATGATATATATATAAAGTAATTAATTATTAACATTTTATATTAAATACAGTGTAAAAAACTTATATATATATTATATTTTACAATAGAAATAGTAATTTAGATTTCGATAATTTGACTTATTTTATAGAAAAATATAACAATAATTACCCCATCAAATTAGTTTAATTAATACTCCATAAAACATACTTTAATAATGTATCTCTTTGATATTATAAATGTTAATATATATTTTACTATAAACCACAGAGGAAGAAGTTTGCAAAGTATGTCAGGTTGGTGATTGATTGATGTTTCAGCAGCTTCATGATCAAATCATTGGTTGGTTCAGTAATCAGTAGTCTGTATTCAGTAGTGCTTGCTGTGTCACTCACTGTCAATATGGCGACCAGAACAACACATTTCTGTTTTTAAATTGGCTGTTAGTAAGGGAACCACAATACGATAGAGAATTAGGGATGGTAGAGCATACGAGATACGACTGTGTCTGTACATGAAGAGGACGTGTCATGTGCAGATGGCATAAATGTTGGGAATGTGATTCGTTGCAATATCGTTGAGATCAGATGCTAAACACTTCCAAAATTTGAGATTGGTTCTCCCGAAACTAGCAGAAATATACGTGAGGTCAACTCCCGCTTGAAACTGTAAATCGTTCACTTTTGTCAGGTCATTATGC
This sequence comes from Zizania palustris, assembly GCA_019279435.1. Lineage (NCBI taxonomy): Eukaryota > Viridiplantae > Streptophyta > Magnoliopsida > Poales > Poaceae > Zizania > Zizania palustris. The sequence continues at coordinate 12,635,738 of JAAALK010000285.1, forward strand.
TTCCTCCTTTCTTCGTGCCAGGAACCAGTAGAACTAACGTTACACACGGGGCGAAGAATCATTTTACAGTTTTTGAACAGGTACTGAAAGAAGTAAATTTTGATATATTTTATCAAAAGTCAAGAAATACGAAAATTATGCTATTCTCATGATTTCTCGGTCGAAAGATGCTCACTGCCGTCGATGGTGGCCGTGTTGACGCCGCTGCTGCTGAGGGGGTCGTACACCAGGACAGGAGCAATGGAGCATGTCGAACGCTCGCGACGAGCTTAATTAACAGCTTCTGTTCGTGCCTCCGGTGGATGTACATCGACCACACCGACGGCTCCAGCGTGGCTCGTCTTTGCGCTCCTCGCTGTGGGCGTCCCGGTGCCGCGCGCGTCGCGTTGCCATGCCGCACCTACAACACACAGGGGCAAGGGTCGCTCTCGATGGCTCTCGTGTACGTCATGCTGCCACGCTCTCTTCCCTCATCTGCTGCCGCAGCCTGTGCCAGTACGGTTGCTTTACGCCTCTACATGGACAGGCTCCGACATGACTCCCAGGACATCCACGCAAGGAGTCAGATTTAGGAATCACGTGGTCTGGCTCGGTGGGCCGACCTTAGACTCCTGAGTCCCGACTCAGATTGAGCACTCGACAGTGCCGACCCCAACTCCTGAGTTGTTGGCTCGGATTCGGCACTCGTTAGTGTTGATTGCCGAGTCTGACTTCTGACCATTCGGTATTCCTTTTCTTGTTTCAAGCCTTTGAGATTTATTTAGGAATTTATGAAATATTCATATGGGTCTATCCCAAAATTCTAGCACCTTCCACCTCCTCATTTGCTTTGTTCTCCCTGCTTCTTTGCCGATGCCATCTACAAGGTGTTCTGGTACTGTGCGATGTTGTGGCTAACTCCTGGTGTAACCTCATAGTGTTTCGGATGCAGCAGATTACAACGCCTAGAGCGCGACATGCAAGTAGTGCGCAGTCTCTGTTTGCTGAAGTTTCAGGCATAGTGTCCTGCGTAGTATGCATTTTTCTGTTTTCCTCCAAACATGTGGCTCTGATGCACCGATACTTTGTCCAGCCCACGTTCTCATATCTGATACGTATGTGATACATCGATACACTGATACTCCGCCGATACTCGTATCGGCGGTGTATCGAATATTAAAGATTAAAAGTAAATCAAAATAATTCCCGATACTTTCTCGATACTCTGTCCGATATATTTACTATACTCCGATACTTCTGATACTTCTACAGTTCAATAAAAGTTCAGACTAATTACATCTCGCCCATCTCACCCCATTTCACCCAGCGCACTACACCTCTAGACACACATCTCACAGAAGTAGCCACTACGTGCCGTTAGCAATGCCTCCAACCACTACAATAAATCCCTTAGTGCATGACGGATTTGTAGAGATGTTTATTGAAACTGTCATAGAAGGGTAATATCTATGACAGTTTACAAATTTTTGTCATAGATTAATAAATGGGCCATTTGGACTTAGAGAGTGGGCCAAGTTTTATGATGATCGTTTGTTGACCGTCATGGATAAACCAATATATGTGACATTATACGGATTTTCATCACAAATAGCGCACGGTTTGTGAAAGTTTTGTAATTACCGTCATAGATTAATAAATGGCATGTTTAGACTTCGGATTGGGCCTAGGTTTTCTGACGATCCTTTGCTAAACATCATAGATAGCACATTGTTTGTGATAGTTTTAAATTACCGTCATAGATCAATTTTCCTTATTTTGGGCCGCACTCTCGGCTGGCCCATTTATCTTATTTTGGGAGGCAGCCAACAACGCAACCAGCACCAAAAAAATGAATGGCGCTCAAGGGATTCAAACCCAGGACCTCAAGGGAGCCAGCCAGCAGCCTTACCACTGAGCCAGTGAACACATTGTGCTGGATAAGAATTATCATCCATTTTATTTAATCAATGGCGCTCTTTTATTTCCAACCCCTTCTGAATGCCTCCATCACCCCTTCATCAGCCGCCACCAGTAGACGCCGCTAGTAGCCACTAACAGCCACCACCACTAGCCGCCACCAGCCGCACCGCATCCCTACCGACACTACCCACTGGTCTCCATCGCATCCCGCCATTGCCGTTGAAGCTCCACGCTGCATCTAGGTTTGCCAGTCTGCCACCATCATTTTTGTTCAATATATGTTTTTATTGGTTTAGACTTGTTCATTTTTCCATTTTATGCAATTGTTGATAACATATAGATAGAAGTTGTTTGGATAGCAAACTATTTTCCTGCGAACATATGGTTGGTGTTGAAGAATTTATGAGATTCATTCAAGCAAAGCTTAGTGAGAATGAAGAAAAATTGTGTCCATGTAGTAGATACCTTAATCAGAAGTACCAACATCAACATATTGTGAGGAAGTATATATTGATAAATGACATGGAAAATACATATACCCGATGGATTCACCATGTAGAGAGCTTGGATATAGATGTTATTGAAGAATTTCAATTGAAATGAAATCAAACTCACTTGTTATGAGGAATTTCAATTGAAGTGAAATCAAACTCACTTGTGAGGAATTACAATTGAAATGAAATCAAACTAACTTGTTGTGAAGAATTTTAATTGAAATGAATTTAAATTAACTCACTTGTGAGGAATTATAATTGAAATGAAATCAAACTTATGATGAGGAATTTCAATTGAAATGAAATCAAACTCACTTGTTGTGAAGAATTTCAATTGAAATGAATTAAAATTAACTCACTTATAAGGAATTACAATTGTAATGAAATCAAACTTGTAAAGAAAATCAAACTTAGTTGTGAAGAATTGCAATTCAAATGAAATCAAACATAGTTGTGATGAGGAATTTCAATTGAAATGAAATCAAACTTACTTGTGATGAGAAATTTCAATTGAAATGAAATCAAACTTACTTGTGATGAGGAATTTTAATTGAAATGAAATCAAACTCATTTGTGATGAGGAATTTTAATTGAAATGAAATCAAAATCACTTGTTGTGAAGAATTTCAATTGAAATGAAATCAAACTCACTTGTTGTGAAGAATTTCAATTGAAATGAAATCAAACTCACTTGTTGTGAAGAATTTCAATTGAAATGAAATCAAACTCACTTGTTGTGAAGAATTTCAATTGAAATGAATTCAAATTAACTCACTTATGAGGAATTACAATTGAAATGAAATCAAACCTACTTGTGATGAGGAATTTCAATTGAAATGAAATCAAAGTCACTTGTTGTGAAGAATTTTATTTGAAATGAATTCAAATTAACTCACTTGTGAGGAATTACAATTGTAATGAAATCAAACTTGTGAATAAAATCAATTGAAATCAAATCAAGCTTAGTTGTGAAGAATTGCAATTGAAATGAAATCAAACATAGTTGTGATGAGGCATTTTAATTGAAATGAAATCAAACTTACTTGTGATGAAGATTTTCAATTCAAATAAAATCAAACTCACTTGTTGTGAAGAATTTCAATTGAAATGAAATCAAACTAAGTTATGAGGAATTTCAATTGAAATGAAATCAAACTCACTTGTTGTGAAGAATTTCAAATGAAATGAATTTAAATTAACTCACTTGTGAGGAATTACAATTGAAATGCAAACAAACTTACTTGTGAAGAATTTCAATTTGGACAAAATATCAAAAATCTATACAAATTTGAACTTTAAATTAACAGTGAAAATATAAAAACAGATCAATTGGTGGTTATGTAGAGCAGACAGCTGGGACCCCCGTTAGTGCCTGAGATGTGGCATGCAGAAGAGAAATTTTCCCCCCAAAAAAATTTCAGCCAATTGATGATAGTACCCGTTAGTTTTTCAGCCAATACCTTAATATGTGGACTGCAGAAGGACAAATTCGTACAATCTCCTAGGGCGTAGAAGCCGCACATCATATATTCTCATCCCAAATTTCTTCCCGCATAGTGAAACCTAGGGCACCGCCTCCGCAAGCGCCACACCGTCGTCACCCCAAGTTCTACATCATCACCGCCACATACACTACTTCAGGGACCTCTTTGCCGCCACCTTCACCAATCTGAAGATGCCACCAAAGATTGCAGCGAAGAAACTAGGAGCAGGTGCAGTTCTTATCTCAACTAGTGATTTGTAGAAACCAAGTTATTGCTATTTGTGTGGAGTGTACTGTGTTGTCTTCTTTTCTTGAATGTACTCTTAATAAGTTAGATTCGGTTTGCAACTTCATCCCCTAATTTATGTTCTGTCTAACTAAGTACAGTTCATGTTTGTTTAACTAAGTTTTGTTCATGTTTGTCTAACTTAGTTTTGTTCATGTTTGTCTAACTTAGTTTTGTTCTGTCTCATCTTAGTACCACAACTGCATCCATATGAACAGTTGCGCCTCAAACAAGTTATGAGGAAAAGTGTGAGGTTAGCTTGAGATTCCTGCTTTGTCAAGTGTTTATGCAAACAAAACTTCCATACCTGACTCTACTGAGTACAATCCTTCACATGATGATACTAGTGAAGCCAATCTGTTTCATAACAAAAGTCCTACTAATTAACTTATTTGCTTGCTAACTAATATATATGTCTACATTATTGATCTATCCATATTTTCATTTTCAGAGGGGCTACAATGACTCTAGGAAGGCTTGCATGAAAAGTAATAAAAGATCTGCTGCTACGCCTCGTACTATAGTGAACAAAAGGTGTAAAAGAGTTTTGGCACAACAACAAACTAGTACAACTACAAGATCACAGAAAAGCAATGTCCAGCTTGATTCAAGTCTGCAACCAAGTAACATATGTGTTGAAGGCTAGTTCTACTATCTTGTTTCTTGCTTCCATTATATTAGTTTTGATTGCACTGACTAATGTAAACTTACTAAGTGCCATTGATTTCAGTTGATGGCCCTGACCAGATAGATGAGAACACCCACAGGGGAAGTGGAGGTGATGTCATTAATGATGGGTACAACCAGATGGCCAATGACGATGGTATTTCTTACTACCATTAACATTGTATTAGTTTAGATTGAATGATGAATGCGTTCTTACTAGTGACCTTTCTCTTAGATGGTGGCATGGCCAATGGAGGTGATGCCATTAATGATGGGCACAACCAGATGACCAATGAATGTGGTATTTCTTACTACCATTAACATTATATTAGTTCAGATTGAATGATGAATGCATTCTTACTAGTGGCCTTTCTCTTAGATGGTGGCATGGAAAATGGAGGTGATGCCATTAATGATGGGCACAACCAGATGACCAACGAAGGTGGTATTTCTTACTACCATTAACATTGTATTAGTTCAGATTTAATGATGAATGTGTTTTTAATAGTGGCCTTTCTCTTAGATGGTGGCATGGACAATGGAGGTGATGGCGGACTTTGCATTATCCAGGATGGTGTGGACATCCAAACGACCATCAATGTGATAACCTATTTGAAATTACAAGGCACCATTTATTTACAATATTGCACATTACCACATAGTTTCTATGTATATTATACACAGGAGGAAAGGAGCATCGAGAGAGGGGACCTAATATGGGCCATGGTATTCAAAGGATTAATTGAGCTCGATGTGGCAAACTGCCTGTTGTCATTCCTGAAGGGAAGATAAGGCATGTGGTACCTCTTGTTGCTGCAAAGTTTGCAACTGAGTGTAACGTTATAGTAAGGAACCATGTTCCTATGCTTAAGCATTGGAAGGATTACAAGAAGTATCCTGGACTACTTAGTCTTTTCATTGGGAAACTTGGTGTAAGTACATTCTCCAAGCCTTCCACCACTTCATTATAATTTTTAGCCATTAATGTTATTATACATTTCTTTTGTTTGTCAATAGGCAAAGTTTGATATCAACACAAGTGATGCGGTTGTGGAGAATGCATGTTTCCAGATGATGAAAGTAGCAGTCCGCCAATAGAGACACAAGCTGAAGAAAAATCATTTTGATCCTATTCCACTACATTTAGTTACTAAAATTTCCCCTGTCAAATCGATGACTAATGAACAGTGGAATGACCTTGTGGAAACCTAGACTAGTGCCAAAAAGATGGTAGTTTTCTTCCTAAAAATTAAATTCATGTCTTGTACTTGCTACTTTACAATGTGGCTTACGTATATTCAATCTTTAATGCAAGAGATATGTCAAAAGAACAGAGAAAACCGAGATCAAGTTAAGTCTCATCAAACAGCTGGCTCTCATAGCTATATAGTCCATGTAGAGAATTTGGTAAGTTAGACATATCCATTATGTGCCTTCAACATTGCTACAATTGTAGAAGACCTCTTACAACTATCATTGATTGGTATATCTCTCACACACACTCTTTGTGGTTCATAACAACCATATTCACTGGCTGTACATGTTCATATCTAATTGTTTTTCATATTCAAAAATAGTTGATCCATCATTCCTTTATAATTATGATGAAATGTCAATATCCTGATGCTTCTTGGATACTATAGTTCCTTCTATGGCTGCATTTCTTTTTAGGCTAGATGTAAATTATACCCATCATTTTGCTGATGTAAAAATATAAATGTCTATTATATGGTTTCATCAAAATTTTCCTACCAAGTTCTATGAACAAATAAGCTGGCTTTATACAAATATTGTTTTTAGGGAGACAAATACAATGATCAAGAACCAGATGCATTGAATTTGTTCAAGGAGTGCCATTACAGCAACAAGAATAAGGGCTACACAACTGATGTACAGTCTACTATTGTGACGCCCCGATTTATCGAAATCGGAACATTATTGAATTTCCAAAGAAAAACAATAATACAAGAGGTTCATCATGCGACAACGTACATACGACAAGCATTCTCTGAATTGTGTGTCCAACGAGTATGAGTACAAAGAGTACTCAACACACCACCACAAATGCAAGTAATAATGCAAGATAATAACAAAGGAAGGATAATGGCTAAAAGTGCGGAAAAGTACATTTTTAGTTATTGCATTTAGTGTAGTCAATTTTTATCAGGCGGAATAATAAACATGAACATCAATAATACCATCTAACTCGAGGAGTACGTTTTCCCTCCTCGCGCAACAGTCCTTACATGTCAAACAATCATGCACATACATATTAAAAGTAAACTAACTGTAGGATGTCACGCAACCCGCCCTTGACCGTGGGCTCGGCTTTTTGAAAAGATTTATGACTCTGATCAGAGGTGTACTACTGTACCCACAAGGCACACACTCATCCCGAACGACAAAGTGTAATGAGATGACCCATACCACGGGAACTCGTGCCAAAACTTCAGCATGAAATGCTCCAAGCGATAACCACCCGCTCTAGGTTTCGCCGGTGCGCCGGGCCGCATCCCGGCTAACGTCGCACCCCCTTTTGCGCCACGTCGGTACAAGCCACCCACAGGTGCTGCTTGACCCATCTCCAAGTGGTGGCCTCGGTTTGGAACACTCCATACCTTAGTTAGGACTTACCCATTATACTTGTGGTTAGTACGGAAGTGTATTGCAACGGATCCCTCAGACCGGTCCTTATAGTGCCCCGGGTGCTACCGACCAATGCCCTAGCTTGCACCTGGAACTCACCATGCATACACTCACAACCAAAACTCTATCACCAACAGAATTCCAGAGATAAGAATAACGAGGATCATATAGTAGATTCTAATCGCTACGACTCATTTTTAATCCTATAGCAATCGTGTCGATACATTGGACACTAGATAATAATACTAATCATATGGTGACAAGGAGTTTAGGCTGGATAGCATGGCTTGGGTTGCACATCAAGGTCGGGGGATCCTAATAAATATATTGTAAGGGTTTCATTTGACTAATGCATGTATATCCTATCTGTTTTAGCGATAGTTTAACAAAACATGGGTTCAACATGCACAAAAGAGTGGTTTGGTGACTTGCCTTGTTCAGCGAAAGGGGAGGGAGGAACTTCGGGAAAATATTCCGGCTCCTCGGCGGCATCGTAGTCTTTTCAATATAAATAAAATAAATGCAACATTCAATTAAACAATCCAAAATCACACAACAAGCATATAAGTTTTAATTGGGTTAATTTAAGAGAATAGAGTTGTTAAGTTTCTGAAATGCATTTATGAATATTTTAAATTGAATTATAATGAAACATTGTCCTTTATAAAAGAGATAATAATGTGAATAAGTTTATTTTAAGTTTTCTAACTAATTTAAAATAAGTGGTTCAGAGTAAACTTAGTGGTTTCATTGTATTAACAGGAAAAGAATAAAAGATAAATTTTGTTGAAATTGAAATGAATTAATTTGAAATTTATCCTAAGAGCTTTTGAATACTTTATTAAATAAGCAGGAAATATTCAAAGTAAACCTACTGTTTTTATTATATTAACATGTAGAGGATAAAATTATAAAATTTCTAGAATTCAAATGATAATTTTTGGAGTTAAAATGCGCCAGATATGAATTTTACAAGTTTAAAACAGTTTCTGGAATTTAATTTAAACCAAAAACAGCTTCGGGTCCACGGTGAATCAGGCTCGCGGTGAACCCGCACACTGTGCGCGTGCGCCGGATCGAGATCCACCATTGGATCGCGATCGGGTGGCCACGGGCGAGGCGAGGGAGTTAAGTTATCACGGATGGCCAGGATTAAAACATTGAAACGGTACACGATGGACGATCCAGATTAAATGTGGGTTTTAAGTATTAACGAACACACGAGATCGCACCATACCGCTTCGCTCAGATCCGACGGCATGGATTAAACCACACAGATGATTTAATCGCCACCGTTGGATCTAGATCGCACGACCGAGATCAAATCCTACACGGCACGTGTACTTGACCCGTGCCGATCGTCTTCTCCGGCGACGGCGAGCAGGCCAGGGGCCACGGCGAGTGACGGCGGCCCTAGCAATGCCTAGAAATGGAAAGAGGACGACTAGGGGAACACGAAGGTACTGTTGGCAAGGCGAATGGTCGTCAGAGCGTGGCCGGCGATGAGCGTAGACGAAGGAGGTGTTTGGGTCCTCGTCGGCGGTGGCGTTCCGGTGGGGTTCATTGGCGATGAAGTGGTGGCCGAGGTCGGGGTGGCGCTTATGGTCACAGGGGTGCGGTCGGCGAGGACGGAGGGGGACTCTGGTGACGGCGAGCGGTGGCTGGAGCGAAGGCGGTGGTGAGGGGTTTAAGTGAGCATCACGGGCGTTCGGTTCGGTTCTGGTGCAATTGCGAGCGAGGGTTGGATGCGGGGCACTAGGAGGGTTTAAATAGGGTCACCGGCGGGGGCAGAGGGGGCGCAATTGATGGTGGCCGAGATTAAACGCGTTTAAACGCCGGCGAGCTCGGGTTGCAAGGGATTCATCGAACCTGGATGCGAATCAATCAGATTTGAATAGGGGAAACGGTCGCCGTGGACCGGGCGTTGTAATGGCGGGCTCAATTTGGGGAGAGGGGGTCGGGAGCAACAAATCCAAGACGCATTAAGGCGTCGGTCGGTGAGGGGGGGGGGATTTGGGGGTGGATCTCGTGGAGATGAAGGATCAAACAGACGGGGGCCACATGCCAGCGGGCGCGAGCGAATGGGGTGGCGACTAACAGGTGGGGTCGGGTGGTCGGGCGCGAGGGGTTCGGTTGGCGCCGATAGGTGGGGTCGGGTTGTCGGGCGCGTGCGCGAGAGAGAGGTGTCACTGACGGGTGGGGTCCATTGGTCAGTCGGGGCGCGTGGGGAGGAGTGGGCTGGGCCGGCCGGGGGGAGAGAGAAGAGGGGGAAGGGCCCATTACTGTTTCAATGCTTTTCTGAATAAAAATAATTACTGAAATTGATTTAAAATATTTGGGCTACTTCCAAGGGTGATAAAAATTTGTAAAAATTCTCAAAAATATATTTTGGTCTTGGGATCACATACAAAATTTTCTAGATCCTGGTTTGGTCATTTCACCTAGGTTCTAGTTCAAAAAGGCTAAGGAGGGCATTAAAGGTATTTCCAAAATAAATAATTCCAGGAAAATATATAAAATGATATTTTTATTTCTTTGAAAATTTGGGGTGTTACAAACCTATCCCCCTTACGAAGAATCTCGTCCTCGAGATTGAAACGCTACTCGAATAACTCGGGGTATTAGGCTTTCAACTCGTCTTCTTTTTCCCATGTGGCTTCTTCAACGGGGTGGTTGTCCCACTGAACCTTGCAGAAGCGAACCACACGGCTCCTGGTTACTCTTTCCTTAATCTCCAGGATCTTGACGGGCTTCTCGATGTAGGTCAAATCCTCTTGGATGTTTAGTTGTTGGAGGTCGGCCTATTCGGCGGGCACACGAAGACACTTCTTCAGCTGAGAGACGTGGAACACATCATGGACTCCTGCTAGAGATGGAGGCAGTTCTAATTGATATGCCACTTCTCCTTGCCGTCGGAGGATCTGAAAAGGTCCGACATAGCGGGGTGCTAGCTTTCCCCTCAAGTTGAACCTTTGAGTGACACGGAGGGGAGTGACTCGGAGATAGACATAATCACCCTCCTCAAAGGTTAGGTCTCTTCGTCGGTTATCGGCGTAGCTCTTTTGTCGGGACTGGGCTATCTTTAATCTGTCCCTGATGATCTTGACCTTCTCTTCGGCTTCTCTTAGTATAACTGTCCCAAACAGCTGTGACTCTCCAGTATGATAATCTTCTTTGGAACCCCGTGTAGGCACACAATCCGGGTCATATATAACTCGACCAACTTGGCGACAGTGTAAGTTGTCTTGACGGGGATGAAGTGAGCCACCTTGGTGAGTCGGTCGACGATCACCCAGATAGAATCATGACCGGCTTGGGTCCTGGGTAGTCCCATGATGAAGTCCATTCCTATCTCTTCCCACTTCCATTCGGGGACCTTGATAGGTTGCAACAGTCCAGCAGGTCTTCGGTGCTCTGCCTTGACTCGCCGGCATGTGTCGCACTTGGCCACATACTCAGCTATTTCCCTCTTCATGCTGACCCACCAATACTTCTCCTTTAGGTCTTGATACATCTTTGTACTCCCGGGATGTATGAAGTATAGAGTATCATGAGCTTCTTGAAGGATGAGAGTCTTTAACTCAGGCTTGTTGGGCACACATATCTGGTTTCCGAACCAGATGATACCATGCTCGTCCTCGGAGAATCCGGGGGCTTTACCCTTCCGCATGTTCTGCTAGATCTCTAAGATGTCTGGGTCTTCCTTCTACTTTTCTCGGATCTGGTCTATCAAGACAGGTCTAGACTCCAAAGCAGTGAGGTACGCTCGGGTGGCGATCCCTAAATTCAGTCTTTCCATCTCCTTATATAGCAAAGGGGCCTGGTCCTGTATCATGATGGCATTGTAGTACCCTTTTCGACTAAGGGCGTCTGCCACCACATTGGCCTTGCCTAGATGATAATGGATGCCCAAGTCATAATCTTTGATCAGTTCCAACCATCTCCTTTGCCTGAGGTTTAGGTCCGGTTGGGTGAATATATACTTGAGGCTCTTGTGGTCGGTGAAGACCTCACATAGATTCCCCACAAGGTAGTGTCTCCATATCTTCAAGGCATGAACCACGGCTGCCAATTCCAGGTCGTCGTGGGTCGGGTAGTTCAGCTCATGTGGTCTCAACTGTCGAGAGGCGTAAGATATCACCTTCCCATCTTGCATTAAGACACATCCCAATCCTTGATGGGAGGCACACAGTAGACGTGGAAGTCTTTCCGGATGTCTGGCAGAGTCAGAATTGGGGCTGACACGAGCTTCTTCTTGAGGGTTTGGAAGCATTCTTCACAATCTGGGGTCCATTCAAATTTTACCTCCTTCTACAGCAGTCTAGTCATAGGCTTGGCTATCTTCGAGAAGTTCTCGATGAACCGGCGGTAGTATCCGGCCAATCCAAGAAAACTTCGGATCTCGGTCACGTTCGTGGGTTGTAGCCAGTTGGTCACTGCTTCCATGGTGGTTGGGTCCACAGCTATTCCTCCGGCAGATATGACATGACCGAGGAACTTTACCTCAGACGACCAAAACTCGCACTTGCTGTATTTGACGTACAGTTGCTGTTCCCTTAGCTTTCCGAGGGTCAGACGGAGGTGGGTTTCGTGTTCTTCCTTGGTCTTGGAGTAGACGAGGATATCGTCGATGAATACCACGATGAACTTATCCAAGAACTCCATGAATACATTGTTCATCATGTTCATGAAAAAGGCCAGGGCATTTGTGAGTCCGAACGACATCACAGTATACTCGTAGAATCCATAGTGGGAGGTGAAGGCAGTTTTGGGGATGTCTTCTTCTCTAATCCTCAATTGGTGATAACCTAACCTGAGGTCAATCTTGGAAAACACCGAGGATCCTTTCAGTTGGTCGAACAGGTCGTCGATCTGAGGCAATGGGTACTTGTACTTGATGGTTACATCGTTCATGGCTCTATAGTCCACGCACATCCTTTTAGTCTTGTCCTTCTTCATGGCGAATATGACCAGTGCACCCCAGGGTGAGGTACTCGGTCAGATGTACCCTTTCTGCTCCAGGTCTTCGATGTTGCTCTTGACTTCAGCTAGTTCATTAGCGGCCATCCGGTATGGATGCTTGCAGATTGGAGTGGTCCCGGGGACAAGTTCGATTCTGAATTCGATGTCCCGCTTGGGAGACATTCCTGGCAGGTCCTCTGGGACGACGTCCATGAACTCCTTGACTATGGGCACTTCTTCAAGGGCTAGCGAGTGGAGAGACATCTCACGAGGTTTGCGACTGGTCATCCGAAAGGTGACGGCTTCGCCTTCGGGGTTGGTCACCATTACAGACTTGCTGGCACAATCGATTACTCCCTTGTGTTTCATTAGCCAATCCATTCCTAGGATGAGGTTGAGTCCGGTACACTTAATGAGGGCTGGCTCGACCCAGAATAATATCCCTTGGATCTCTATCTTAACCTTAGGACTGTATAAGTGGGCTAAGGTTTTATTGCCTAGAGTGGCAATCATCATGGGGACTGGTAGAGGGAGCACTTCCAAGTTGTTGGTTTTCACAAAATCTTTCGAGATGAAAGAGTGTGTTGCTCCAGAGTCAAATAGTATCACAGCTGGTATGGAATTTGCGGTAAACGTAACGAGCACGACTTCGGGAGCCTCCTGAGCTTCCTCCGTGCTGATGTGGTTGACGCGGGCATGAACTGCCTGGTTGGGTGCCGCGCCTTGGGTTGCTTGGGGTGAGGACACTGGTGCGAGTAGTGCCCTTCCTTCCGGCAGTTGAAGCAGATGACCGGCTTCCCTTGGCGATCCCTCAAGATCGGGGCCTTGGCAGCGGGCGTCGGCTGAGCGGCCGGAGCTAGTGGAGCGGGGTGAGGATGCCCGGCGTTGGATCCACTGGCGGCGTGAGGTGGCCTATAGGCGGGCCGAGGATGGTAGGCAGGCGCTGGTAATGGAGGGACGAAGCGGGGCCTCTGAGAATTCGCCTGTTGATGCTTGAAGGCGATCATCTTCCTCTTCTTGAGGTCCAACTTGTTCTGCTCAGTCTCTTGGATGAGCGCCTTGTTCACCTAGCCGTTGGAAGTAGGCGTAGTCGGTGGCGACGAGTTGGATGGACAGATCATCCTTGAGTCCCTGGAGAAACTTGGCCTGGCAGAGGGCGTCGGTTCGCACCTCCTCAGGCGCGTAGCGTGCCAGGCGATTGAACTCATGGAGGTACTCCATGACAGTCCAGCTGCCCTGTTGTAGGTCGCGTAACTCCTGCTGCTTGACCGCGATGACTCCGGCGGGGACGTGGGCGGCGCGAAAGGCGATGGAGAACTCTGCCCAAGTCACCACTGTGGTCCTCTGGTTGGGACTCATGGTAGTTGTCCCACCACTCTGCGGTGGGACCCTGGAGCTGGTGAGTGGTGAACGCCACTCTCTCCCGGTCGGTGCAGGGGAGGAGGTCCAACTTCTTCCCGATGGTGCGGAGCCAATCTCTGGCCTCCATGGGGTTGGTGGTGCTAGGAGAAGATCGGGGGACGCACGCGCAAGAACTCCGAGAGCTGAGGCATAGGTGCGGGTGCTGGTGCATGAGGGGCGAGCTCCACATTCTGCAGGCGGTCCAACTGTGCCTGTTGGTGCTGCATCTACGTGAGGAGGGCGGTAATCAGCTGGTTTTGATTCGCCATCATCTCTGCCAAGGTGGGGTGGTTGGCGGATGGCGGCCCAGTCTGACGTTGGCCTGTTGTGCCCTAGTTGGGCACAACATTTCGGGCAAACCGTTGCTTGCCCCTTCTCCATTGTTGGACCCGGTGTTCTGGTTTTCGGCCATCTTCTGAACATAAGAATTTTAGCCATAAGATAAAAGGTGGTGAAACAAACATTTAACCAAAATAGCCCATCGAGGCTCATATATATAAATTGAAGTGGTATGAAATGTTTATTACATCCATGCTATTATTTTATTCCACCTGCAACACAACTCGTTGCAGGTGGTACCACACCATTATTAAAATTTCACCCAACTGATAGCTATCACCTACTTGCCATCGGAGGTGGTCTCTGCGCTCTCGGAACCACGAGGGTTCTGAGGGATGGTGGGCTCGAGAAACTTCTCGATGATGGGGTCAGAGATGAGGACGGGGCGCGGTGTAGGAGCGTTGGAGCTGGACGGTCCAGGCGGTTGAGGGGTGTGGCGGGATCCTCTTGGGGCGAGGGGTGGGCTCGCGGATGGGCTTCTTCCTCCTCGGGACGAGGGGGGCCATCTCTGCTATGTCCTTCTGCAGCTGCATAATCTTGCGCTGCAGCTCGCCATTTTGTTGGATCAAGCTCTTCGTCTCCTGACAAAGGAACTCAACCACCTCATGGTGCTCCTCGGCATCAAGCACGGCCTCGATATGGAGATCGTCCATGGCCTGAAGAAGACGCGTCTGCCGGCCATGACCAGATCATGATCGGAGTGAACTCCGATGTAGATACTACGGTGGCGCCGGGAGTGCGCTTCAGCACAAGCCGGAAGGACGAGTTCTGAAGACGATCGTCATAGATCATCCTCAACTCCATAAGGGCTTGGAGTGCGACGCGTTGGCACGTGACGTCGAAGGTTGGGCCCCAAGTGCTACCGTGAAGAACAGCAGGTGCTCTCCGGATCCGTGGACGGTGAGGGAGATGTCACATGGCCCCGCGAACTCTTCCATGTACACCCCATGGAACTCGGGCTCAAAGAGGAACCCAAGGAAGGTGACCATCATGCGGAGCTCCCTGACGAAGCCCTCGAAGTGGCAGTAGAAGATGTGTACTTGTTAGACCGGCATCTACAAAAACAACAAGATGAAGAAAAGTGAGGGGAGGAACAAAGTTTATAAAGTAGGTTTACGAGAAATAATTTTCTGCGTCTATTGGCTAGGCTGGTCCGCTTGGCTTCCTATAGTCAAGTCGGCTCTGATACCATCTTGTGACGCCCCGATTTATCGAAATCAAAACATTATTGAATTTCCAAAAAAACAATAATACAAGAGGTTCATCATGCGACAACGTACATACGACAAGCATTCATGGTACGCAGACCATATTATTACATAAGAGTAAAATTAAAATAAATAAATAAAAGCATGACTAACGCCCTCTTCAGGATCTTCTTTTGACTGGGTCGCTACTCTAGACCGATCCTCGTAGTAGGCATCCTCTGAATTGTGTGTCCAATGGGTATGAGTACAAAGAGTACTCAACAAGCCACCACAAATGCAAGTAATAATGCAAGATAATAACAAAGAAGGATAATGGCTAAAAGTGCAGAAAAGTACATTTTCAGTTATTGCATTTAGTGTAGTCAATTTTTATCATGCGGAATAATAAACATGAACATCGATAATACCATCTAACTCGAGGAGTACGTTTTCCCTCCACGCGCAACAGTCCTTACATGTCAAACCATCATGCACATACATATTAAAAGTAAACTAACTGTGGGATGTCACGCAACCCGCCCTTGACTGTGGGCTCGGCTTTTTGAAAAGATTTATGACTCTGATCAAAGGTGTACTACTGTACCCACAAGGCACGCACTCATCCCGAATGCCAAAGTGTAACGAGATGACCCATACCACGGGAACTCGTGCCAAAACTTCAGCATGAAATGCTCCAAGCGATAACCACCCGCTCTAGGTTTCGCCGGCGCACCGGGCCGCATCCCGGCTAACGTCGCACCCCCTTTTGTGCCTACGTCGGTACAAGCCACCCGCAGGTGCTGCTTGACCCATCTCCAAGTGGTGGCCTCGGTTTGGAACACTCCATACCTTAGTTAGGACTTACCCATTAGACTTGTGGTTAGTACAGAAGTGTATTGCAACGGATCCCTCAGACCGGTCCTTATAGTGCCCCGGGTGCTACCGACTAATGCCCTAGCTTGCACCCGGAACCCACCATGCATACACTCACAACCAAAACTCTATCACCAACAGAATTCCAGAGATAAGAATAACGGGGATCATATAGTAGATTCCAATCGCTACGACTCATTTTAATCCTATAGCAATCGTGTTGATACATTGGACACTAGCTAATAATACTAATCATATGGTGACAAGGAGTTTAGGCTGGATAGCATGGCTTGGGTTGCACATCAAGGTCGGGGGATCCTAATAAATATATTGTAAGGGTTTCATTTGACTAATGCATGTATATCCTATGTGTTTTAGCTGATAGTTTAATAAAACATGGGTTCAACATGCTCAAAAGAGTGGTTTGGTGACTTGCCTTATTCAGAGAAAGGGGAGGGAGGAACTTCGGTAAAATATTCCGGCTCCTCGGCGGCGTCGTAGTCTTTTCAATATAAATAAAATAAATGCAACATTCAATTAAAAAATCCAAAATCACACAACAAGCATATAAGTTTTAATTGGGTTAATTTAAGGATAATAGAGTTGTTAAGTTTCTGAAATGCA
Organism: Zizania palustris; assembly: GCA_019279435.1. NCBI lineage: Eukaryota > Viridiplantae > Streptophyta > Magnoliopsida > Poales > Poaceae > Zizania > Zizania palustris. The sequence continues at coordinate 12,652,598 of JAAALK010000285.1, forward strand.
TTTATGAATATTTTAAATTGAATTATAATGAAACATTGTCCTTTATAAAAGAGATAATAATGTAAATAAGTTTATTTTAAGTTTCTAACTAATTTAAAATAAGTGGTTCAGAGTAAACTTAGTGGTTTCATTGTATTAACAGGGAAAGAATAAAAGATAAATTTTGTTGAAATTGAAATGAATTAATTTGAAATTTATCCTAAGAGCTTTTGAATACTTTATTAAATAAGCAGGAAATATTCAAAGTAAACCTACTGTTTTTATTGTATTAACATGTAGAGGATAAAATTATAAATTTTCTGGAATTTAAATGATAATTTTTGGAGTTAAAATGCGCCAGATATGAATTTTACAAGTTTAAAACAGTTTCTGGAATTTAATTTAAACCAAAAACAGCTTCGGGTCCACGGTGAACCGGGCTCACGGTGAACCCGCGCACTAGTGCGCGTGCGCCGGATTGAGATCCATCGTTGGATCATGATCGGGCGGCCACGGGCGAGGCGGGGGAGTTAAGTTATCGCGGACGGCCAGGATTAAAACGTTGAAATGGTACGCGATGGATGATCCAGATTAAACGTGGGTTTTAAGTATTAACGAACGCACGAGATCGCACCAGTACCGCTTCGCTCTGATCCGACGGCATCGGATTAAACCGCACAGATGATTTAATCACCACCGTTGGATCTGGATCGCACTGGCCGAGATCAAATCCAGCACGGCACGGGTACTCAACCCACGTCGGTCGTCTTCTCCGGCGACGGCGAGCGAGCCTAGGGGCCACGACGAGCGACGGACGGCCCTAGCTATGCCTAGAAATGGAAAGAGGATGATTAGGGGAACACGAAGGTACCGTTGGCGAGGTGAATGGTCGTCGGAGCGTGGCCGTTGACGAGCATAGACAAATGAGGTGTTTGGGTCCTCATCGGCGGTGGCGTTCCAGAGGGGTTCGTTGGTGATGAAGTGGTGGCCGAGGTCGGGGTGGCGCTTGTGGTCACAGGGGTGTGGTCGCGAGGACGAGGGGGACTCCGGCGACTGGCGAGCGGTGGCTGGAGCGAAGGCGGCGGTGAGGGGTTTAGTGAGCGTCACGGGCGTTCGGTTCGGTTCTGGTGCAATTGCGAGCGAGGGGTGGATGCGGGGCACTAGGGGGGTTTAAATAGGGTCACCGGCGGGGGCAGAGGGGGCACAATTGATGATGGCCAAGAGTAAACGCGTTTAAACGCCGGTGAGCTCGGGTTACAAGGGATTCATCGAACCTGGACGCGAATCGGTCGGATTTGAATAGGGGAAACGGTCGCCGTGGACCGGGCGTTGTAATGGCAGGCTCAATTTGGGGAGAGGGGGTCGGGAGCAACGGATCCGAGGTGCATTAAGGCGTCGGCCGACGAGGGGGGGATTTGGGGGCGGATCTCACGGAGACGAAGGATCTGACAGACGGGGGCCACATGCCAGCGGGCACGAGTGAACGGGGTGGCGACTGACGGGTTGGGTCGGGCGGTCGAGCGCGAGGGGTTCGGTTGGCGCCGACAGGTGGGGTCGGGTTGTCGGGCGTGCGTGCGAGAGTGAGGTGTCACTGACAGGTGGGGTCCGTTGGTCAGTCAGGGCGCACGGGGAGGAGTCGGCTGGGCTGGCCGGGGGGAGATAGAAGAGGGGGAAGGGCCCATTACTGTTTCAATGCTTTTCTGAATTAAAATAATTACAGAAATTGATTTAAAATATTTGGGCTAATTCCAAGGGTGATAAAAATTTGTAAAAATTCTCAAAAATATATTTTGGTCTTGGGATCACATAATAAATTTTCTAGCTCCTGGTTTGGTCATTTCACCTAGGTTCTAGTTCAAATAGGTTAAGGAGGGCATTAAAGGTATTTCCAAAATAAATAATTCCAAGAAAATATATAAAATGATATTTTTATTTCTTTGAAAATTTGGGGTGTTACAACTATAGAAAGATATCTTTTATATCTGCATAAAAATTATTCTGATGTCAATATTAACTGCCTCATTTTATGTACTGCCTTGTCAATATATTTCACTTATCTAGCATCCTGTCAATATTGTAAATGTGCACATTGTCAATATTATTTGTGAGAAACCAAGTTGAGATGTCCCTTGATTTCAAGTCTGTGATGAGTGATTGACAAGTCTTACCTTCTGATCGAAGGGTCCTTCCGAAGGGGTTCGGAGGTGTTTTACCGAAGGGTTCGATGGTTGCTAGCTACAGCTATTGCAACGGAGTATGTTTGTTGAAGGGGTCCGGCAAAATATGATGGGAAGTATGTACCGGAGGGTTTAGTACTTTGGGCAGTACACCGAAGTGTGTACCAGAGGTTGTTTACCTAGAGAGGTCACTAGGGTACTGGAAACACTTGTCTGCTTGTCGGTGGTGTGTAGGTGACTTCGGAGGCGGCAGGACGGTTCGTAGCAGGTGAAACTAGGTCAAACGGGAGGCTTGATGCCAGGCGAGTGGGGAGCTCGGTCACGGAGGCTGTGTGGGGTCAAGGTCGGTCCTCGGGTCAAGGCCTGCCAAGCGAAGGCAGAAAGTGCGGAGGGTGGCTCCAGCAGAAGGTACCCTAAGGGAAAGTCCTCAGAGGCGAGGCACTTCGAACGGTGACTCTGAAGGAGTGACTTCGAAGGTTGGCATACGAAGTTCTCAGGAATGAGGAAAGGCTCCCAAGTGTGCTCCTGACGGAGACACTTGGAAGGACACCCGACGAAGTTCTCGGAAGTCGAGGTGCATCGAAGGCATGGTCTGGGTAAGGCTCTTCGGGAGTGTGCTTTGGGCTGAGACATTGTGAAGTAGTGCTTATGGAAGTGCTACATGCGGAGGCGTTGGACGAAGGAGAGACTTTAGAAGGTGGTGAAGATACTTTGAAGGTGGGGCTTCGAAGTGTGGATGACTTGAAGTACTTTGGCCATGCATGGCTTCGGTACACGGACGGACGGAGTTCGAGCTGGGAGTAGCTATGAAGCCGTGATGGTCCAATCCAGAGCTGGTGATGCGAAGGCTCAAGGGTTTTGATGGCTTTGGCTCAAAACCGTCAATGTATCGAAGACTGACTTCGGTGAAACGAAGGCCTTTCGGGTTCAAAGAATGTCACCGAAGCCTCGGCACACCTCGTGTGCAAAGGGGGCTCCAGAAGATTCCGTTTTACAAAAGCTAATTGTGTCTGCTCTACAAAAGTTGATGCTATCTCCTCTACGAAGCTCACAAAAGGAGCTTCCAATAAAGTAGACTACCATTTGTACCCCTGTGTCTGGCTGAGACAAAAACGATGTAAACCCTAGGGGTATAGAAGTTTATTCACAAGTCAGAGTAGTGCCTATAAAAGGAGAGGCAGGCTAAGGTCTAGGGCAACACTGTGCACTCTTGTAGAGCCTTCTGTTTTCCTATAGACTTGGGCAACTGCTATAAAGTGTTCTCTATACTTGTTAGTTTTTTGTTCCTTGTTCTAGCAATAAAATTTCCATTTTGTTTTCTGTCTATTGCTTAAACTTGTATCTGTGGTTTGCACTGCTTGAGTTGAGTTTTCCGTGTTTCACTTTGTTCCCTGTCAACGAGTTCTTACTCTGGTTCAACTCCGATGAAGTGTGTTTTCCTGTCAACCGTACAATTTTTGTGAATAACTCAGTGTGTGTTCGCTCTGTGTAAACCAGAGGCAAGTCCTCACTGATTACTAGCGAAGCACTGTGTGAAGTGTGGATTCAAGGTCTTGTCTTTTCCCATTGCAGAAGTCCTCATTGTCGTCAGTTGTGTCTGTTTTCATCACTCCTAAGTGCGAAGCCTAGTACGAGTTATTAGTGCGGAGTATTTGTCGGAAGCACTAAGGGGAACGTACTTGGGCGGAGTTCAATGTGTTTTTGGGTTTCTGAGTGTGAGCGAAGTGTTCTAAACATTGAACTTTTACCCCAATTGAAGCCTGTGTTCAGAGTGTGTTTGATACTTCTGAATCAGACACTTCGAAGGGTGTGTTCGAAGCCTGTTCAGCAGAACAGAATTTTAAAAGCTCCCATTCACCCTCCTCTAGTCGCTTGTTTCGGTCCAACAATTGATATTAGAGATTGGTTAAGATCACCAGTTGACCTTAACCGATTTTGTGATTTTTGGCGACATGGACAGAGTTAGTAAAATACCTCTGTTCGATGGAACTAATTTTGCATATTGGAAGGTGCGCATGTAGGCTTGTTAAGCTAGGGAAATGCAATATGGGAGATTGTGGACTCACAATACTCCATCCCTAAAACCTGTACTACTTAGGCAGAAAAAGATCAATATAATTCTAACTCCAAAGCTAGGAATATAATGTTCATTGGCTTGAGGAGAAGTGAGTTTGATAGGGTTCAGCACTTGAGGACGGCTAGGGAAATTTGGACTACACTCACTATTTTTCATGAGGGTTGTACATAGATCAAGGCTAGGCGCTAGAGCACATACAATCAACAGTATCAACTGTTTGTGCAAGGCCCTTGTGAATCTATATATGCCATGTTTTCACGCTTTGATGCGATAGTGAGTAACTTGCGATCCACTGTGATGCTTGCTTACAATGATTATGATAGGGCTATCAAGCTTCTCTATGCTCTTGATCGTAGCATATGGGAAGTAAAGATATCCAGCATTGAGGAGTCCACAGATATGACACATTGACATGTGGTGAACTCTTCAGCAAGCTAAAGTCCACAGAGATTGCCAAGGCATCTCTTGCAGGGCATAGAAACTCTTTGCCTCAGCCCTTGGCACTAGTTTCTAGCTCTAGCCGTGGCACCACTGCAGAACTTAAGCTCATCTGACACTTGTGTTCTTGCAGGTGGTTTTGCTTTATCCTCCCTAGTCTCAGTTACTAAGGAGTGGGTGGATACTCTGGATGGTAAAGAGCTTTCTCTCATAGCCAGGAGATTTACTCGTTTTCACAATGAGAGACGAGATCAGCGGAGAAGTGGCTTTAGTGGGTGTTTTGAGTGTGGGGACAAATCTCACATTAAGGCTAACTGTCCCAAGCTTGTGAGAAGAGAAGAGAGTGAGCGCCCCAAACACCACAAGAAGGAGAGAAAACCATATACAAAGGGTAAGCACAATAAGGTGGCTAAGAGGGTAGCCAAGGCCACTTCCATAGCCTTTGTCATGGCACTCAGCTGACATCAACACTTCCTCAACCGAGGAGTCGAGCTCCGATGAGGATGAAGAATCTCCAAGGAAGGAGGAGAAGAAGGAGAAGAAGGCAAGAGATTTCACCGGCCTTTGCTTCATGGTCGACGGCAGTCACAACGGCGATAAGCTTGATTCATCCGAGGTACCACTATCCTATGACCAGCTCTCCATTAAAGTATATGAACTAAATGAGCTAGTCTCCGAACCCTTTCCAGCCAATTCAAAGCTAAGTCTCTGAGACCCCAGTTCGGAGCCCCAGTTCGGAGCTCAGTTCGGAGTATACTTCGAAGCCCACTTCGGAGTGTACTTTGAAGCCTCCATTGCAGCCTCCTCCTGAAGAGCTCCGGCCCCACAACTCCGAATCCAGCAGATATTTACACCTCGCTGCAGTGTAGAAGCCATACCAGGGCCCCTCTGCCCCTAGTATGTCGTTTAGCTGGTCAAGAAGTGACGTTGTCTGACACATCTGTAAAGTTGTAAAGCACTTTTGTATAGTAGCTAGCTCTTTTTTCCCTTTCTGCCCCTATGAGCCTAGGACTTATAGAGGACATTTTGGTCTTTTCCTTTGGCCTACATGCCTATAAAAGCAGGGCCAAGCCCTTGTAACAGCTTAGCTTCTCCCGGGCCATGAAACCCTAGAGTTCACTACACCACACCGAGGCATACTATGCCAAATCCACCACAAACTAGGACGTAGGGCTATTATCCCATAGGGGAGATCCGAACCAGTATAAATCCTTTCTCCCTCTGAGAGAACCCTTCGAGGTTCATTTTACACACCATATACACACATACAAAACCTGTGTTGTAGCTAACACAATTGCTACAATAGTTGGCGCCGTCCATGGGGACCTTAGTCCTAAAAGCTAAGTTCTCTGCCACTGTCTGCAATTTGAAGTGCGCTTGAGGGGGGAGCTTCGAAGCTTTCTTGCTTCGCACACCCTCAGGCAAGGGGCTTCGGGTGCAGTTCGAAGGTTTTCTTCGCCTTCCTCCATCCTTCGCGTTTCGGAGCTCACTCTCCAGCAAGGGGCTTCGCTTCACGTTCTGAAGGCTAGTCAAAGCCCCAAGGGCTATGAGGTATGTACAGTTCGAAGTACCACTTCGATGTACAATTTTGCAATTACTTTAGTATAAAATCGAAGCCCTGCTTCGCCTTAAATTCGAAGCTTTGCTTCGCCTTAAAGCCGAAGCCTTGCTTCACCTTTAAAGCAAACTTTTGCTCCATCTCGTTAAAAGTCGAAGCCTCGCTTCACGTCTTAAAACCGAAGCTATGCTTTGCGTTTTGAATTCGAAGCTTTGTTTCCTTTCAAAAATTCGAAGCCTTGCTTCGCCTTATCAAAACCCGAATCTTTGCTTCGCCTTGTTTAAAATTCGAAGCCTTCTTCACTTTACAAAATCCGGAATACCCCTCCGAAGGCTACACAGCGCCTCCGGGCCTGTAGTAGTGGGCTAGAAGGACTCCGGGCCACTGGCTCGATGCGTCGAAGGACTCCAGGTCATTGACCTGATGCATTCAGGATCCGAAGGCCACCGGCTGGAGGTATCCCAGAATTCCGAGGTTCGTTCTCGGTATTCAGAGTCGAAGGTGGCTCAGAGTCGAAGGTGTCTCAACTATCACAGGTTCGGTGAATCCACACCAAATATTCTTTTCACTACAGGATCAAGCTCAAGAAGCCTTGCTTCTCTATCTGAACACGCATCGAGGCCTCGCTTCGCGTGATGTGATCTAATCTAAAAATTAAGCATTTTCGAAGTCATGCTTCGCTTAAAATCGAAGTGCGTTTCAGAGCCTTTCTCACGCACAACACCCAAATCAAAGCATGCCGAAGCATGCTTCGCTTAATTTGGCTACGCTGAAGCCTTGCTTCGCTCCAAATTAACGCGTTCGAAGCCCAAAAGAGGCCTTTGCCCAATGTGTTATAAGCATCTGAAGCCACCAAAACGCGCACCCCTTCGCATTTTTATTGCCCGCACCAGCAACGACTAAGTCCCTAGCTGCCACGAGCAAGGGGGGAAGCATGTATGCGAAGTGTGCGAATGTAATGCGCAGTACGAGCGTGACAAGCTAAAAATGTTCGAAGCCATCAAACAATGCGAAGCATGCAGACGAAGTATGCAAATACAATAAACTCCATTCATTGAATGATAATTGAGAAGTATGTTACAGATATACTTCGAAAACAAATTACGAGTAGTCTGTATCTAAGCCTAAGAAAAAGCGAGTTCGAGGCCCTAGCCCTCGCTTGCCCTTCTTTCGGCCAGGGCCCCCTCAGCTGGACGAAGCCTCGTCGTAGCCGACTCTCCCACATCCGGTTTGTCCACGCCCCGAAGCCTGCAGACCTCGTCTTCCACTTTGCAGGTCGCTCCAAGTCTGTGAGGCAGGCGGTGCCGTGTCAAAGGTAGAGAAGTCTAAATCTTCATCGCCTGCCAAGACCGTTCGCGGAGGAAAAGATGAAGAACTCTGAAGGGACTCCATCTTCACGATGGCCAGTAGATCCTGAACTACTTTAGGGATGACTTCGCCGTTAGGCCCCCTCAGAAGTTTAAACCGAGGGGGGCCTTCAACCTAGCTACCTCGAGGTCCGCCCATAACTGGCGGAGTTCTTCGAAGTCCTCAAGTACTTCGAGGTCAACATTCGAAGACTGAGCCTGGGCAGGTATAAAGCACCCCCGCATTTATATTAATAAACTGATAAGTTTTTACAAGCCTACAGATAAGAATTACAAGGAGCCTAAGGAGATCTACACCTTCGAAGGCGGAGGTGCCGACGTCGAAGGCTGAGCTGGCAAGGCATGCGCCCTAGCTCGGCGAAGGCGGAGGGCTTTTTGAAGCTCGAGGACTACTTCGCAGCCTTGGTCCTTCCAAGGCTCCTGAAGTCGCCGCCAAGCTCCGCGTACGCCGGCCAGAGGCAGTCACCAAGTGCTAGCCTCCGAAGGCCACCGGAGTCGCCGAGGTTGCTGCTTCGAGGTGGTTGCACCCCGCGTCGTGAAGAATTTGCAACACCCCTTGACTCGCCACTCGGCCGGCCATCAAGGCGAAGCCCTTCAAGGATTGCTCCGCCGTCGAAGCCACCACCTTCAAAAATGCGACGCGGTCCCCAATTGGATCCTGGCCGCCGAAGTCTGGAGCCCGACACTCGGTTCCTATTTGTTGTAGGACTTCGGTCAGGCTCAGAGTGGCTTCGTCGATGTTGCCAACGACAAAGTTTTCAAGACTCCGAGCTCTTTGGCGAAGCTCAGAGTTCTCCTTCGCCAGCCGGGCTTCGGCATCCTTCGCAGCTTGGAGCTCCGCTCGGAGCCTGTCAGTCTCCGAGGCCAAAGCTTCCCTAGCCTTGTCAGCCTCAGCCCTCACCGCCTCAACTGAAGCTTCGACCCGCCTTCGCTTCTCGGCTTCCACCGAGACTTCGCGTTGGAGGGCCTCCTTCTCCTCCGCCAAGCGTGTCATCCGCCTGTCCACAGAGGTTGATGCTGCTGCGTTCAGTGCAAAGGCCTGAAAAGATTCAAGAAAATCATAAGTATTGATCGAAGACCAAAGTATAACTCGAAGGCTGCGTAGGACTTCGCTCACCTGGATGAGGGCTTCGTTCGCGTTGATGAAGAGGGCCATTGGGTTCGAGTGGCTGAGTTGAGCCACCAAGCCCCCTGCCTCCACAGCTGCGCAGCCCTCCCGAAAGTTGTTGATGGCCGCCTCCGTCATGACTCCCTTCGGCTGCAGAGGCCGGACGATTTCCTCTACCGCAACCACCTGCACAGGCTTCGGCAAAGCTGGGCTTCGGTCCACCACCTCGACTTCTTCGTCACCTCGGGGGTTCTCTTCGTCACGACTGTTGCCTCCGTCTTCTTCAGACGATGAGCTGTCGGACTCCGAGCTGTCGCTGCTGCTGTTGCTGCTGGATACCTCCATTGGCTTCAAAACGGTGGGCCTCGCACCGACATCATCTTCTGCAAAAAAGTTTAAGTCAAAATCCACATATGAAAGAGACGTATGTTTGAAGTGTTTACCTTTGTTGGAGATTTCTTCGAAGGTCGAGGGGTCAATGTGTGCCCCCTAGTCCCTTCGCTGCGAAGCTGGCGCGTCGACCTCCACGCCCGAAACCATCGCCGTTGAGGTCTTCGCTACCACCTTGGTAGCCGTTGCCGGAGCACTTGTTGGCTCTGCTTCTGTTTGAGGGTCCACTGACGTTGCCTCCTCTAGAGTAGAGGCTTCGGTTGTGGGGACCTCCGGCTGAGCCCTCGAAGTTTCGGGCTTGTCGTCATCCCCCCTTTTCCTCTTGGAGCCGGTTGTCGAAGCTGCGAGGTGGGAGAAGTCTGGCAGAGCATGGACCTCCTCGAAGCCAAGCAGGGTCCACACCCTATTCCAATGCTCCCAAGTCCCCACCAAACCAAGCCATTGGGCTTGCTCCTCCGGTGTTGGGGTCCCAACAACGCGCTCCGCCGCCGCGATGGCCTCCTCCGGAGTCCTCACTTCAAGAGTGGCTTCATAAAGATCCAAGTCAGAATAAAGTTCTTAGCGAAGTATGAAAGTAGAAAAGCTTCAAAGTCTTACCGAGGCGTTCAAATGCCACTTCATTTAGGCCCCCTCGTCCCGAAGGTTGGAAGAGCCCCTCCGGCCAGGAGCGCACAAGGGGGCTGAGCCGGAGGGTGATGAACTCCTCCGCGAGGTCCCTCATGCTCATCTTCGCGGCCACCCTCCAAAGGAGCGAGATCCTCGGGCGAAGGGTGTCGGGGCTCGTCTTCACCACCCCTTAGCACCGATAAGAGATAAGGGCATTGGTACTCCGAAGGGGAGAGTTCGCACCGACGGAGGCGTAGAACCACTCTTGATCCCACTTCGAGTACCATTTGCTGTTGGCAGCCCTCACCGGGAAGGCATCTTGGTACTCCTTCTGAAGCTAGAAGATTGGCGCTTCCAAAGGCCACGGCCCTCTTGACGCGGTCTGCACCTTCCCTAGGCTTCGGTTGGCAGTTGGCATCATGAAGGGCGACGAAGACGTCTGCGCGGCCCTCGCAACCTTCGGCCCTCATGGCCCACTCAAACACAGCAAGCCTCACCACGGCGTTGGGAGAAAGTTGAGGAAGTTCGAGGTTGTAAGCCCTCAGGACTTCGCTCAACATCCCCACCGCTGGCAGTCCAAGGCCGGCTTCGAAGAAGGCTTCGAACAGCACCACTTCGTCAGCCTGAGGCCTCGGTATGACCTCTGACTTCTCCGGCACTCTGAGTTGAATCTTCGAAGCAATTCTTCCTTCGCAGGCCCTTCGGACGGACTCCTCTGTGGAGATCGAGGCCCTCATCTCTAGCGTTTGCTCAAACTTGTCGGATGGCGACCGAAGGTCCCTCGGCCCCAACCGCCTCAGAGCAGGCTTCGCTGCCGCCGCTGCCGCTGCCTGCACTTGGGCGGAGTTAGAGCTCGAGCCCAAGGCCAAAGCCTTCGAAGCAACCTTCTTCGGCATTTTGTGGAGCTTCGGCGCGAAGGGGCTAAGGCTTGCGAGGGGTGCTTCGCGCGAAGCTAAGGAGGAGAAGAGAGCGAAGGATGCAAGGCGCTGAGAAGAAAGCAAATGAGAAGCGTGCCGAAGCCGTGTGCGGTAAACCCTATTTATAGGTGGTAAAAATCCCGACGGTTCATGGGCCAAACCCACTGGCAGGTGGACCTCCAGCGAAGGTGAAGCGACCCGGTGCACGGTAACGATCAATTTTATAGCCGTTGCGGAGTCAGTTGATCTCCCCGAGGTCTTTCTGACAGCTGACGCAGGTAGTTATTACCTGCACATTTCGAAGTCACCTTCGGTCCAAGCTCCGAAGGCCTGTTTTCCCTGAAGTTGTAATTTTCTATCATTTGTCCAAAGGGCGCACGCACCCCTTCGTCCCGAAGGCCTGCAAGCGAGGGGATACTGTTAGGGGAATAAGTTTTCCCTTGAACAGGGGCCAAATGACGTCAGCCTCGACAGCCTTTGGCCTAAAGCCCAACACTGTCGAAGCCTGTTCCTTTCTGGAGAAGCTGTTTCCATGTCCCAAGGTTCACTTCGAAGCCCTCTGGAGCGAAGCCCTCAAGATATCTTAAAGTTTGCCAGAAGCTAAGTGTGAGGCTAACTTCGAAGTTAGCCCCGGGGCCTTGTTCGGAGTAGCCCCGGGCCTTGTTCGGAGTTAACCTTCGGGCTCTGTTCAGAGTTAACCTTCGAGATCCCTTCGGAGCTCCTCAAAGTCAGTCTCCGAACACTTTCCAGCCAATTCAAAGCTAAGTCTCCGAGACCCCAGTTCGGAGCCCTAGTTCAGAGCTCAGTTCGGAGTATACTTCAAAGCCCTTGTAACAGCTTAGCTTCTCCCGGGCCATGAAACCTTGGAGTTCACTACACCACACCGAGGCATACTATGCCAAATCCACCACAAACTGGACGTAGGTCTATTATCCCCTAGGGGAGGTCCGAACCAGTATAAATCCTTTCTCCCTCTAAGAGAACCCTTCGAGGTTCATTTTATACACCATATACACACATACAAAACCTGTGCTGTAGCTAACACAATTGCTACAACAAGCAGTATCTCAAGTGGGTCTATCTAACACCATGTTCACCAACATGTGTCCACATCACTGATTTCACATTACTAAGTCTATGATCTGTGAAACGTGATCATCAATCAGTCAGATGTGTTAATCTATGTGTCATCACTATCCCACATGATGACAAGATTAGGGATCTATTTTTATCAATATCGTTATAACACAAACAGTTTCACATAACAAGACTTCAACTCATTAATTAAATGCAAACGATATTTATTCAATGAACAAGATAACAATTATCCTCATACATTAGCATAGACTCTACTAGCATCTTCCACATACACATGACTCACTCACGCAAGTATCTAATACCCATGGAGCTCATATGCACCTCATGCTTGGGCTGTGAAAGAGGCTTCGTCAATGGATCCGCCTTGTTCAAATCCGTGTGCACCTTGCAAATCTTCACATCACATCTCTCAATGATCTCGTGGATCAGTTGATATCGCCGAAGTATATGTTTGGATTTCTGGTGTGATCTAGGATCCTTGACTTGCGCAATGGCACCACTATTATCACAATAGAGGTCCACTGGACTAGATGCACTAGGAACAACACCTAGCTCAGAAACAAACTTCATGATCCAAACGACCTCCTTCGCCGCTTCCGAAGCAGCGATATACTCAGCTTCTGTTGTAGAATCGGCCACCGTCTCTTGCTTGGAACTCTTCCAACTCACTGCGCCTCCATTGATGTAGAACACAAAACCAGATTACGATCGAGAATCATCTTTATCGGTCTGAAAGCTAGCATCCGTATAACCACGTACAACGAGCTCCTCTTTACCACCGTAAACCAGGAACATTTTCTCAGTCCTTCTCAAGTACTTGAGGATACTCTTTACTACATCCTAGTGACTTTCACCCGGGTTCGATTGGTACCTGCTCGTAACACTTAGAGCATATGACACATCTAGGCATGTACATAGCTAAAGCATCTAGACCCCTTATGTTGTTTTGGTAATTAAATGACAATGTGATTAGTGGACTAATCATTGTTTGCAAGTTGTGGTTGTGATAAGTTAGGTCCACAAGAATGAAGAAAATGATGAAGTGACCCGATTAAAATTGATGACGGCGAAGAAAAGTTCATTTGAACGTAAAGAGGCTAGAAATTTGATCAAGGAGATGGGATGATCAAATAGGCTAGTTTTCACTTTTGTTTTGTCGTACTATTAAGAGGGGTTGCAAAATAAAGTTGGAAATGACTTCATGCCACTTAGACATTTCATATCATGAAAAATGATTTTGGCATTTTCTAGAGAGATCGGTCTGACCGAAATGTTTCGGTCAAACCGAAGTGGAGTCAGAGAGCAATTTTTCCAGCTGTGCCAAAATTTTCCCAAGTGCAGAAGTTCGGTCTGACCGCCGTATAATGTTCGGTCTGACCGAAAATGTTCAGTCAGACCATTATTTTTTCCAGTCAGTCCAAACTGGATACAAATAGCATTTTTTGGGGTGAAAAATTTTTGAGTCTAAGTCCCAGGTTGTTGTCTGACCATGCATCCGGCTGGTCCGACCAAAGTGGTCGGTCAAACCGAAGTGACCATGTCGGTCAGACCGAAGTGGCTATGATTTGACAATCAACAGTCATTTTTCTATCTGTTGAGTAAATTATCGGTCTGACCGACAATTGTACTCCGGTCTGACCGAAGTATTTGCAGAATTGTGATTTTGACTCCAATGGCTAGTTTTTGTTGTGGGGGCTATTTATACCCCTCACCCATGGACAAAAATTTATTCTTGGCTCCTGGTTTTATTGGCTAACACCATTGCACACCTCTCACACTCATTTGAGCACAAAATTCACTTTGTTGGTGTTGAGAGAAAAGAGAGTCTTTTGATCAAGCGCATTGCATCATTGTAGTGATTAAGTGGCATTTGATCATCTCCAAGCTTTATAGTGCAACTCATTACTCTTGGAGGTTTCCGCCTCCTAGACGGCTTGGAGGAGTTGCCCGGTGATCCCTCCGAGAAGTTTGTGGAGGAGACCCAGTGGATTTGTGAGTGGCTCGATTTTCACCATCTACGGAGTGGAGCAAGAATAACCCTAGTGATCGAGGCTTGAGGGTCACTCTGGATCCACTCTCGCTTTGCCCACTCCTTGATGAAGGTGTTTGGTGGCTCGGTGATTGAGATGAGGAGTTGGATTCACATTAATGGTGATGTAGGAAGCCGACAAGCTTCTGAACATCGGTGAAACAATTCCTTGTCTCACTTGTGTTATTTAGTTTTAAGCAATTTACATCAAGTTTGTTAATTAGTAGAATTGCTTGAGCCTCCTTCAACCTAGGATTGCAAAACTTTAATTAGTTTATTAATTGTGTCATCCTTGTTCCTAGCCTAGAAATTTTAGGTTAAGGTTGTTTAGAAATTTTAATTTTAAATCGTCTATTCACCCCCTCTAGTCGACATCTTGATCCTACAATAGCATGGCATACATGATGGATCCAATTGCGGAGGCATACGAGATCGCACTCATCTTCTTCAGCTCATCAGGTGTCACACTGAGTCTTACTTGGAGAAATACCATGTGACATAGGCAGAAAACCCTTCTTAGAATTCTGCATTTTGAACCTGTTGATAGCAAAAAATGGCATTAATGGTTAAGATTGTCAAAATACCAATTTTGGCAATTTGGGCCAAAAATGCACATGTCCCGAGTTGGGCTGAATCCCTACAGGGCCGAAGGTCTAATAGGCTACGAGCTTCGAAAGCTTCCAGCCAGCCCACCTCCTTCGGCCCGGAGGCCTTTGGAGGCCCACTCCGCCGAAGCTTCGACCCGAGGTGCAGACTTCGGCGGGCCTGACCGAAGGCCCACTTCGGACAGAGTTAGAGATTGAGTCCGATTTTTGACTGAGTCTTTCACGCGTGATCAAACCGAATTCCACTAGATTAGGCTTAGAGATTAGAAGTCTAGCCCCTATAAATATAGGGGTGAGGCCGGTTCAGAAACCCCCCCAACACAAATCAAACACAAAGCCCTAGATTTGAACCGTACTTTACTTTATCCTTATTTTTTGTATTCTTCGTGGGTTTGCCCGGAAGCCCTCGAACGGCCACTTCGAAATAGTGGTAATCCTTGTTACTTCGCTTGTGAAGTATCCGTTAATCTATGTAATAGATTGCTATCACCTTGTTACTTCGCGTGTGAAGTATCCGCTAATCTGCGTAACAGATTGCTACCTTCACCCCTAGTGCAACACTTAGCAGAATTCGGTCCTCAGGCCGAATTGGTACTTTGAATCTACTCTGTTGCAGGTTTTCATGTTCGGAGCTACTTCACCGGAGGTGTCCAGAGCTGAGGGATCGGTTTCGGTGGTTGCCAGAACACCCTTCGGCGAGATTGCTGCTTCGACTGATCGTGCCAGACCATCACGCTGTTGTCGGTTTGACCAAGTCTCGCACGCCAACACGCTTCGCCAATAGACTTCATCACGATAGGCTTCGCCACGCTCGTGCTCCACTCCAGACAAAGTTACGTTCATGCGTTGTGTCTAAGTCGTTATTCTGTATCTTACTGTATCGGAGACTTCAAGCCGAACCCCGCTGTTCAGAGTTGATTGTCGCGTCCAGATCGATTCGGAGTTCATCTTCGGCGAGATCAACCCGAGCGCCGAAGACACCCTTTGGCGGAACACTTCGCACCAGACACCGAAGGTATACTTCGATGACACCCTTCGCACCATACTTCGAATTAGTCAGGCTTCATCCAGTTTTCTAACTCGTTCTGTTTAAATACATTTCTTTCGGCTAATTGGATTATTTATGTGTGATCTGATTACTGGCGACTCCACCCCCCTTACCACGGCTAAGGGTAGTCGGAATGCGACGTCGGTGTTGTGTTACGCTTAGGCTTGTCCCTAAGTATCCGCACACTTTTGGATCGTCGAACTGACCCAAGTGTGGGGGCACATTTCTGTGTCAACACACATTTTGGCAACTCCGCTGGGGAAAAGCTACGCCAACATGACGGGTACATCTACATCGGCCGCCGTTACATCTACAACGACTACTACGTCTACACCACCGATGGACACCGTGGGAGGCGCAGATATCGACAACTGCAACATCCTAACACCTACTCTTGAAGATATTCCCGCAGAAGACCGAGCAGAGATCGAGGCAAAGATGAAGGCGCTCCAAGACATGATGCTTGGGAGCTACGTCAAGACACGCACGGGCTTCATCAAGTGCGACATCGTCATCCTCGACCTTGCTCGGATCTAGGTAACACCCATATCGCCTCGTTTATCTTCTTTAGAGATTGAGCAAAAGATAGCCGCATCAGTAGATCAAGCCATTAGCACTTCGCTAGCCAACCGTTTAGATTCAGCAGTTAGCTCTCAAGTAGAGGCGACATATATCAGCTCCTATTCTAGTAAACCTCCGATAAATCATGTTTACAGCAGAACTGGTGGTAGTACTGGCAAAACCATTACATCTCTAGCCTCAACATCCATGGCCGAGAACAGTCATTATGATTACGGCCAAGCTAGCACCACATACCATGCGCCGACGCTAGCCTTTCCACACTGCCCGCACCACATGTACAGGCGCCTAGGCTTGAGCACGTCGTACAGTTAGCACATGGGGAGGAAGCCCATGGCCGACACGCCGATATCCTACCACGTGTCGTGCCCCCGCATGAGAGACATGCGCAGACAGCGGGCCAAGATGACCTTGAGGAGCGAATCCGTGCACTGTTTAGGGAATGCACTGGCTTCATGCCTATGGGTTGGGCAAGGGTTTACCGGAAGCCATATCCCATCCATTTTGATACAATACCATACCCTCGTGGCTATAGAGTTCCTGAATTTACTAAGTTCGATGGCGAGGATAACAAAACCACACTAGAGCATGTTAGTCAATTTTTAGCACGGTGTGGAGAGGCTAGTGGGTCGGACGCTCTAAAACATAGACTATTTTCTCTCTCACTATCCGGCACCGCTTTCACTTGGTTTTCGGCGCTCCCGCCGAACTCCGTTCAAATGTGGGATGAATTAGAACAAAAATTCGATGACTACTTTTACACGGGTGAGACAAAACTTAGGCTTTCACACTTGACATCGGTTAGGCAGAAATCTAACGAGAGTGTCTCTGAGTATATCAAGCATTTTAGGGATACTAGGAATCGATGTTTCAGCCTTAATATTTTGGAGAGGGATTTGGCAGATCTAGCATTTAGTGGGTTGCGTTCCGAGATTAAAGAGAGATTAGACAACCAGAACTTTTTAGAGGTTAGCCAAGTCTTGCAACAAGCTCTGGTCTAGGAAGGCCGAGCCAAAGATAAAAAATTTATTAAGACGTTTAACAAGCCTAGGGCCGAAATCCACGTCATGAACACTCCGATGAGGAGGAGTCAGGAGAAGAGGATTCAGCCGACATGTACGTGGCCGAATGGGTTTGGAACGCTAAGAGTAAACCTATCACTTGCTCCAAGTTACGGTCGTCGCCCACCAAGAGTCGGTCTAGTGAGATCATGTACTCATTTGACATAACTAAGTGTGACAAAATATTTGATTTTCTCTTAAAGAACCAGCTTCTCAGATTGCCTAAAGGCCAGGTCATTCCATCTGCCGATGAGTTGAAGAAACATCCATATTGTAAGTGGCATGATTCACATTCACATAATACTAATGATTGCAATGTTTTTCGACGGCAGGTTCAATCGGCCATAAAGAAGGATGATTGAAAATAGACCACAATCCCAAGATGAAGCTAGACAAAGATCCCTTCCCCGTCAACACCGTCGACCTCGACGAGAAGAAGATGTTGATTCGGCCAGAACAGGCTGAGTCAACTAAAGGGAAGGCAGTAATTGTTGGAGAACCACGCACACGCACCCTCATACCTAAAAACCCCGAAGTGGGAATGTTGAAGCAAAATGTTAGCATTCCTTTGGCTAGGGCTCGCAAGAAGCCGAAGGTAACATATAAGATGTTGTTGAACAAGCACCAAAGAAAAGCCAAGGAAACAGGCCTCCACGCCAAAACACTAAGTCAGCTGAGGGGCCCAAGGCATTCAGAGGATGGCTTCAGACCACAGTGGCCGAGCCCTCCACAGGGTGGCTTCAGACCACAGTGGTCGAGCCCTCCGCATGGCGGCTTCGGACCGCAGTGGCCGAACCCACCGCACCTTGACTCTGGGCCACAATGGCCTAACTCCCCCTGTGGCGGCTTTGGACCTCAGTGGCTGAACCCCTAGTACGGTGGCTTCGGACCCCAATAGTCGAGCCCCGCGTAGAGCGAGTTCGGCCCTCAATGGCTGAACCCTGCACCACTCTAGACGAGCCCTTCGGCAGGAGGCTTCGGCCCACACTGGCTGAACGTACCTCCAGCCTGGCAGGACCCCTCACTGATATGGTCCGAGACACCGTCGACTCTGCCGAACCCTCCTTCGAGTAACGGGTTCGGCTCATAGTGGGCGAAGCCAATGGAGCCACCGATGCCTCCGCCATACAACTGGGCGGGGACTCCGTGGGCTCCATGTGTATCACAACCAGAGTACCATTTGCAACTTAACACTATGCCTTGTTTTCCTTCGGAGTGTTATGAATGGCAGGGACAAGCAGACACAGCAGAGGGAGGCATCGTCCACAGGTTGTCTATGGTACCTCGGAATTGACTCGTGCAGAACGAAGTCAAAGAATATGGGCATAAAGAGGCAAAGGACAGGGAGTCCGAAGCTATCACAGTCAGAGTAGGGTCTCAGGAAGTCCCAATCCCGAAGGCCCCTTCGCCGAAGTATGATAGAGGTAAGTCCCTTACTTCGGACGAAGCCCGCGCCGGAGCCTGGTCCAATCGGCCGAACAAGGCTGGTCCGATCACCGGGGTCCGTAGCGAAGGCCCCTCCAAATACAGAACGTTCAAGGCCGAGATGGATAGTACCACTTCGGCTAGAGTTAACAGGAACCATGCAGTGGCACCTGGCACCAAGCTACAGCCATCTTGGGCACCTCCAGGTATGTTTAAATAACAAAAGAGGCATCTACAATGACTACGGGCACAGGAGATGCGCGAGAAGAAGGCTGAGGACGAGCGAGACGCTATTTTTGAAGAAATCTGCCCTCAACTAACGACAAGACAGGTATGGAGGATGAAGCCGATTGAGATAACCAACTCGGCTCCTAGCCCGAGCGACGACGACGACATGCTCGATGATGACTACTCACCCATCTCTGAGGGGCCCGCACCCCGGGCGATGGACATCAATGTTGTCACGCTGCCCGTCGAGTTTGCCCTTCCAAAGGATAAGGCCGAGGTCGCCCAGTTGAACCTTGGACCATGCAACGCTATTTTTGAGAAGCCCGAGGACTCTACCCATCATCTGAAGCCTCTCTACGTCAGAGGTCACATTGACGGAAAGCTGATTTCCCGGATGCTTATTGACGGTGGCGCCATTGTTAACCTAATGCCTTACTCGCTGTTGAAGAAACTTGGTAGGAACAAGGATGATCTGAAGAAGACCAACTTGATGCTCAATGGCTTCAACAGCGAGAGTTCTAAGGCCAAGGGTGTGCTCTCCATGGAGTTGACAGTAGGCAACAAGACATTGCCAACAATATTCTTTGTCGTCGATGTACAAGGTAACTACAGCATGCTGCTAGGGCACGACTAGATTCACGCGAACTACTGCATTCCTTCTACTTTGCACCAGTGCCTAATTCAGTGGGACGACGATGAAGTATAGGTCATTCCTGCAGACACTTTGTCCCAAGTGGTATTGGCCGATGTGTCCATCGACGCCGTTCACAACAAAGTAGAATGTCTATCCGGTAGAGATCTTTCGGATTATGATTTTTTCAGCGTGTCCGGAGGAAGTTTTGTACCAGTGTCTGTAAAGCCGACTGATGGAGCACGACTATTTTGTATTAGTAGTTATGTCTAGTAAGAGTAATCTGGATTGGCTAAAGTCTCGTGTAGAGTAGTATCGGTCTACTAAAGACGGGATTGTCGAGGCCATCGAGGACTTTAGCAAAGTAGAGAAATTGGGACAAGGTTTTGCGTCGGCCGATCCTTTAGAAGAAGTTGACATTGGAGATGGTAGCATCCCGAGGCCGACTTTTGTAAACCAACTTTTGCAGCCTGATGAAAAGGCTGAAGTAATAAAGTTGCTTCGGTCGTATGTCGATTGTTTTGCATGTGAGTATAGCGAGATGCTAGGACTAAGCTATGATCTTGTGGAGCATCGGCTACCTATCAAGTCTGGATTTAGGCCTTATAAATAGCCTCCTCATCGCTTTAATTCGGCTATCTATGACCGAATTAAAGAAGAAGTGGAACGACTGCTCAAAGCTGAATTTATTAGGCCATGCAGGTATGCAGAATGGGTCGCTAACATTGTGCCTGTAGAAAAGAAAGGGAGCGGCAAAATACGAGTTTTATTGATTTTAGGGATATGAACAAGGCCACTCCAAAGGACGATTATCCGATGCCGATAGCCGACATGCTAATCAACGATGCTTCAGGACACAAGGTACTAAATTTTCTTGATGGCAATGCTGGTTATAATCAAATCTTTATGGCCTAAGAGGACGTCTATAAGATAGCCTTTCGTTGGCCTAGTTTTGTCGGTTTATTCGAGTGGATCGTTATGACTTTTGGTTTAAAGAATGCTGGCGCTACGTATCAATGTGCTATGAACTTGATCTTTTATGGCTTGCTAGGAGTTATGTTAGAAGTTTACATTGATGATGTTGTAGTCAAATCGGGCGCTATGGGGAACCATTTAGCTGATTGAAAGTTGCTTTTGATAGGATGCGAAAGTACGGCTTAAAAATGAACCCACTCAAGTGTGCTTTTGGCGTGTCAGCGGGTAAGATCTTAGGCTTCATGATTCATGAAAGAGGCATATAGATTGATCCTAAGAGGCTTGAGAAAATTAGAAACGTTGTGGCTCCGACATGCAAGAAAGATGTGCAGAAGTTGCTAGGCAAGATGAATTATTTGCATCGCTTCATATCTAACTTTTTGGGTAAGATTGATGCCTTTGTCCCCATACTCTGGCTAAAGAACGAGGCCGAGTTCACTTGGGGGGCAAGACAGCAAAGCGCCTTTGAGAAGATCAAAAAGTCTTGTCATCGCCACCTGTGGTGCGAGCACCCAAAGCCGGGATTCTGTTCTGGCTATACATCGCTGCTGAAGATAGCGTCATCGGGGTCGTGCTAACCTAGGAGGTAGAAGGGAAAGAGTACATCACGTTCTTGAGCCACCACCTGCTAGACGCCGAGACCAGGTACGCATTTGTGGAACGTTTATGTTTATCACTTTACTACGCGTGTACCAAATTAAGCCACTATCTTCTCCCTACTACATGTGTTGTCGTTTCCCAAACCGATGTTATAAAGCACATGTTACAAAAGCTGATTTGGCCTATGAACCCCTAAAAGCTATGAAAGGCCAAATTGTAGCCAACTTTATAGTTGATCACCACATAGATGTCAGTTGGAGTAACAATGTTGCTTTAATTGAGGTTGTACCGTGGAAACTTTACTTTGATGGTTCAGCTTGCAAAAATGGCCAAGGTATTGGAGTAGTTTTCATATCACCTAGTGGAGCGCACTTTGAAACTTCGGCTCGTTTAGAATTTCCCTCTACCAATAACCAAGCTGAATATGAGGCCTTACTGCTAGGGCTTGAATTTTTGGAATCCATGGGTGTTAAACATGTTCATGCGCATGGTGATTCCCTTTTAGTGGTGCAACAAGTGGCTAAGAGCGCCCAATGTTTAAATGGTTTGCTAAACAGCTACTTGGATAAGTGCCTATACATAGTTGCTACTTTTGATGACTTCAAAATTTCTCATGTGTCAAGAGAGGCCAATTCAGTTGCAAATGATTTGGCTCAGCAAGCATTTGGCTACCAAGTCAGGAAAGGAAAATTTTCTGTATGAGAAAAGCCAATGTTTGTCCTCATTGCCGAAGCCAGTGACTTCAGATAGGCGCACCCTCCGGGTCGGACCACTTCAGCCGTAGGAGATTACCGCGCGCCGAGGCCCCGAGGCCGGAGTACTCCGCCCACCAAAGGGTCTAGCACAACGGAGCCCGTGAGCCAAAGTCCCCGGGATAGTGAGGGTTTCAAGGAGCCTGGACCCTCTGACAGGAGACTTCGACTTGAACAGCTTCACGCAGCCAGTCCATGCAGGCTTCGGCAGAAGCCAAAAAGGCTCGGGGAGCACTCCGAAATCAATAGCTTAGACATTTTCTAGGGAGCGAGCTAGCAAAACCCTCAGAAGTCCACAAGGGCATTTAAATTTGTATTGCTAGATGATACACTATATTGCTGGACTATTGATGGAGTATTGTTGAAATGTTTATACAATGAACTATCCCAGGTGGCGATGGGAGAAGTCCATGAAGGACTTTGTGGCACTCATCAGTCGGCCTAGAAAATGAGTTGGATGCTTAAAAGAGCGGGTTTTTACTAACCGACTATGACTGAGGATTGCGTCAAGTACTATAAAGGATGTGAAGCATGTCAGAAGTTCGGCAATATCCAGTTAGCTCCTGCTTCATTACTTAATCCTATTGTCAAGCCATGGCCATTCCGAGGTTGGGGTTTAGACTTTATCAGCCAAATTCACCCTTCTTATTCAAAGGGGCATTGGTTCGTATTGATGGCGATGGATTACTTCACCAAGTGGACCGAGGCCGTGCCTTTCAAGAACATGACTCACAATGAGGTACTTGACTTTATCTTGAAGCATATCATACATAGATTCGGCATTCCTCAAACTCTCACTACAGATCAAGGTAGTTCATTTGTTTCTAAAGAAGTGAGAAACTTTTCCGGATATTATGGTATTAAGTTGATAAACTCTTCACCATACTATGCTCAGGCCAATGGTCAGGCTGAGTCTAATAATAAAACTGTGATTAAGCTCATTAAGAAGAAAATTGAAGAGTTCCCTAAAAGGTGGCATGAAGTCCTCTCCGAGGCGCTATGGGTTTGTAGAATTGCAAAGCACGGTGCTACCAAAGTTAGTCCATACGAGTTGGTATATGGACAAGAAGTCATTCTACCTGTAGAAGTAGATCTTGGCTCTTTAAGAGTGTTAAAGCAAGATGGCTTGTCGGTCGATGAGTATGAGACTCTTTTGAAAGACAATCTACAAGAAGTGATCGATAAGAGATTGAGGGCTTTAGAAGCTATAGAAATAGACAAGAGGAGAGTAGCTAAA
This sequence comes from Zizania palustris, assembly GCA_019279435.1. NCBI lineage: Eukaryota > Viridiplantae > Streptophyta > Magnoliopsida > Poales > Poaceae > Zizania > Zizania palustris. The sequence continues at coordinate 12,675,483 of JAAALK010000285.1, forward strand.
GCCTATAATAAGAAGGTTAAACCAAAATCGTTTCAAGTAGGTGACTTTGTTTGGAAGACAATTCTACCCTTAGGCACTAAGAGTCCCGAATTTGGTAAATGGTCACCTAGTTGGGAAGGCCCTTTCAAAATAGCTGAAATCGCTCCTGGCAATGCATATGTGTTAGAATCTCTGCAAGGAGAGCGGTTTCGAAGAGCTTTGAATGGTAGATACTTGAAAAGGTATTTCCCAAGTGTGTGGCAAACAACTTGAAAGATGTCGAAAGGCCGATATGGAAGGTATCGTCTTTAGCCCATTATGCTTTTAGTTCACTTAAGTTCACTAAAAGGCAAGGGCATGTGTTGATAGCAAAAAATGGCATTAATGGTTAAGATTGTCAAAATACCAATTTTGGCAATTTGTGCTGAAAATGCACGTGTCCCGGGTTGGGCCGAAGCCCTATAAGGACGAAGGTCCAATAGGCTATGGGCTTCGGAAGCTTCTAGCCATCCCACCGCCTTCGGTCCGGAGGCCTTCGGAGGCCCACTCCCCCGAACCTTCGGCCCGAGGAGCAGACTTCGGCGGGCCTGACCGAAGGACCACTTCGGGCAGAGTTATAGATTGAGTTCGATTTTTGACTAAGTCTTTCACGCGTGATCAAACCGAATTCCACCAGATTAGGCCTAGCGATTAGAAGTCTAGCCCCTATAAATATAGGGGTGAGTCCGGTTTAGAAACCCCCCCAATACAAATCAACCACAAAGCCCTAGCTTTGAACCGTACTTTACTTTATCTTTATTTTCTGTATTCTTCGTGAGTTTGCTTGGAAGCCCTCCGACGGCCACTTTGGAATAGTGGTAATCCTTTTTACTTCGCTTGTGAAGTATCCGTTAATCTATGTAATAGATTGCTATCACCTTGTTACTTCACCTATGAAGTATCCGCTAATTTGCGTAACAGATTGCTATCTTCGCCCCTAGTGCAACACTTAGCAGAATTCGGTGCTCAAGCCGAATTGGTACTTCGAATCTACTCTGTTGCAGGTTTCCACGTTTGGAGCTACATCGCCGGAGGTATCCGGAGCTGAGGGATCAGTTTCAGAGATTGCCAGGACACCTTCGACGAGATTGTTGCTTCGACTGATTGTGCCGAACCGTCACGATGTTGTCGGTTTCACCAAGTCTCGCATGCCAACATGCTTCACCAATAGACTTCATCACGACAGGCTTTGCCACGCTCGTGCTCCACTCCAGACGAAGTTTTGCTCATGCATTGCATCTAAGTCGTTATTCTGTATCTTACTGTATCAGAGACTTCACGCCGAACCCCATTGTTCGGAGTTGATTGTCGCGTCCAGATCGGTTCAGAGTTCATCTTCGGCCAGATCAGCCCGAGCGCCGAAGACACCCTTCGGCGGAACACTTCGCACCAGACGCCGAAGGTATACTTCGGTGACACCCTTCGCACCATACTTTGAATCAGTCAGGCTTCGTCCAGTTTTTTGACTCGTTATGTTTAAATACATTCCTTTAGCTAATTGGATTATTTATGTGTGATCTAATTACTGGCGACTCCACCCTCTTACCATGGCTAAGGGTAGTAGGAACACGATGTCGGTGTTTTTCTACGCTTAGGCTTGTCCCTAAGTATCCGCACACTTTTGACTCGTAGAACTAACCCAAGTGCGGGGGCACATTTCTGTGTCAAGAGAACCATTTCAAAAACCTTGTCAATGTACATACTTTGGCTTCATCCAATTAATCATTTTGATCTATCTCTATAGATCTTTATGCCCAAAATGTATGCTGCCTCTCCAAGATCTTTCATCGAAAAACTATTTTTCAGTGAAGTCTTGACAGCATTCAACAAAAGAATGTTGTTTCCGATCAACAATATGTCATCCACATATAGGACCAAAAACACAAGTGAGCTACCACTAGCCTTTTTGTAAACACAAGGCTCTTCTTCGTTCTTGATGAAGCCAAACTCTTTGACTACCTCATCAAAACAAAGATTCCAACTCCAAGAAGCTTGCTTCAATTCATAAATGGACTTTAGCAACTTACAAACTTTCCCAGCATTCCCCGTACCGTCAAGACCTTCAGGCTGTGTCATGTACACATAATAAATGCGGAAATAACTAGGGTGATCAGAATAGACTTAAGCATAGCGACAGACGAAAATGTTTCATCATAATCAACACCTTGAATATGTCTGAAACCTTTCGCCACCAATCGTGCCTTATAGATATGAACATTTCCATCAACGTCTATCTTTTTCTTGAAGATCCATTTACACTCAATAGTTTTTACACCATCGGATGGATCAACAAAGTTCCAAACTTGATTGACACGCCTGGACTCCAACTCAGATCCAATGGCTCCAAGCCATTTCTCAGAGTTTGGTCCCATCACTGCTTCCGCATAGGTCTTGGGCTTGTCATTGTCCAACAACAACACGTCGCGATGCCCAGTGGTCAAGAACATGTACCTCTCTAGCTAATGGACTACTCTCCTAGACCTCCGTGGGGCTAGCGCATCCACAACAGGGTCTGCAACATCTTGCACCTCCTGCTCTGGCTTAGTGGGATCTGGAACACTTTCCAGTGGCTCTCGAACCTCTTCGAGATGCACAGTCCTCCCACTAACTCCTTTTGAGAGAAACTCTTTCTCAAGGAACACACCATTTCGAGTGACAAACACTTTGCCCTCCTCTATATTATAGAAATAGAATCCTTTTGTTTCCCTTGGATACCCCACAAAGAAGCACTTGTCAGACTTAGGACTAAGCTTGTTAGACGTCATATGTTTGACATACGCCTCGCATCATCAAATCTTTAGAAAAGACAAACTAGGATGCCTCCTGACCACATCTCATATGGCATCTTCTCTACTGACTTAGTGTGACTCATCATGAACCACACCATGTCCAACAAAGTGTGGTTTCTCTGCTTGGACACCCCATTCCGTTGAGGCATACCAAGTGGAGTTAGTTGTGGAACAATTCCACACTGCTTCAAATGATCACTAAACTCATGGCTCAAATATTCACCCCCACGATCTGATCATAGAAATTTGATTGCCTTGCCCGTATGATTTTGCACCTCATTCTGGAACTCCTTAAAACTTTTCGAAGGATTCCCACTTATGCCCCATCAAGTAGACATAGTCATATCTACTAAATTCATCGGTAAAAGTGATAAAGTATTGAAATCCTTTCCTAGCCGTGTGACTCATTGGACCACACACATTAGTATGTACTATGGCCAATAGCTCACTCGCCCTCTCACTTTGTCCAGTGAAAGGCGTCTTTGTCATTTTGCCAAGTAAACAAGACTCGCATGTGTCACATGATTCAAAATGAAATGACTCCAAAAGTCCATCACTATGGAGCTTCTGTATGCACTTCTCATTTATATGACCGAAACGACAATGCCTGACGTAGGTGGGATTCAAATCATTGAGTCGTTGTTTCTTAGTACTAATGTTATAAATGTGTGCATTGTCAAGACTCAAAATATACAATCCATTCACTAATGGACAAACACCATAGAGCATGCCATTCGAAAATATTGAACAACTCTTGTTCTTTATTACAAATTCAAAACCATCTTCATCTAAACATGAAGAATAGATAATGTTTCTGCCTAAGGCGGGAATGAAATAACAATTATTTAACTCCAAAACTAATCCTAATGGTAGCGACGGTGAATAGACGCTGTCGGCCAACACTGAAACCTTTGCACCATTCCCAACACGGATATCCAGCTCGCTACATGCACACTTTCTTACTATACTCAGCCCTTGCAACGATTTGCAAGTATGAAACATCGATCCGGTATCAAATACACATGAATCATTTGGATGTGTAGCAAGATTAATTTCAATAACATTAATACCTGAAGCAGAAATCCCACTTCCCTTGTTGTTTTTCTGCTCTTCCAGGTACACTTTGCAGTTGCGCTTCCAATGCCCAGGCTTGTGGCAATGGTGGCACACATCAAAGTTGGCAGGGTCAGATTTGGACTTTCTAGTCGGTTTAGACTTCGAACTAGAGATCGCATCTGTAGTCTTAGCCTTCTTCCTCCTCTTTTTGCCCTCATTCTAAACAACCATCACATAGTTTGGAGCCTTCCTAATACTCTCCTTAGCAGATTTAGCATCCCATGCAACTCAGCTAGTGTCTTCTCCAGTCCAACCATGTTGTAGTTCGTGATGAACGGCTCAAAGCTCAGTTGGAGCGACTGGAGAATAACATCAATAGCGAGGTATGGATCAAGTGGAGTGTCCAGTATCTCTAGAGTCTCTATGTAACCAATCATTTAGACACATTGTATCTTTCTACCCTTTCTTGGTCCTGAAACATGCCCTTAAGCCCTACGATCGTATCGTAGGCATCACATTCCTCATACTGTTTTTGAAACTGAGAGGACATGGAAGCAAGCATTAGGCAGCTGACATCCATGGAATCACTAGCATGCTTCTCATAAGCACACTTATCTGCTGCAGAAGCATCCTCTCCTACTTCATCAGGGTGGGGTTCCTCTAGAACATAATCCTTTTTCTTTCTTGAGAACAATTCTCAAGTTTCGATATCAATCCATAAAGTTTGTTCCAGACAATTATCTCGTTCAAGAATAGATCACAAATTAAAAACTGGAGTGCTCTTAACAGTAGACGTAGTAGGTGCCATGATTTACAAAAGATTAAATGCGAGGCTTAGCACTATGCAATGTTTATCTTCTATTCAATAAAAGATGTTCCATTATCTAAACTAGTCACTTTCCCTCTCATGACTAATAGTGGTGCAAGATCCATGTTCACGCTATCTCGTAGTGAGCTTTGGCATCACTGCTAGAAGCTAGTTGACATAGGTAAGAAACTCCTTGCTAATCACATCATATGTGACTCTTGTTTTTAGAGAAGCATCCAATGCATGACTCCAACTCCTTTGCTCCAAGGCCCAAAACTGTTTTGATAGCCACGTCAAATGAACCAACACTATGCATGCAGAAGTCCGACTTTCGCCCCAACTGGTCAAGATAAAAGATAGCACCCTTCTTTGGCAGACCCACTATCGATGAGCATGAACCTTGATGGGTGAAGCTATTGTAAAGAGCATTAACACTTAATTTTCTGAGAGAAAACTACTCTAGCATTGTAACGTCCTTAGCGCTCACGAAACATGCAAGAATAGAATATCAGGAACATAAGAAAGCATCACAGACAATCATATTAACTATGACATAGCATGGCCTTCTTCACATGGCGATCTCCATCTCCATGGCTCCCATCATCGAGTGTGTGCTCCCGGCCTCCATGAAGAGTACTAATCCATCTCGCATAGGCTATACTAATTACTGTGCTCTCCATGGAGTTGACAGTAGGCAACAAGACATTGCCAACAATATTCTTTGTCGTCGATGTACAAGGTAACTACAGCATGCTGCTAGGGCACGACTAGATTCACGCGAACTACTGCATTCCTTCTACTTTGCACCAGTGCCTAATTCAGTGGGACGACGATGAAGTATAGGTCATTCCTGCAGACACTTTGTCCCAAGTGGTATTGGCCGATGTGTCCATCGACGCCGTTCACAACAAAGTAGAATGTCTATCCGGTAGAGATCTTTCGGATTATGATTTTTTCAGCGTGTCCGGAGGAAGTTTTGTACCAGTGTCTGTAAAGCCGACTGATGGAGCACGACTATTTTTGTATTAGTAGTTATGTCTAGTAAGAGTAATCTGGATTGGCTAAAGTCTCGTGTAGAGTAGTATCGGTCTACTAAAGACGGGATTGTCGAGGCCATCGAGGACTTTAGCAAAGTAGAGAAATTGGGACAAGGTTTTGCGTCGGCCGATCCTTTAGAAGAAGTTGACATTGGAGATGGTAGCATCCCGAGGCCGACTTTTGTAAACCAACTTTTGCAGCCTGATGAAAAGGCTGAAGTAATAAAGTTGCTTCGGTCGTATGTCGATTGTTTTGCATGTGAGTATAGCGAGATGCTAGGACTAAGCTATGATCTTGTGGAGCATCGGCTACCTATCAAGTCTGGATTTAGGCCTTATAAATAGCCTCCTCATCGCTTTAATTCGGCTATCTATGACCGAATTAAAGAAGAAGTGGAACGACTGCTCAAAGCTGAATTTATTAGGCCATGCAGGTATGCAGAATGGGTCGCTAACATTGTGCCTGTAGAAAAGAAAGGGAGCGGCAAAATACGAGTTTTATTGATTTTAGGGATATGAACAAGGCCACTCCAAAGGACGATTATCCGATGCCGATAGCCGACATGCTAATCAACGATGCTTCAGGACACAAGGTACTAAATTTTCTTGATGGCAATGCTGGTTATAATCAAATCTTTATGGCCTAAGAGGACGTCTATAAGATAGCCTTTCGTTGGCCTAGTTTTGTCGGTTTATTCGAGTGGATCGTTATGACTTTTGGTTTAAAGAATGCTGGCGCTACGTATCAATGTGCTATGAACTTGATCTTTTATGGCTTGCTAGGAGTTATGTTAGAAGTTTACATTGATGATGTTGTAGTCAAATCGGGCGCTATGGGGAACCATTTAGCTGATTTGAAAGTTGCTTTTGATAGGATGCGAAAGTACGGCTTAAAAATGAACCCACTCAAGTGTGCTTTTGGCGTGTCAGCGGGTAAGATCTTAGGCTTCATGATTCATGAAAGAGGCATATAGATTGATCCTAAGAGGCTTGAGAAAATTAGAAACGTTGTGGCTCCGACATGCAAGAAAGATGTGCAGAAGTTGCTAGGCAAGATGAATTATTTGCATCGCTTCATATCTAACTTTTTGGGCAAGATTGATGCCTTTGTCCCCATACTCTGGCTAAAGAACGAGGCCGAGTTCACTTGGGGGGCAAGACAGCAAAGCGCCTTTGAGAAGATCAAAAAGTCTTGTCATCGCCACCTGTGGTGCGAGCACCCAAAGCCGGGATTCTGTTCTGGCTATACATCGCTGCTGAAGATAGCGTCATCGGGGTCGTGCTAACCTAGGAGGTAGAAGGGAAAGAGTACATCACGTTCTTGAGCCACCACCTGCTAGACGCCGAGACCAGGTACGCATTTGTGGAACGTTTATGTTTATCACTTTACTACGCGTGTACCAAATTAAGCCACTATCTTCTCCCTACTACATGTGTTGTCGTTTCCCAAACCGATGTTATAAAGCACATGTTACAAAAGCTGATTTGGCCTATGAACCCCTAAAAGCTATGAAAGGCCAAATTGTAGCCAACTTTATAGTTGATCACCACATAGATGTCAGTTGGAGTAACAATGTTGCTTTAATTGAGGTTGTACCGTGGAAACTTTACTTTGATGGTTCAGCTTGCAAAAATGGCCAAGGTATTGGAGTAGTTTTCATATCACCTAGTGGAGCGCACTTTGAAACTTCGGCTCGTTTAGAATTTCCCTCTACCAATAACCAAGCTGAATATGAGGCCTTACTGCTAGGGCTTGAATTTTTGGAATCCATGGGTGTTAAACATGTTCATGCGCATGGTGATTCCCTTTTAGTGGTGCAACAAGTGGCTAAGAGCGCCCAATGTTTAAATGGTTTGCTAAACAGCTACTTGGATAAGTGCCTATACATAGTTGCTACTTTTGATGACTTCAAAATTTCTCATGTGTCAAGAGAGGCCAATTCAGTTGCAAATGATTTGGCTCAGCAAGCATTTGGCTACCAAGTCAGGAAAGGAAAATTTTCTGTATGAGAAAAGCCAATGTTTGTCCTCATTGCCGAAGCCAGTGACTTCAGATAGGCGCACCCTCCGGGTCGGACCACTTCAGCCGTAGGAGATTACCGCGCGCCGAGGCCCCGAGGCCGGAGTACTCCGCCCACCAAAGGGTCTAGCACAACGGAGCCCGTGAGCCAAAGTCCCCGGATAGTGAGGGTTTCAAGGAGCCTGGACCCTCTGACAGGAGACTTCGACTTGAACAGCTTCACGCAGCCAGTCCATGCAGGCTTCGGCAGAAGCCAAAAAGGCTCGGGGAGCACTCCGAAATCAATAGCTTAGACATTTTTCTAGGGAGCGAGCTAGCAAAACCCTCAGAAGTCCACAAGGGCATTTAAATTTGTATTGCTAGATGATACACTATATTGCTGGACTATTGATGGAGTATTGTTGAAATGTTTATACAATGAACTATCCCAGGTGGCGATGGGAGAAGTCCATGAAGGACTTTGTGGCACTCATCAGTCGGCCTAGAAAATGAGTTGGATGCTTAAAAGAGCGGGTTTTTACTAACCGACTATGACTGAGGATTGCGTCAAGTACTATAAAGGATGTGAAGCATGTCAGAAGTTCGGCAATATCCAGTTAGCTCCTGCTTCATTACTTAATCCTATTGTCAAGCCATGGCCATTCCGAGGTTGGGGTTTAGACTTTATCAGCCAAATTCACCCTTCTTATTCAAAGGGGCATTGGTTCGTATTGATGGCGATGGATTACTTCACCAAGTGGACCGAGGCCGTGCCTTTCAAGAACATGACTCACAATGAGGTACTTGACTTTATCTTGAAGCATATCATACATAGATTCGGCATTCCTCAAACTCTCACTACAGATCAAGGTAGTTCATTTGTTTCTAAAGAAGTGAGAAACTTTTCCGGATATTATGGTATTAAGTTGATAAACTCTTCACCATACTATGCTCAGGCCAATGGTCAGGCTGAGTCTAATAATAAAACTGTGATTAAGCTCATTAAGAAGAAAATTGAAGAGTTCCCTAAAAGGTGGCATGAAGTCCTCTCCGAGGCGCTATGGGTTTGTAGAATTGCAAAGCACGGTGCTACCAAAGTTAGTCCATACGAGTTGGTATATGGACAAGAAGTCATTCTACCTGTAGAAGTAGATCTTGGCTCTTTAAGAGTGTTAAAGCAAGATGGCTTGTCGGTCGATGAGTATGAGACTCTTTTGAAAGACAATCTACAAGAAGTGATCGATAAGAGATTGAGGGCTTTAGAAGCTATAGAAATAGACAAGAGGAGAGTAGCTAAAGCCTATAATAAGAAGGTTAAACCAAAATCGTTTCAAGTAGGTGACTTTGTTTGGAAGACAATTCTACCCTTAGGCACTAAGAGTCCCGAATTTGGTAAATGGTCACCTAGTTGGGAAGGCCCTTTCAAAATAGCTGAAATCGCTCCTGGCAATGCATATGTGTTAGAATCTCTGCAAGGAGAGCGGTTTCGAAGAGCTTTGAATGGTAGATACTTGAAAAGGTATTTCCCAAGTGTGTGGCAAACAACTTGAAAGATGTCGAAAGGCCGATATGGAAGGTATCGTCTTTAGCCCATTATGCTTTTAGTTCACTTAAGTTCACTAAAAGGCAAGGGGCATGTGTTGATAGCAAAAAATGGCATTAATGGTTAAGATTGTCAAAATACCAATTTTGGCAATTTGTGCTGAAAATGCACGTGTCCCGGGTTGGGCCGAAGCCCTATAAGGACGAAGGTCCAATAGGCTATGGGCTTCGGAAGCTTCTAGCCATCCCACCGCCTTCGGTCCGGAGGCCTTCGGAGGCCCACTCCCCCGAACCTTCGGCCCGAGGAGCAGACTTCGGCGGGCCTGACCGAAGGACCACTTCGGGCAGAGTTATAGATTGAGTTCGATTTTTGACTAAGTCTTTCACGCGTGATCAAACCGAATTCCACCAGATTAGGCCTAGCGATTAGAAGTCTAGCCCCTATAAATATAGGGGTGAGTCCGGTTTAGAAACCCCCCCAATACAAATCAACCACAAAGCCCTAGCTTTGAACCGTACTTTACTTTATCTTTATTTTCTGTATTCTTCGTGAGTTTGCTTGGAAGCCCTCCGACGGCCACTTTGGAATAGTGGTAATCCTTTTTACTTCGCTTGTGAAGTATCCGTTAATCTATGTAATAGATTGCTATCACCTTGTTACTTCACCTATGAAGTATCCGCTAATTTGCGTAACAGATTGCTATCTTCGCCCCTAGTGCAACACTTAGCAGAATTCGGTGCTCAAGCCGAATTGGTACTTCGAATCTACTCTGTTGCAGGTTTCCACGTTTGGAGCTACATCGCCGGAGGTATCCGGAGCTGAGGGATCAGTTTCAGAGATTGCCAGGACACCTTCGACGAGATTGTTGCTTCGACTGATTGTGCCGAACCGTCACGATGTTGTCGGTTTCACCAAGTCTCGCATGCCAACATGCTTCACCAATAGACTTCATCACGACAGGCTTTGCCACGCTCGTGCTCCACTCCAGACGAAGTTTTGCTCATGCATTGCATCTAAGTCGTTATTCTGTATCTTACTGTATCAGAGACTTCACGCCGAACCCCATTGTTCGGAGTTGATTGTCGCGTCCAGATCGGTTCAGAGTTCATCTTCGGCCAGATCAGCCCGAGCGCCGAAGACACCCTTCGGCGGAACACTTCGCACCAGACGCCGAAGGTATACTTCGGTGACACCCTTCGCACCATACTTTGAATCAGTCAGGCTTCGTCCAGTTTTTTGACTCGTTATGTTTAAATACATTCCTTTAGCTAATTGGATTATTTATGTGTGATCTAATTACTGGCGACTCCACCCTCTTACCATGGCTAAGGGTAGTAGGAACACGATGTCGGTGTTTTTCTACGCTTAGGCTTGTCCCTAAGTATCCGCACACTTTTGACTCGTAGAACTAACCCAAGTGCGGGGGCACATTTCTGTGTCAAGAGAACCATTTCAAAACCTTGTCAATGTACATACTTTGGCTTCATCCAATTAATCATTTTGATCTATCTCTATAGATCTTTATGCCCAAAATGTATGCTGCCTCTCCAAGATCTTTCATCGAAAAACTATTTTTCAGTGAAGTCTTGACAGCATTCAACAAAAGAATGTTGTTTCCGATCAACAATATGTCATCCACATATAGGACCAAAAACACAAGTGAGCTACCACTAGCCTTTTTGTAAACACAAGGCTCTTCTTCGTTCTTGATGAAGCCAAACTCTTTGACTACCTCATCAAAACAAAGATTCCAACTCCAAGAAGCTTGCTTCAATTCATAAATGGACTTTAGCAACTTACAAACTTTCCCAGCATTCCCCGTACCGTCAAGACCTTCAGGCTGTGTCATGTACACATAATAAATGCGGCAATAACTAGGGTGATCAGAATAGACTTAAGCATAGCGACGGACGAAAATGTTTCATCATAATCAACACCTTGAATATGTCTGAAACCTTTCGCCACCAATCGTGCCTTATAGATATGAACATTTCCATCAACGTCTATCTTTTTCTTGAAGATCCATTTACACTCAATAGTTTTTACACCATCGGATGGATCAACAAAGTTCCAAACTTGATTGACACGCCTGGACTCCAACTCAGATCCAATGGCTCCAAGCCATTTCTCAGAGTTTGGTCCCATCACTGCTTCCGCATAGGTCTTGGGCTTGTCATTGTCCAACAACAACACGTCGCGATGCCCAGTGGTCAAGAACATGTACCTCTCTAGCTAATGGACTACTCTCCTAGACCTCCGTGGGGCTAGCGCATCCACAACAGGGTCTGCAACATCTTGCACCTCCTGCTCTGGCTTAGTGGGATCTGGAACACTTTCCAGTGGCTCTCGAACCTCTTCGAGATGCACAGTCCTCCCACTAACTCCTTTTGAGAGAAACTCTTTCTCAAGGAACACACCATTTCGAGTGACAAACACTTTGCCCTCCTCTATATTATAGAAATAGAATCCTTTTGTTTCCCTTGGATACCCCACAAAGAAGCACTTGTCAGACTTAGGACTAAGCTTGTTAGACGTCATATGTTTGACATACGCCTCGCATCATCAAATCTTTAGAAAAGACAAACTAGGATGCCTCCTGACCACATCTCATATGGCATCTTCTCTACTGACTTAGTGTGACTCATCATGAACCACACCATGTCCAACAAAGTGTGGTTTCTCTGCTTGGACACCCCATTCCGTTGAGGCATACCAAGTGGAGTTAGTTGTGGAACAATTCCACACTGCTTCAAATGATCACTAAACTCATGGCTCAAATATTCACCCCCACGATCTGATCATAGAAATTTGATTGCCTTGCCCGTATGATTTTGCACCTCATTCTGGAACTCCTTAAAACTTTTCGAAGGATTCCCACTTATGCCCCATCAAGTAGACATAGTCATATCTACTAAATTCATCGGTAAAAGTGATAAAGTATTGAAATCCTTTCCTAGCCGTGTGACTCATTGGACCACACACATTAGTATGTACTATGGCCAATAGCTCACTCGCCCTCTCACTTTGTCCAGTGAAAGGCGTCTTTGTCATTTTGCCAAGTAAACAAGACTCGCATGTGTCACATGATTCAAAATGAAATGACTCCAAAAGTCCATCACTATGGAGCTTCTGTATGCGCTTCTCATTTATATGACCGAAACGACAATGCCTGACGTAGGTGGGATTCAAATCATTGAGTCGTTGTTTCTTAGTACTAATGTTATAAATGTGTGCATTGTCAAGACTCAAAATATACAATCCATTCACTAATGGACAAACACCATAGAGCATGCCATTCGAAAATATTGAACAACTCTTGTTCTTTATTACAAATTCAAAACCATCTTCATCTAAACATGAAGAATAGATAATGTTTCTGCCTAAGGCGGGAATGAAATAACAATTATTTAACTCCAAAACTAATCCTAATGGTAGCGACGGTGAATAGACGCTGTCGGCCAACACTGAAACCTTTGCACCATTCCCAACACGGATATCCAGCTCGCTACATGCACACTTTCTTACTATACTCAGCCCTTGCAACGATTTGCAAGTATGAAACATCGATCCGGTATCAAATACACATGAATCATTTGGATGTGTAGCAAGATTAATTTCAATAACATTAATACCTGAAGCAGAAATCCCACTTCCCTTGTTGTTTTTCTGCTCTTCCAGGTACACTTTGCAGTTGCGCTTCCAATGCCCAGGCTTGTGGCAATGGTGGCACACATCAAAGTTGGCAGGGTCAGATTTGGACTTTCTAGTCGGTTTAGACTTCGAACTAGAGATCGCATCTGTAGTCTTAGCCTTCTTCCTCCTCTTTTTGCCCTCATTCTAAACAACCATCACATAGTTTGGAGCCTTCCTAATACTCTCCTTAGCAGATTTTAGCATCCCATGCAACTCAGCTAGTGTCTTCTCCAGTCCAACCATGTTGTAGTTCGTGATGAACGGCTCAAAGCTCAGTTGGAGCGACTGGAGAATAACATCAATAGCGAGGTATGGATCAAGTGGAGTGTCCAGTATCTCTAGAGTCTCTATGTAACCAATCATTTAGACACATTGTATCTTTCTACCCTTTCTTGGTCCTGAAACATGCCCTTAAGCCCTACGATCGTATCGTAGGCATCACATTCCTCATACTGTTTTTGAAACTGAGAGGACATGCAAGCAAGCATTAGGCAGCTGACATCCATGGAATCACTAGCATGCTTCTCATAAGCACACTTATCTGCTGCAGAAGCATCCTCTCCTACTTCATCAGGGTGGGGTTCCTCTAGAACATAATCCTTTTTCTTTCTTGAGAACAATTCTCAAGTTTCGATATCAATCCATAAAGTTTGTTCCAGACAATTTATCTCGTTCAAGAATAGATCACAAATTAAAAACTGGAGTGCTCTTAACAGTAGACGTAGTAGGTGCCATGATTTACAAAAGATTAAATGCGAGGCTTAGCACTATGCAATGTTTATCTTCTATTCAATAAAAGATGTTCCATTATCTAAACTAGTCACTTTCCCTCTCATGACTAATAGTGGTGCAAGATCCATGTTCACGCTATCTCGTAGTGAGCTTTGGCATCACTGCTAGAAGCTAGTTGACATAGGTAAGAAACTCCTTGCTAATCACATCATATGTGACTCTTGTTGTTAGAGAAGCATCCAATGCATGACTCCAACTCCTTTGCTCCAAGGCCCAAAACTGTTTTGATAGCCACGTCAAATGAACCAACACTATGCATGCAGAAGTCCGACTTTCGCCCCAACTGGTCAAGATAAAAGATAGCACCCTTCTTTGGCAGACCCACTATCGATGAGCATGAACCTTGATGGGTGAAGCTATTGTAAAGAGCATTAACACTTAATTTTCTGAGAGAAAACTACTCTAGCATTGTAACGTCCTTAGCGCTCACGAAACATGCAAGAATAGAATATCAGGAACATAAGAAAGCATCACAGACAATCATATTAACTATGACATAGCATGGCCTTCTTCACATGGCGATCTCCATCTCCATGGCTCCCATCATCGAGTGTGTGCTCCCGGCCTCCATGAAGAGTACTAATCCATCTCGCATAGGCTATACTAATTACATGGGCTGAAGCACCGCAGAAACAACATGCAAGCCGTAATGAATTTTACATCAGCCTTGGGCTGTAAATAACCATGACCCGCATGCCATATTTAATTTACATTCATTGCATGCATCTCATGCATCACATTTTCACCAAGGCCATGCCAGTCACAACATTCTCTGCAAAACAAAGTTAGGCGAGCAATCTACAAATGACTGGATTCTGGATCTAAAAAAACCCGGGTCAGCAAGCTCGGTTTTTTCAAAATCGTGCGGGTCAGAACTTCTGATGTGGCATCGGAACTTCCGATCTGTCGGAACTTCCGATCAATATCAGAATCCCACATCGCAACAATTGCCTTCTGTATCGAATCATTATTCGACATCGGAACTTTCAATTAGTATCAGAACTTTCGATCCTCCATCGGAACTTCTAATCACATCAGAACTTCTGATCTGCCGTGGATAGAAATAGATCTACTCTATTTTTCCACCATGTATCTCCATACATGAGGGATCCAGATCGAACACTACGCACGTAGGCTCTAATACCACTGTTGGGGAATGGGGGAGCTACGCTAGCCGGCAAATTCAAAATTTCCACCCTATGGCCCTAGGCTCATGCGCGTGTGAGATCATAGATCGGTACCTTCTAGCACACAACACACTAGGTGCAGCGGAAGAAGATGTTAGAGCAACGTGTCTAGCATCTCCTTGCTTCATCCTTATCGTCCTTCGCCGATCAAATCGATGAAGACGACGTAGTTGTTCGCAAGTAGACATTCACGAGTGTCACTATTGGAGCAATGCCTCCACGGAGTCCACAGGTACAGGGATGGAGTACCTCCCATGGCAGCGTGCTAGCACCACACGTGAGAGATGGGGATCCTTGACCTCAACGTTTGAGATCAAGAAGGGGAGGAGAGAACCCTTAGGTGGCTAGGTCTAATCTTGGCTTATTGTTGTACCCAAGACGTCCTCCTCTCCTTATATAGGGCTGAGGGCCCCTGGGTTGTGCTTATCTCGAAACCCTAAAAAACCGTAACAGATCCAATCTGTTTTCCCACGTCGGAACTTCCGATCTTGTATCAGAACTTCCGATAGGGTATTTTAGGTTTCCTGATACATTACGACACGCAACAGATCCAATATGTTTTCACCCACCTCGAAGCTTCCGATACCATATCGGAACTTCCGATCAGTACAAAATTCCTTCGATTTCAAATCGGAACTTCTGGCTTGTCGGAACTTTCGATACCATATTGGAACTTCCGAAGCAACAATTGCTCTCTGTATCGAGACTAGAAATTAACCGGAACTTCCGATACTCACTATCGGAACTTCCGATCCATTGAATTTTCTTGGGAATTACCTTCAAGCACTATGCTGATGTGATTTGTATTTTTATGACAAATTTGATGTTAATCTGTGACGGTTCATTTTTGTCATTAGCTTCGGGTTTGGGCAGAATTAGATTGGACTTGGGCTGGACCAAGGAGGGCTGAGATGGTTTTATGATAGTAAACAAACATCATAGAATGCGTTTATCCGTAACAATTTTGAAGAACTGTCATGCAGGTTAATCCATGATGCTCAATACATGACGATATCCGAAACTGTCGTAGATACAGTTTTATGACGATTTTTTTGCAATATGTGATGAAAACTGTACGTCGTGAACCACAAGAATTCTTGTACTGAACGTCGCCCCACCACTACTGACAACAGCCCCGCCGCTACTGCCTACCAGCGCCACCTCTACCCTGTAGCGTCGCCTCACTAATAGTGCCCGCCGACCCATTGTCACTGCCAACAACACCTGTCTCCCACTTTCCCCTCAGCTGATCCACTAAATATTAAATAGTAAGAATCACATCTCCTCTCATGCTTGAATACTCTCCATGTCCATTCTAAATAGAATATTTTTTTCTTAGCAATACTTCAATACATGTCTTATGTCCAATATGCCAATAATTTGTCTTAACATATGTATTTTATTTCTTAAATATGGATATACTCACTGTATCACCGTATTCATGTTTTTTGAAAATTTTGTATTGTTGTATCGATGTACTAGTAGCGCGTATTCGTGTAGCATAGCCATGTAGTGTGCACAAACGTGTTGAGTCTAGTCATGGGATGGCGCGACCACAGTGAGATTGATCTTTCTTTCTTACTTGCCTAATTACAAACTATGGACCCCTTTATATAGAGTAGGGATCTTATTTATTTCTAACCGACTCTAACTACAATTGGATAAGTAACTAATAGAACTCTAACTAACCCTAACTAACTCATGGCCAACCATAAGGGTACTATTCACCGTTGGGCCTGGTGGCCCTGGCCCATAGCATTACAGTTCCCCTTGGGCCTAGTGGCCCTAGCCCCTAGTACATGACATCTCCTCCCTTTAAGATCAGCTCATCCTCGAGGTGGTAGAATAGGGGCGAAACTGTCAATGTATTCTTGTGCGGCGGGCAAGTGAGGACACACCAGCAGATCCTATGATCCTTGCACCATAAGTCAGCCTTGAACTCTTCCTAGCCAAGCTAGAAAAGGGCATCATAGTACATGCCCGGGGCAGGAGAGATGATCACCATTGGCCACCTAGACTAGCATCTTCCTATGCAGACATAGGCGCAAAGTGGTCTGGCCCTCCGCTTTCCTCGGTGATGAAGTTGAGGGTGGAGTCCGAGTCGACGAGGGCTAGTAAGGAGACGCCACCTAGCTAGAGGGAACTCTCATTGTCTCGCTTGTATGGACACTTATGATGGCGTGCAAGGAAATATGCAGATCATCCTCCCACTACTCAACTGGCTTGGCGTTGACGCCAATATTTGGTAAAGACTAGGCCAACTAAAGATGCTGATAAAAATTTCATGCGTTGGAAGTTCCAATAGGTAGTATCAGACGTTTCGATTATTTTTGAGACATGAGCCAGAGAGTGAACTGACTTCGGAAGGTCCGATGGTTGGGATCGCAACATGAATCAGAAATTTTGATTTGGAATCGGATGTTTCGATTATTTTCTAGACTAGAGTCAGACAGCAAAAATTGCTTCGGAAGTTCCGATATGGTATCGAAAGTTCTGATGAGCCAGAAGTTTCGATTTTAGAATCAGAAAAATTGTACTGATCGGAACTTCCGATATGTGTATCGAAAGTTATGAGATGGGAAAATATATATTGGATCAGTTACAGTATCGTATTGTATCGAGAAACAAAATACCCTCTCGAAAGTTTTGATCTAGGATCGAAAGTTCCGACATGGGCAAATAGATTGGATCTGTTAAAACAAAAATCGGTTATAACCGATTTGTGGGTTTTGAGATGTGGACGACTAGGGGCTCTCAGCCCTATATAAGAGAGGAGGAGGACTTGGAAGACAAGTTTAAGCATAGATTAGACCTAGCCACTAAAGACTCCTCTCCCCCTTCTCGGTCGCAATTGTTGAGATCGGGGATTCCACGTGTCTCACGTGTGGTGCTAGCATGCTGTCGTGGGAGGTACTCCATCCCTGTACGTGTGGATATCGTGGAGGCATTGCTCCAATAGTGACGCTCGCGAACTTCTTAACATGAACATCTACGTCGTCTTCTCCGATTGGATTAGCGAGGAACGGCTGAGACGAAGCGAGGATAGGATTGACGCACTTCTTCGACATCTTCTTCCGCTGCGTAGTGTTCCCCAACTGTGGTATCAGAGCCTATGTGCATAGTGTTCAATCTAGATCCCTCACGTATGGAGATACATGGTGGAAAAATGGATTAGATCTATTTTTGTCCGTGGCAAATCAGAAGTTCTAATACTAATCGAAAGTTCCTATGGCGGATCGGAAGTTCTGATACTGATCGGACATTCCGATATCGAATAATGATTCGATACAAAGAGAAATTATTGCTACTAAGGATTCCGATATTGATTGGAAGTTCTGGCCGATCGGATGTTCCGATGCTAGATCAAAAGTTTTGACCCACCCGAATTTGAAATTCTAAGCCTATTGAGCCGAGTTTTTCAGATCCAGAATCCAGTCACTTGTAGATTGCTCGCCTAACTTTGTTTTGCAGAGAATGTTGTGACTAGCATGGCCTTGGATAAATGTTATGTATCAGATGCATGCGATGAATGTAAATTTAATATGGTCTACGTGTCATGGTTATTTACAGCCCAAGGCTGATGTAAATTTATTACGGCTTGCATGTCGTTTCCGCGGAGCTTCGGCCCATGTAATTAGCATAGGCTATGCGAAATAGACTAGTACTCTTCATGGAGGCCAGGAGCACGCACTCGATGATGGGAGCCATGGAGATGGAGATCGTCATGTGAAGAGGGACATGCTATGTCACAGTTAATATGATTGCCTATGATGTTTTTTATGTTCCTGTTGTACTATTCTTGCATGTTTCGTGTGCGCTAGGGATGTTACTGTGGTAGAATAGTTTTCCCTCATAAAATTAAGAATTGATGCTCTTCCCAATAGCTGCACCCACCAAGGTTCTTGCTCATCGATAGTGGGTTTGCCGAAGAAGGATGCTATCTTTTATCTTGACCAGTTGGGGCGGAAGTCAGACTTCTGTACACGTAGTATTGGTTTTCTTAACGGGGCTATCAAACGGTTTTGGGCCTTGAAGCATAGAGTTGGCGTAGAGCATAGGATGCTTCTCCAACGACAAGAGTCACATACGATGTGATTAGCAAAGTGTTGCTTACTTATGTCACTTGGCTTCTAGAAGTGATGCCAAAGCTCACTAGAAGTTAGAATGAATACGGATCTTGCGCTACTATTAGTCATTAGATGGAAAGTGACTGGTTTTAAAATAATGGAACATATTTTATTGGATAGAAGATAAACATTGCATAGTGCTGAACCATGCATTTAATCTTTTGTAGATCATGGCACCTACTACTTCTTCCGTTAAGAGCAGTCTAGTTTTTAATTTGTGATTTATTCTTGAACGTGAGAAATTGTCTAGAATAAACTTTATGGATTGGTATCGAAATTTGAGAATCATTCTTAAACAAGAGAAAAAGGGATAATGTTCTAGAGGAACCTCACCCCGATGAACCAGGAGGGGATACTTCTACAGCACATAAGTGTGCTTATGAGAAGCATGCTAGTGATAACATGGATGTCATCTGTTTGATGCTTGCCTGCATGTCCTCTGAGTTTCAGAAACAATAAGAGGAATGCAAGGCTTACGATATGATCGTAGGTCTCAAGGGCATGTTTTAGAACCAGGTAAGGGAAGAGAGATACAATGTGTGTAAGTCCTTGTTTGAGAGTAGGCTGGCTGAAGGGAGCCCAGTGAGCCCTCATGTGATCAGGATGATTGGTTACATCGAGACTCTAGAGAGATTGGGCACTCCACTAGATCTGTACCTAGCTATTGATGTCATTCTCTAGTCGCTCCCACTGAGCTTTGAGCCATTCATCATGAATTATAAGATGGTTGGACTGGAGAAGACACTAGCTGAGTTGCATGGGATGCTTAAAACTGCTGAGGAGAGTATCAGGAAGTCTCCTAATCAAGTGATGTTGGTTCAAAAGGAGGGCAAAAAGAGAAAGAGGAAGGGCAAGGCTAAGACTACAGATTCGTTCTCTAGTGTGAAGTCTAAACTCGTTGGAAAGTCCAAGTTAGGTCCTAATAGCTCTGATGTGTGTCACCACTACCACAAGCCTGAGCATTGAAAGCACAATTGCAAGGTGTACCAAGAAGAGCAGAAGAACAAGAAGGGAAGTGTGACTTCCACTTTAGGTATTAATGTTATTGAAATTAATCTTGCTACTCATTCAAATGATTCATGGGTATTTGATACCGGATCGATGATTCATACTTGAAAATTGTTGTAGGGACTAAGTAGAGTAAGAAAGTATGCAAGTGGAGAGCTGGATGTCTGCATCGGGAATGGTGCAAAGGTTGTGGAGTTGGCCGTCGGTGTTTATTCACTATCGCTATTGTCAGGATTAGTTTTGGAGTTGAATAATTGTTATTTCATTCCTGCCTTAGGCAGAAACATTATCTCTTCTTCATGTTTAGAGTAAGATGGTTTTGAAATTGTAATAAAGAACAAGAGTTGTTCAATATTTTCGAATGACATGCTCTATGGTGTTTGTCCATTAGTGAATGGATTATGTATTCTGAGTCTTTAAGATGCACGTGTGTATAACATTTGTACTAAGTAACAACTACTCAATGATTTGAATCCTACCTACGTCTGGCAATGTCGTTTGTGTCATATAAATGAGAAGCACATGCAGAAGCTCCATAGTGATGGACTTTTGGCGTCATTTGATTTTGAATCATATGACACATGTGAGTCTTGCTTACTTGGCAAAATGACAAAGACGCCTTTCACTAGACAGAGTGAGAGGGCGAGTGAGCTATTGGCCATAGTACATACTGATGTGTGTGGTCCAATGAGTCACACGACTAGAAATGTTTTTCAGTACTATATCACTTTTACCGACAACTATAGTAGATATGGTTATGTCTACTTGATGAGGCATAAGTGGGAATCCTTCAAAAAGTTCAATGAGTTCCAGAATGAAGTACAAAATCATACGGGCAAGGCAATTAAATTTCTACGATCTAATCGTGGGGGTGAATAATTGAGTCGTGAGTTTAGTGATCATCTGAATTAGTGTGGAATTGTTCCACAGCTGACTCCACCCATCACGCCCTAATGGAATAGGGTGTCCGAGCGGAAAAATCGCACTTTATTGGATATGGTGCAGTCCATGATGAGTTACACTGTTCTTACATTATCCTTTTGGGGTCACGCTCTAGAAACCGCAGCTTTCACGATAAATAGAGTTCCATCTAAGTCAGTAGAGAAGACACCATATGAGATGTGGTCTGGGAGGCGTCCCAATTTTTCTTTTCTAAAGATTTGGGGATGTGAGGCGTACGTCAAACTTATGATATCTGACAAGCTCAGTCCTATGTCTGACAAGTGATTTTTTGTGGGGTATCCTAGGGAAACCAAACGATACTATTTCTATAATAGATAGGAGGGCAAAGTGTTTATCGCTTAGAATGGTGTATTCCTTGAGAAAGATTTTCTCTCAAAAGGAGTTAGTGAGAGGACGATGCATCTTGAAGAGGTTCGAGAGCCGCTAGAAAGCATTATAGATCCCACTGAGCAACAACAGGATGTGCAAAGTGTTGCAGATCCTGCTGTGCATGTGCTAGCCCCACGGAGGTCTGAGAGGGTAGCCTTGCACTGGAAAGTTTGATGTTTTTGACCACCGAGCATCGCGACATGTTGTTGTTGGACAATGATGAGCCCAAGACCTATGCAGAAGCAGTGATGAGACCAGACTCTGAGAAATGGCTTGGAGCCATTGGATTCGAGCTGGAGTCCATGCAAGAATACCAAGTTTGGAACTTGGTTGATCCACCCGATGGTGTAAAAACTATTGAGTCAAATGGATCTTCAAGAAAAAGATATAAGTTGATGGAAATGTTCACATCTATAAGTCTCGGTTGGTGGCAAAAGGTTTCTGATGGATTCAAGGTGTTGATTATGATGAAACGTTTTCACCCATCGCTATGCTTAAGTCTATTCGGATCATCCTTGCAATTGCCGCATTTTATGATTATGAGATATGGCAAATGGATGTCAAGACGGCTTTCCTGAATGGGAATCTAAGAGAGGATGTGTACATGATACAACCTGAAGGTCTTGATGATCTGGAAAGTGCTAGGAAAGTTTGTAAGTTGCAAAAGTCCATTTATGGACTAAAGCAAACTTCTTGGAGTTGGAATCTTTGCTTTGATGAGGTAGTCAAAGGGTTTGGCTTCATCAAGAACGAAGAAGAGCCTTGTGTTTACAAGGACAGTGGGAGCTCACTTGTGTTTCTGGTCTTATATGTGGATACATATTATTGATTGAAATGATATTCCTTTGTTAAATGTTGTCAAGACTTCAATGAAAAATAGTTTTTCGATGAAAGATCTTGGAGAGAGAGCATACATTTGGGCATTAAGATCTATAGAGATAGATCAAAATGGCTAATTGGATTAAGCTAGAGCATGTACATTGACAAGGTATTGAAATAGTTCAAAATGCATAAATCTAAGAAAGGTTTTCTGCCAATGTCACATGGTATTTATCTTAGTAAGACTCAGTGTGTTGTGACACCTGATGAGCTAGAGAAGATGAGTGTGATTCTGTATGCCTCCGCAATTAGATCCATCATGTATGCCATGTTGTGTACACGTTCCAGATCTGTCATATGCTTTAAGTGTTACAAGCAGATACCAATCTAACCTAGGTAAAAGTCACTGGGTTGTAGTAAAGAGTATCCTCAAGTACTAGAGAAAGACCGAGGAAATGTTCCTAGTGTACGGTGGTGAAGAGGAGCTCATTGTAAGTGGTTACACCGATGCTAGCTTTCAGAACGATAAAGATGATTCTCGATAGTAATCTAGTTTTGTGTTCTGCCTCAATGGAGGTGCAATGAGTTAGAAGAGTTCCAAGCAAGAGACGGTGGTGGATTCTACAACAGAAACTAAGTATATCGCTGCTTCAGAAGCTGTGAAGGAGGTCGTTTGGATCAGAAAGTTTTTTTCTGAGCTGGGTGTTGTTCCTAGTGCGTCCAGTCCAATGGACCTCTATTGTGATAATAGTGGTGCCATTGCGCAAGCCAAGGATCCTAGATCACACCAGAAGTCCAAACATATACTTCGACGATATCACCTAATCCGCGAGATCATTGAGAGAGGTGATGTGAAGATTTGCAAGGTGCACACAAATTTGAACATGGCGGATCCATTGACAAAGCCTCTTCCATAGCCTAAGCATGAGGCACACCTGAGCTCCATGGGTATTAGTTACTTGCGTGAGTGGGTCATGTGTATGTGGAAGATGATAGTAGAGTCTATGCTAATGTGTGAGGATAATTATTATCTTGTTCCTTAAATAGATATCGTTCGTTTACATTTGATTAATGAGTTGATGCCTTGTTATGTGAAATTGTTTGTGTTATAACGATATTGTTCAAAATAGATCCCTAATCTTGTCGTCATGTGGGATAGTGATGACACATAGATTAACACATCTGACTGATTGATGATCACGTTTCACAGATCATAGACATAGTGATGTCAAATCAGTGATGTGGACACATGTTGATAAACATGGTGTTAGAAAGACCCACTTGAGATACTGCTGGGATTGTTATTGTAATGTGCCATCAGTTGTCATCTCAAATGGTGTACTTGCAGAGTCCTTGGACTTGAGATTGTCATTTGATTCCAGAATGCGTAGTGACACACTTAGATGCTTCCTAACACTATTCCATAACAGGTTGTAATAAGGGTTGTTTTTAGGTGTGTTGTGAAACATGTCTTGGGATGTGAGCGGTCAAGATGAAATTTACACCTAATAACGGGAGAGTCGTCTCAGGGCCCCTCGAAGTATTGGATTAGAAAAGTGCATGGTCATGGCATTATAAATAAAGAGTTAGTCATGATTTGAATATGATACTTGATCAAGGGAAATATCGAGCTGACCAACAAGGGTGGCACGTACCTCGCCTTGAGCTTGACAGACGATGTGTGGTAAAGGGACTGGTGCTTGCATATATCAAGGTTCAGTGAAAATTGATTTTGTACGCTTTCGGGGGTCAATATGTGCTGCCAGGTACCGCTATTGATCAGTGAGTCGGAAATATTTTTCGGTGAACAGCCGTTAGTGTTAGTGTATAAACCTATCGGGTCACACACTTAAGGGGATGGATTAATAAACATGCAAAGAATTGGTTCTTGTGCAAGTGGGAGATTGATGGATATGCCCGAGAAAATTTTGTGCATCAGAAGTTCTGATAGGTAGTATCAGAAGTTACAATTATTTTTGGGACACGAGTCAGAGAGCGAAACCGACTTCGGAAGGTCCGATGGTTGGGATCGCAACATGAATTGGAAATTCCGATTTGGAATCGGATGTTCCGATTATTTTCTGAACTCGAGTTAGAGAGGAAAAGTTGCTTCGGATGTTCCGATATGGTATCGAAAGTTCCAATGAGCTGGAAGTTCCGATTTTGAAATCGGGAAAATTATACTAATCAGAAGTTCTGATATGTGTATCGGAAGTTCCGAGGTGGGAGAAAGAAGATTGGATCTGTTACGGTATCGTATTGTATCGAGAAACAAAATACCTTGTCAGATGTTCCGATCCAGGATCGGAAGTTCCGACATGGGAAAACAGATTGGATTTGTTACTACACAAATCGGTTGTAACCGATTGGTGGGTTTCGAGATGTGGACGACCAGGGGCTCTCAGCCCTATATAAAGAGAGGAGGAGGTCTTGGAAGGCAAGCTTAAGCATAGATTAGACCTAGCCACCAAAGACTCCTCTCCCCTTTCTCGGTCGCAATTGTTGAGATCAAGAATTCCCTGTCTCTCACGTGTGGTGCTAGCACGCTACCGTGGGAGGTACTCCATCCCTGTACTTGTGGATACCGTGGAGGCGTTGCTCCAATAGCGATGCTCCTGGACTTCTTAACATGAACATCTACGTCGTCTTCTCCGATTGGATTGGCGAGGAACGGTCGGGACGAAGCGACGATAGGCTTGACGCGCTTCTTTGACATCTTCTTCCATTGCACCAAGCGCGTCTCATGCTAGAAGGTAACGATCTATGATCTCGCACGCGCATGGATCTTGGGCTTAGGACGGAAATTTTGAATTTGCCGGCTAGCGTAGGTTCCCTATTCCTCAATAGATGCCACACAGTTAACAGAAGTCAAAGAGAATCCGATCAAGAAAATTCAAGGAAGTCCGTCCATGTTGTTACAAGGTGACCGTACGCAGTAGAGCCGATGGTGATAAAGATTAGAAGAAGATGAAGATTATCTGGCATCGGTTAAGATAGAGTGCTTGGACAGCAAGTCTCCGGACAATAAATATGTACCCCTAGTTAGATTAAAAAAACACATCTCTGTCAATCAACTACTCGGCACATCGCCACCCTTGGCTTTCAAGGTTTATCCAGCGGGGTTCTGCACTTGAAGCTAGGATGCATCGTTTCAATCTTCGGCGAAGAGGTGAGTCCCGCCACCCCAACGTTCGTACTAATTAGATCAGTATTCTCACGACTACATCAGATTAATCTCTTGAGGTGAACGTCAAAACAGTACGGTCACCGGTTGTTCTCGGTGTATTAGCTAGGTCTAAGGCTGCATCAGTTCAATTTGATCTCTTAGATTGATGTAATCTAGGTCTGATAGTTTGAGGCTTCATCGGTTAGGTCCGACATCTCTTGCTATTGTATCTCTTTCATGTATACCGTTCATCTAAATAAAGCAGGCCCGATACTTTGACATATTATTAAGATCATCGTGACTAACTATTGTCTTAGTTATGTACGATCTAGTTATTGTGATGATTTTTATGATATAGACATGTTATCTGGTACGTTTTATTGATTTTTGTTGAAGTACAAGTCGACGGGTTATCTTCAATTCAATGCCACATCTTATTCGCCATAGGAGAGTATCAATCGACACGTATGCGTAAAGCTACTTATCTCATAGGTCGATGGCACGCCCGCCGATTGCTTTGCCCCTAGTCATCAGCCCTATGGACGATAGGCATGATATTCCACGATTTCACAATCTTTGCCACAGTCATTAGCTTGTCAGCCGATCGGTTATGCTATTAATGTCGTATTTTTTTCCATTATTAGTTGTAGGGTCAAATTGATTGGAATGCCTTGAACCCTTCTTCTAAGAACGTAGGAGCTGCACTAGAGTTAAACATATCTCTTAGGCCACGCATGTGTCAAAGTGTGACTAAAAATGCACAAACAAGCTTTTTAGCACACCTGGTAGGACCATACTTCAGCAATCCAGCCATGGCGGGTGAACTTAACGACGACAACATCATTCCGATCACCATAGAGATCTTGACTAACGAACAGAGGGCATAGGTACAAAGGAACATTGACGCCTTCCAGGAGCCGTGCCTACAAGCCTACAGGATGTCTCGTATGGATCCTATCTTGAGGGATCCGTTGCCAAGACTAGCGATGGCCATGGAGACCAATCAGCCAAAAGAAAGTCCTCATGAAGGTTTCCAGGAGATCGTTGATAATGTGCTTCACCACGCGCTCATAAACCAATCTGTAATACTAGTCAACACCCTTCACGGGCTGATCAAAAAAGACAATTAACAACACTATAGCCCATGAACCACTACAAGGTCCGACGTATCTCCTCGATACTCAGACCAGACCTCTATAGAATCCGCAACACACTTGGTCGGCTCCATAGCCGCAAGGGCCGACGAGGCTAGAGCAGCCGACCTCCTCGGTAGCTATGAAGGAAATAGGGCGACCCAACAACCGGCCCCTGCATGGGGCATGTCGTCGAACTCACCGTATAACCTCGAAAGAGGTGCGTTGACGCCATTCTCAGCGGTCGGCCCCAAGCCGATGGGATAGGAGGCCCTAGAGTCACATATGGCATTGCAAGGAACGTGCTACCGAATATCGTGTTGCCTAGGGTGCACCCGATGGTATCCCTCAAGGGTGCCATAGGACCGTGAACTTCAGAGCATAGCCCTACAGTGATGAGGGGCAATACATATACACCACTGTCTGACAAGATCAATATTAGCAGGCCCTAGTGCTTGGATAGTATACAACACCAGGGAAGCAAGAAGACGACTGGCTCTGCAGTAACGGGCTCTGCAGTAAGTACAGTGCTAGTCAGGGAAATAAATCTTAAGAGAAAACTAGTGCAGAACCCAATATATTTCATGTCAGAAGCTTTGTCCAGAGCAAAGATAAGATACTCCGAGCTCGAAAATTTGTTTATGCTTGGTAATGGCCTCGCGAAAGCTAAGGCGTTACTTCTTAGCACATAATCTAATTGTCCCTACCTCGTATCCTCTTGGTGATATGCTTCGGAGCAAAGACTCCACAGGTAGGATTGGAAAATGGGTTGTCGAGTTAGCCTCCTTCGGTATTTCCTTCACGGCAAGAACAGCTATCAAGTCCTAGGTTATAGCTGACTTTGTGGCCGAGTGGACTCCATCCGCAGTTTGGGCTCCGGAAGAAACCTCTGAAGGGCTGTGGACAATATTTTCTGATGGAGCCTATCAGGCATCTGGTGCCGGAGCTGGAGCTATAATAATATCACCATCAGGGTAAAAAGCCATGTATTCTGCAAGGCTCAACTTTAACACCACTAACAATATTGCATAATACGAAGGAATCCTGCTAGGCCTCCGAAAGGCAAGAGTACTTGGAGCAACAAGAATTATAATAAAAACAGATTCCCAAGTCGTCGCAGGGCATGTTGACAAGAGCTTCTAGGCCAGGAATCCACATCTTGCAAAGTATTTAGAAGAAATCCGCAAGACCGAAGCATTGTTTAAAGGAATTTCTATTCAAAGCATCCCTCGAGCATATAATCAACTTGTAGATATTCTAACGAAGGCTACAGCCAGAGCATTGGACGTCTCAGAGGGCGCTTTTTATGAGGAACTTGTTAAACCTACGGTGCATCAACTACCCTCCGCAGAGGTCCTTTGCATTCCAGACACTGATTGGGACTCCAATTTTGGATATTTTGCAAAACAATGCAGCTGCGTTAGAAGGTCCAAATTTTCAAAGACTTCAAGCAAGGGCTCGAAATTATGATTTTGTCAACGGAATGCTTTATAAAGCCAAAGTTTAGTTCTCCCCTACTCCGGTGCATCTCACAACCCGAAGGCCAAGATATACTTCGGGAGATTCACGAAGGCCTGTGCGGTAGCCATCTAGCCCCTCGTGCTCTAGCGGGAAAGACACTTCGCCAGGGGCTTTATTGACCAACAATTGTAAGAGATGCAGAAGCATTGGTTCGATCCTGCCAAGGGTGCCAGTGGATGGGTAAGCGGATCCATTGTCCACCAACACCTCTTCAAGTTATTGCTCTGGTATGGCCAATGGTGCGATGGGGAATGGATCTCATTGGCCCTTTTCTAATGGCAAAAGGCAGCTTGAAGTTTGCAGTGGTAGTAATCGAATATTTTCTAAATGGGTCGAAGCTGAACCCCTAACTGCTATCACTTCAAAAAATGTGCAAAAATTCTTGTGACAGAATATCATTTGCAAGTTCGGAGTGCCTAGGGAGTTAACAGTTGATAATGGCACTCAGTTTGAAGCCGAACCCTTTAGGGAATTTTGCGAAGATTTGGGCATCAATTTATGCTTTTTAGCTGTGTGCCACCCCCAATCCAATGGAGCCGTCGAGCGGGCAAATGGAAATATTATCTCTCGGATTGAATCGAAGGATTGTTGGGCTGGCCAAGGGGCCGTGGACCGAAGAACTTCCTAAGATTCTATGGTCCATTCGGACCACTCAAGCTAGGTCCACAGGCTTCACCCCATTTAGACTGTTATTCGGAGATGAGACCATGACTCCCATGGAGCTTAAAGGTGGATCCCTTCGTGTAACGGAGCCTAGGAATGATGAAAGGAACACTTTGCTGAATTTGTCAGAAGAAATAAGGCTTCGAGCTGTCGCTAATCTGACAAAGTACCAAGACCAAACGAAGACATGGTATGACCCAAAGATAAAAGTAAATGAGCTTAGACCAGGTCATTTGGTGTTGTGAAGTGTAATTGCTCCGGGAAAGCTAGGAAACAAATGGGAAGGACCATATATTATCCTATGCTCAGGGCGCCCCGGGTCGTTTAAATTAGCTAATTTAGAAGGGGAAGAGTTAAAGCATGCATGGACATGCGGAGCAACTTAAACATTATTACGCTTAGGGGATCCTTGTAATCAATTGTAGAGTACCGTTCTAAGTTAAATAAAGATGGAGGTTCGAATTATGCTTACTCTTTAAATATTCCTTACCCCTGGTGGACACATCCGGGGAACGGAGATGCTTGCGGAGGTAAGCATCTTTCATCGGAACCCAGCAAACAGCCTTTGAACCAACGGTTCAAGGATTCCGTAAAAGAGCCGAAGGTGGCCAAAGCCTACGGGTTCGAGGCTCTAGCTTGTTAGGATCCATAGAAGAGTCTAAGGACTTTAAAAGAACAGATTTCCGGCCTCCGGGTTCGAAGCATCTATAAAAGAGCCGAACGTGGCCAAAGCCTACAGATTCTAGGCTCTAGCTTGTTAGGATCCGTAGAAGAGTCTAAGGACTTTAAAAGAACAGATTTCTGGCCTCTGAGTTCGAAGCATCTGTAAAAGAGCCAAAGGTGGCCAAAGCCTACGAATTCTAGGCTCCGACTTGTTAGGATCCGTAGAAGAGTCTAAGGACTTTAAAAGAACAGATTTCCAGCCTCCGGGTTCGAAGCATATGTAAAAGAGCTGAAGGTGGCCAAAGACTATGAATTCTAGGCTCCGGCTTGTTAGGATCCGTAGAAGAGTCTAAGGATTTTAAAAGAATAGATTTCCGGCCTTTGGGTTCAAAGCATCTATAAAAGAGACGAAGGTGACCAAAGCCTACGGATTCCAGGCTCCGGCTTGTTACGATCCGTAGAAGAGTCTAAGGACTTTAAAAGAACAGATTTTCGGCCCTACAGGTTCGAAACATCTATAAAAGAGTCGTAGGTGACCAAGCAATAAGGTTTCAAGGCTCCGGCCAAATGAAACACTTCTTAAAGTCCTAAGCTACTATTATCGGAGCTTACAAATATAAACTTAGTTCCAAAATTTATAAACATCACAATACTAACGTACAGTTCGAAGAACTCTACGAAAGAGTAGATTATGATTACCAAGTATTATTCGAAGCATCAGGTTGTTATATCAATCATTGTGTCCGACGGACCCTATCGCATTGCGTATGGTCCTCCACCCACAAGGAGGGGCAATGGAATAAGGAATAGTCAAGTGATGCTTCTTAAACAGATTATATTAATTAGGCAATTATATTACATTACATCATGAAAAATTTGTGTCTATACCAAGAAGAAAACGAAGACCTCTTCGATCCCTAGAGCTACTTTCAAAATTAGCCTGACTTCGAAGGCGACTTGTGCTGGAGCCTGGAGTTGTTAGAACTTTGCGCTTAACCCTCTTCCCTTCTTTTGAAGCTCGGAAGTCTTTTTGTTTTTGCTGAAGTTTAGCCCAGGTCTGAAGTCGTTCGGGGCTTCTCTCCCAGCTTCGAAGTCGTTCAGGGCTCTTTTCTACTTGCTCTTTATTAGCATTCTCTTCATCGGACCATTCAACGTCCTTCGAAGATGAAGTTTCTAAACTAACTTCCTTTTCCTCTTTTTTAATATAAGCTAGTACTTCCTTATATATATCAGGTATAACTTCCCAGAGCTTTCCCGAGGAATTGAAAATCGAGGACGCTTGTGAGGTCTTAGAGCTTCGAAGGTGGGCCATTGCAGGCGAAGTTCTTCGTTAATATCTAACACTTCAAGATCATCCAAGAAAGGTTGGAAAGTCTAAAAACATTTCCAAATAAGTCTTTTCATTCATAAAAGAATAAAAGCATAAGTTTTTACATAATCTGGGTCCTAAGGAGAGCTAAACCTTCGGGTCCGAAGGAGGCTTGCTGCTCGAAGGCTGTAACCGCGCTTGTTTTAACGGAATCCTTCATCAATCCATGTCTTGATTGCCGATCGGCCTTCAGCTCTCCAGGATGGTTGAAAGGCCTCCCAAGTCGTGGCTACATCAGCAGAAGGAGTCAGGAGTTGGTCATCACCAAAATTGATGGGGGCTGCTTCAGGCTCCGGAGCAACGGATAGTCCAAGATCTTCGTAGTAACGAAGTAATCTGAGAGCAGCTACGTGGCTAGAGATCTCTCCATACTGAGGACCCGTTGTCTTCATAGTCTTCGCCGCTGCTTGGATCATCGTCAACCTCCTGCAGTACAGAGAAATTGTCAGTCGAAGAAGAAGCGCAAGAAGTGCCAAAGTACTCCAGGACACCCCGAAGGACGTCCATGGTGTTCGAAGCCACCTTCTCGCACTTTATCTTCTCTTCAGACAAAAGGTTCTTTGACGAAGTCAGCTCGTCTGTCAGAGATGAAAGCCTAGCTACCTCCGTCATCAGAGAATTCTTCTGTCCGAGTAGTTGCTTGCCTCCTCCGTCAATTTCAGTTGCTCCTCTCGAAGCTTGACCATTTCAGCTCTCGCAGTTGCCTGTTCCCCTCGCAGCCTTTCCACTTCGGCCCGAAGGAAAACCCGCTCAGCCTCGATCTCTTTATTGGCATCCTCCAAGCTAGTCCTAGCGTTTCTTTCTGCAGCTACCATTTCTTCCAAGCTTGAAGTCCGAATCTCGAAGCTAACAAGACTCCCTTGAAGAGCTATTACTTTCTCCTTGAGCCGGTTGCATTCTCGCTCGTGTGATATGGCCGCAGCTCGAGCTAGAACTATTTGCTGCGAAAGAAGAAAAAGAGCAGTGTGAGTAAATTATTTACATAGGTTTGAACTAACTCTATTTTTTCAGATAATTCATACCTGGTAGGCCGCCCGTTCCAAAGTTGTGTCTAGCTCCGACCCCTCAGCTTCTCCAAGAGTGGAAACCAAGTCAGTCTCCCCAACTTCGCGACTAGCCCGAGCTAGAGGCTCTAGCAAAATCCAAAGTCCAGTCCTCCTCTCTAGAAAAGGAGCTAGGAGGGGGAGCCTTGACAAGGCACTCTGGTCGTCTTCATTCGGAGATGGCCTGGAGCGCAGGCGAAGCATCTTCGGAGGCCTCCGTAGATTGACCTCCCTCCGTGGATTGGCCTCCGTCCGTAGATTCTGACGGGGTCCATCCTGGAACAGGAGCAGGCAATGGCCCACCTTACCTTACCTTTACCTTTACCTTTTCTAGGACCCATCTTCATAGCTACTTCAGGAATTGGCTTCGGAGACACGATAGCCTCCGACACAACCTCCGTAGCAGGGGTCACCTCCATTGGAACCGATCCTATGAAAACCAAAGGTATATGATATTGCATAAATTTTGCAGGACACAAAGAAAAGAAAGAAAAAGAAAAGGTACTCAGCTAAAGCTTACGTTCGACATTTTGTTGCCGAACGAGCACTGGACTGCTCGGGGCTCGAAAATTTGGCCAAAATCCTCTTCAGACTCCGGGCTTCGAACCGAAGGAGTAGCTGCCAAGACATCTTCGACAACTGTAGCTATCACTTCGTCTAGAGGCAAGACTTGGGCATCCATAGTATCAACTCCGCCTTTTCTCGCAGCAGGGGCTTCTACTTGACTAGGTAGGACGTTCTCAGTCTCTGCCTTGCTCGGGGTTGTCTGCAACAATGGGTGCTGCCACCACGTCATCTTGAGCGGGGACTTCAGCTCCCATCCATGACTCCTCATCCCCTGTTAGGAAGGCTTCGAACTCCCTTCCCATTTCTCTATTTGATTCATCTTCAGATGACTCCGAAGACGAAGTGGGGGATTTAGAAGGAGCAAGGGC
The DNA here is from genome assembly GCA_019279435.1 of Zizania palustris. Classification (NCBI taxonomy): domain Eukaryota; kingdom Viridiplantae; phylum Streptophyta; class Magnoliopsida; order Poales; family Poaceae; genus Zizania; species Zizania palustris. Next base: position 12,708,184 of record JAAALK010000285.1, read on the forward strand.
CTTTGGTTTCTGGGCCACCTTCTTCACAGGCGTCTTGGCTGGCGCTGAAGTCCTTGCTTCAGCCTTTCTCTTCCTTAGAGCTTGCTCGGAACTGTCCTAGTTCGGAAGAGTGGGAGATTCAACTCCGAGTACGCTCCATACTCGGTTGAATCGCTCCCAGCTGCCAACCAACTTCACCCTCCACTCCTTTTTAGTGGGCGTAGGAGCCCCGAGGACCTTCTCTAAAGTCAGGACAATTTGTTCCGAAGTGAGGGTGGCGCGTGGAGCTGAAAGATAGGATTTCCTTTCAGTTAAATCATTTTTATAGAATCAATACTACATGTAAAACATTTTGCAGGGCATTCGAGGTTACCTGCAGCACTTGAAGGGATCTCTCGGAGTCCACCCTCCGGGTTCTCTTCGAAGTTTATCGGTCAGCTGGCCATCAAGGGTAGAATCCGGAGTCCAATGAACTCCTCCGCTAAGTCTCGCATGCTCATGCGGTGGCTTATGGCTTGCAACAGTCCGAGACGAGCTTCGAGCTGGCCTGGGTCTGGATGGACATTCGCTTCCCTCCGATAGAAGATATCTTCGAGGGGTCCGGCCAAGGCATTGTCCGCTCCTACCTCGGCATAAAACCAGCGAAGGACCCAATATGTGTACCATCTGGCGTTGATGGCCTTCACTGGGAACCGAGTTTGATATTCATCTCGAAGCCGAAAGTTGATGCTGCCGAAAGCAATCACCATTTTCTCTCCTCCGACTCACTGGTAAGTCTTCGGTTGGCAGGAAGCTTTGTGAAGCGCTGCGAAGATTTCAGCTCTCCCCTCGCAACCTTTGGCTCGCATCGCCCACTCGAAGATGGCTAGGCGTGCAATAGCATTGGGCGAAAGTTGGGGTAAAGTAACATGGAACAATCTCAGTACCTCGGAGAGAAAATCCACCGCCGGAAGCCCCAATCCTGCTTCGAAGAAGACTTCGAACACGACTACCTCTCCGGCCCATGGCGAAGGTGTTGGCGTAAAAGATTATGCTAACAGGTTTCTGAAGGTTAGAAACTAACAAACGAAGTGTTTGTGAAGTAAACTATTTTAAGCCTCCGAAAGGATAATAGCTTAAAATAGTTCAGAAGTGTGTATTGAATAACTTGTATTCGGTCCCCATTACAAGGTAAAATGGGGGTATTTATAGGCCCAAACATTATGGAAAAGACCTTTTTACCCCTCTATTACAACCGACATAGTGGAAACTATTCGGTACCCTTAATAGGGCTAAAATGGTAAAAGACTAATCTAATGAGAAAGAAGATAAGTCTTCCATCTTAGCTGACAAGGAAGCTCTCGGAAGAGTCCAAGTTCGAAGATATACTCCGAACTAGAGTCTGTCTTCATACTTCGAACTTGATCTAAAGTATCCCCGGAGATGGTTACTAGGAACCTTTGATTCAATCGCCTGTCTTGGTCCTGTTACTGCAATATCCCCGAAGATGGAATATTTTCCCCCAACAGTAGCCCCTCGAATACGCTTCTCCGCTAAATCTGTAATGTTAGGAGAGCAGTATACGCAAGAAAAATAATCATGCGTAGGGGTTAGCAGATTTAACCCATCTTCGAGATACGTGGAAATGCAAAACTTTGAATCAGCTTCTAAGAAAATTACATTCGAACTATCTTAGAATTAACTCGAGAAGCTCGAAAGCCTTTTATACTTGGAAGAAATACCCGTTGGCTTTTTTCTTCTAACGGAAGTTACGCGATGCGTTAACTCCGCAACAAAATAACGGTTAAGAATGCGAAACGGCAGATGCAAACGGTAAAAAATTGTGGTCTGGGTTATAAATAGAGGGCCCAGCCCCTTCTCGAGTACCTTTCCACCACTTTCGTGCAAACAAACCATCAGACAAACCTTAGCCTCCGTTTTTCCCCTCAAGCAACCCATGCGATCCCATGGCGAAAACCAGTTTCAAGGTTCCTGGAGCGGCTTCAGCCTTGGCTCGGCAGCAGGCTGCAGCAGCAGCGGTAGCTGCGACATCGTCGATGGCAACTCCGACACCAGTAGTGGCAGCAATGGCGGCGGCGGGGAGAAATCCCCAAAATGTTGGCCCTCATGACCTCTTCCCGGCGTCGACGAAGTACACGGATCAATCCTATCAGTTGAGGCCCTCAATCTGCAAGAGGGAATCGCTCGTAGCCGCAATAGAAGGCAAAATCAGTTCTCGGATCATGATTCGCAAACCTGGGAAAGAAGTTATTCCATCGCCAAGGCCTGGAGAAGTGGTTGTCTTCGAAGCCTTCTTCGAAGCTGGATTAGGGCTTCCGGCTGTTGACTTCCTGGCCGAGGTACTAGATTTATTCCACGTTACTCTCCCCCAACTTTCTCTGAATGCAGTAGCACGCCTTGCCATCTTTGAATGGGCGTTGCGAGCCGAAGGTTGCGAAGGAAGAGCTGAGATCTTCGCAGCACTGCATAAAGCTTCGTGCCAACCCAAGACCTTCGTAGGCCCCGGAGGTGAAAAGATGGTGGTGGCCTTCGGAAGTATTAACTTCCGACTTCGAGACGAATATGCCCTTCGGTTTCCAGCCAAGGCCATCAATGCCAGATGGTACACAGACTGGATCATGAAGTTGTTTTATGCCGAAGTTGGGGCGAGCAGCCGTTTAGCCAGACCCTTGGAAGATATCAACTTCCGAAGGGAAGCTCTCGTGCATCCAGATCCAGGCCAGCTCGAAGCTCGCCTCAACCTGCTTCAAAGAATTAGTCGCCGCCTGAGCATGCGGGACTTAGCAGAAGAATTCCTCGGACTTCAAATCCCTCCTCTGATGGCCAACTGGCCAATCACCTTCGAGGAAGATTCGGAGGGCGGCCTCCGCAAAATTTCTTCGAACTCGAGCCCTGCAGGTAACTTCGAAAACAACATATATCATGTATATTTATTCGAAGAAATAACCAATGTTAATTCATTTTTTAGCCTCTTCAGCTCCTATAACTTTGGAGCAGATTGTACGAGCTTCGGAGAAGATTCTGGGAGTCCCAACTCCGGCCGAGAAGGAATGGAGGATTAAATTGGTTGGTACTTGGGAGCGGTCCAACCGAGTATGGGGGCTACTCGAAGTTGTTCCGCCCCCTCTTTTGGATTGGGTGCCTTAGGAGAAAGGGCCCAAAAAGAGAAAAGCTGAAGTTGGAGCCTCGAGCTCTGCCAAGACTCCACTGAAGAAGGTAGCTCGAAAGCCAAGAGTTGCTGCGCCTTCAAGCCCAATAGTTTCGGTCTCCGATTCCTCGGAGGATGAAAGCAGAATGCTTGTTGACCTGATCGACAAGGATGCAGCCCAAACTAAAGCAACCATTGATGATGCTGCGAGCGTGCCGGAGTCTCAAAGCAACCGTGGGCAAGTAAGAACTCCGGCTGCTCAAGAAAATTTACCGCAAGACGGAGCCCCTATGAGCGAAGGTGGAGTCGAAATTGCTATAGAATCAACTTTGATTCCAGGTGAAGCAACGACGGCCGCTCCCGAAGATGCTCCAACAGTCGAAGATTTGACTGTTGACTCCGACGAAGACTTTGGAGTAGCCTTCGACCCGCCAAGCAGTCCGATGCTCACTCGTCGACAAAACTTCGGAGGTAGACTTCACATAATTCCTTTGTTCTTTTTCTCTGCAAAATTATACATTGTATAATACCTTTGCTTCAACAGGATCTGCTTCTGTAGAAGAGGTCCTTCCCGAAGATACCAATCCTGGGACTTCGGGTACTACGGAGCCAATTCCAGAAGTCGCCCAGATGGGACCTAGAAAAGGTAAAGGCAAAATGGACCCCCTCCCTGCTCCGAGCTCGGGATCAACTCCGTCTGAATCGACAGACGAAAACCAATCTATAGAAGGGGGTCAGTCTGCCGGAGTTCCACAAGATACGGCCCAGCGCTCCGGCCCCTCGCCGAACGAAGACGATCAAAGGGCCTTGTCTATGCTCCCTCTTCTAGCTCCTTTCTTGGAGCGAAGAACCGGGCTTCGGAGTTTGCTCGAGCCTTTGGATCGGGCTAGCCGCGAAGTCGGGGAGACAGACTTGGTAGCCATCTTGAGCGAGGCTGAGGGTTCGGAGCTTAACGCTGCTATGGAGCATGTAGCATACCAGGTACGAAGTATCTGCAAAATAAAATTAAACTTATATACAAATAATTTCTCACCTTGGTTTTTTCTCTTTGCAGCAAATAGTCTTGGCCCGAGCTGCGAACATTTCAAATGAACACGGAAGCCTTCGCCTTCGAGAGGAAATTACCACTCTTCAGCAAAATCTTAATATTTCCGAAGGTCGGGTTTCCCACTTAGACAACATGGTTTCAGCGGAGCGCAGGGCCAGACAAAGCTTGGAAACTGCGAATAAGGAGCTCGAAGCAGAACAAATTGTGCTTCGGGCAGAAATAGAAAAGATGCGGGCAAAGCATGCCATGGCGGGGGCTGAACTTGTCAAGCTCCAAGAAGAAAAAGCCAAAGCTACGGAGGAGGCTAGCCACCTGCTTAACCAGAAGAATGCTCTAGCTACAGAGGCAGCTAGGCTCTCCGTTGTGGTGGAGGAGTTGACCTCTACGAAGGACGCTTTACTTGACGACAAGCTAAAATCGGAGAAGGTGGCTGCGGGGGCCATGAACCAACTGCTAGGTGTTCTAGAATACTTCGGTACTACTTGGACACTTCCTTCAAATGACAACGCTTCTTTACTTCGGTGGTTAAAAATGATCCAAGGAGCTGCGAAGACGATGAAGACTGCAGGCATTCGGTACGGAAAACTCTCCGGACAAGTGGCTGCTATCGGCATACTTCGCTACTACGAAGATCTGGGAATAACGATAACTCCGAACGCAGAGGTGGCTCCCATCACCTTCGACGAGAACCGGCTTCTCAATCCTTCCGAAGACGTGGCCGCTGCTTGGCAAGCCTTCCAAGCTTCATGGAGAGCTGAAGGTCGCACTGCGATCAAGGCTTGGATTGATGAAGGGCAATGCCAAAAGCAAGCTCGGTTGCAAGCTTCGAGCAGCCAGCCTCCGCCAAACCCGCAGGTTTAGATTTATCTTAGGATCTCGACTATGTAAAGAATCATGCTTTTGTACATTTATGAATGAAAATTTGCTTATCATGTTTTTAGGCTTTGCCTCATATGGAAGATGTCGAAGTGTTAGACGTTAACGAAGAACTCCGCCTACTATGGGCTACCTTCGATATTTTAAAACTTCACAAGCGCCTTCGATTTTTAGTTCCTCGGGATAGCTCCGGTGCGATTACGCCCGAAGTAAGCAAAGACATACTGTCTTATATTAAAGAGGAAGAAAAAGAAGTTAACTTGGAAACTTCATCTTCCGAAGACATTACATGGTCCGAAGATGAAGATAAAGCTCAGGGCAAGAAACCCGAAGAACTTGGAAGCTGGGAAAGGATTCCCGAACGACTTCGAACTTGGGCCGAGCTTCAACAAGAACAGAAAGATTTTAGAGATTCGAAGGGAGGTAGGAGAGTTAAACGTAAAGTTGTTAGAACTACCGGCTCTGGAACTAGTCGTTCCAACCATAGCTCTAGAGATCGAAGGGGTCTTCGATTCCTTCTTGGTATAGATACTGATTTTTCATGATGTAATCATATTTGTTCGAATAATAAATATCGATTTAAAATTGTCTCCCTATTTACCAGCCCCTGTTTGGGCGTAAGCAACTTCGAACTATATTCAAAGATGGTTAGGCGCAAAGAAAAACTTAGGAGTACAATTTTGGGGGTTCGGAGCCCCTCAGCAATTTAAAGATTGATTAAAATCTTATAAAATGTCTTCGACTATTTGGAGTCTGAAGATTGGTAACTTAGTACCTTATGTTTTGAAAGAAATCACTTTGGACAACTTCGCGGACACTTTAGTGTCCTAAATAATTTGTCCCTTTGGACTTTTTTAACAGACATTCGAAGCTCATGAGCTCAAACTCTGTTTTGTTTTGACCTCCTTCGGCTCTTTTTGCGAATTCTGTCAAACCAGTGGTTTGGAGTTCGCAGTGGTCTCCTTAGACTCTTTTTATGAATGCCTACAAGCCGGTGGCTTGGACTCCGCATCATTTGGTCTCCTTGGACTCTTTTTACGGATGTCTACCAGTCGGTGGCTTGGACTCCGCATTCTGTGATCTCGGGCTCTTTTTACGGATGCCGACAAGCCGGTGGCTTGGACTCCGGATTATTTCAGCCCACCACGTCGAAAACTTCGGACCAGTGGTCCGAAGTCTGAAAAATATGATTCAAATTAATGACACTTCCCTCCCGGTCAACTCCGCTATTCCAGTGCGTCCACTTGGAAGTGGGAAGTTTATGGGGGGTAGGCATTATCTGAACCATATGCTTTATTGATTTGGAAAGTGTTTACAAGTGATTACAAGGAGTCCCTATGCGAAATATCGCTTTAGGTGCTCCGCATGCCATGTATGTGCTAACTCTTCACCTTCCAAATTAGCTAACATAAAATAACCAGGACGCCCTGAGCGAACAATTAAGTATGGACCTTCCCATTTATTTCCTAATTGCCCTGGTGCTATGATACTTCGCAAAACGAGATGACCCGGCCTAAGTTCATTAATCTTGACCTTCGGGTCGAACCAAGTCTTCGTCTAGTGTTGATACTTTGACAAATTTGCAACAGCTCGAAGTCTTGTTTCTTCTGTTAAATCAAGCAAAGATTGTCTTTCTGCTTCTATTTCCAGTTCGGTGCTGCGAAGTGATCCTCCTTTGAGCTCTGTTGGTGTCATAGCTTCATCTCCGAATAATAGTCTGAAAGGAGTGAAACCGGTAGACCTTGTCTGAGTTGTCCGGATGGACCATAGGATTTTTGGGAGCTCTTCGGTCCATAATCCTTTTGCCATTCCCACTATTCTTCGATTTAGCCCTGACAAGATATTACCATTGGCTCTTTCAACAGCTCCATTAGACTGAGGATGTCTTACTGCAGCAAAACATAGTTGGATGCCTAGGTCTTCACAGAATTTCCTGAAAGGTTCTGCATCGAACTGTGTTCCATTATCCACTATCAGCTACCGAGGCACTCCGAACCGGCATATAATATTCTTCCAGAAAAATTTTTGTACATTATTCGAAGTGATAGCTGTTAGGGGCTCTGCTTCGACCCACTTTGAAAAGTATTCAATTGCTACCACTGCGAACTTCAAATTTCCTTTTGCTACTGGGAAGGGACCAATAAGATCCATGCCCCATCTAGCCATGGGCCATACTGGAGCAATAACTTGAAGAGCTGTTGGTGGGCGATGACTCCTTCGTCTCATCCACTGACATCCTTGGCAAGTGCGGACCAAGCTCTCCGCATCATCCACTATTGTAGGCCAATAAAGCCCCTAGCGAAGTGTTTTTCCTGCCAAAGCTCGCGGGGCCAGATGCTACCGCAAAGTCCTTCACGAATTTCTCGAAGAATTTCTTGGCCTTCGGCTTGAGATATACATCGGAGCAGAGGGGAACATACTCCGGCTTTGTATAAAATACCGTTGATTATGTGATAATTCTGAGTTCTGAGCTTTAACCTCAAAAGTTGTGGCCCTATGCAGGCACATCTGCCCGGGTCGCCGAGCCAGTCGTCTTGCCTCGGGACGACGCCGCAGACGCGAGGCCCACAGCCCCTGTCAATGCGACGGAGGCTTCGGAGCAGCGAGCCGGTGCGGAGGCGGGGGCCTCTGAAGGGGCTTCTCCGGATGCGGCCGAGGGCGCTAGGGGCTCACCTCGGGTCCCTACCTCCAACCGGGGCGCGCGCGCTACGGTGCCCCTTCCTGGGCCCCTTCCTGGCGAACAGCGAGGACTTCGCGTCCAGGGTGGCCCCGGTCCACAACTATTACCTGCGGCTCCGCGAAGCCCCGGTGGTAGAGGAGCTGGGGATGTCCGACGGCCTAGACCTCGGTCGGGCCATCGAGACCGCTGTGGGCCAGGTACGTCCTTGGAGTGCCTTCAACGAGCCTCTAGCCCTTCTCTTGCTAACCTTCCCCGCACGCAGGTGGTTGCCCTGGCGCAGGGTCAGATGATCGCCCTTCTCTCCGAACACCAACGCCATGAGGCGGAGACCGCGAGGTTCGCAGCTCGAGCGGATGCTGCGGAGGGGCTGGCTCGGGAGCGGGTGGCGGAAGTTGAAGCCCTCCGTCTCCAAGCGGCGAGGGCCGAAACACTTGAGGCCCAAGTGGCGGAGATGGGCTCCCTCAAGGCCCGTGTTGCGGAATTGGAAGGGCTCCAGGCTTGGGCTGCCTGGGCCGACGAGCTGGAGGCGGAAGTTGCCGCCCTCCAGGTCTGGGCTGCCGAAGCGGAGGCGCTTCGATCTCGGGCTGCGGAAGCAGGGTGACTCGAGGGGGAGGTTTCCTCTCTCCGAGCTCAGGTCTCGGAGGCAGGCAGGCTTCGGGAGGAGGCGGCGGCCAGCGCGGAGTCCCTCCGGGTACGAGTGGCCCAGATGGAGCGGGCTGAGGCGGACCTCACCACTCGGAACGGGGAGATGACCGAGGCCCTTGCTGAGGCAGGGAAGACGGCGGCCGATACCTTGGTGTCTCTCCGGAAGGTGCTGGCGCGCTACGGCACCGGGTGCGGCGCGTTCGACATCGCCCGGGAGTCTTTGCTTCGCCGGGTGAAGTTCATTCAGTCCGCCGTCCGGTAGATACACTTGACCATAACGCAGTACGGCGAAGTGTCTGCTCGGGTGGCCGCTTACGGAATCCTCCGACATCTCGAGGTGTCCGGCCTTCCCCTTCCTTCGCCTTCGAGCCCGCACCCAGTCGTCTTCGTGGGAGATCACCTTCGAACGCCGAGCGTCGTGCTGAATCGATCTTGGCGAGCGCTCAAGGCGGTCAGGGAGACCGAGGGTCCCGAGGCGATCAAATCTTGGCTGGAGGAGGCGCTCCGTGGCCGCGGTCCTCCGGATCCTTCGAAGTCTTCGGCCTCGGCTCGCCGGCCGGACCCGAAGGTGTAACCTCTTTGCGACCTTCCGCTGCGTTAACCTGTAATAGCTTAGGAACTTAATCGCATATTAATAAAGAGTACCTCCTGGGGTTTATCTAGGGTGTCCGCAATTGCGAACGCGATATCGAAGTGCTTGATTTTGACGACGCTCTTCGACATCAATGGGCCATCTTCGAGGTCCTGAAGGCGAACCGGCCTGCACGCTTCGTCCTCCCCCGTAGCGGCGATGGGCGCGTGGATCCTGACATCCTTCGGGGGGTTCTAGGCTTCATCAAGGAAGAAGAGGCAGGGTCCCGCTCTTCGTCCTCATCTCCGGAGCCGGTGGATTGGTCTGACACGGAGGCCAGCTTAGACGAAGCGCCTTCCGGGGGGATAACCTGCGCAGCTGGGCCCAGCTTCAGGAGGATCAGAGGGCCTTTCATGCCCGAAAGAAGGAGGAGGAGCGGAAGAAAAGGAAGGAGAGGTCCGCGTGAAGCGTGCCTGGGCATATGCCTGAAACATGCTCCGGCGCTGGTGGCCCCTCCGGCCGAGGGGGCCTTCGTTTCTTGCTTGGCTTGGATGAAAATTTCTCTTGACTCTTCTTTTCCGTCTTTGATTTGTAATAAACATTGTACGCCCTCCGTGCTTCCGATATGTGCGGTCGAAGCCTTTCGCCTTGCTCCTTCCCTTCCCCCCTTAGCGGGTAGTCGGTTTGCCGGCTGGGCGCTAACCAGCTAGGAGGAAGGCGCGTTGAATGTATCCCACGTACGGGGGCGGCACACTTCGGACGGGATCTAGGAGTCCGAGTGCGAGGGAGTGTCGAGCCGGAGCCCAGGACCCACTAGCGAGGGTGCGTCGAGCCGAAGCTCGGAATTCGATAGCGAGGGTGCATCGAGCCGGAGCTCGGAACCCGAGAGCGAGGGTGCGTTCGAGCCGGAGCTCGGAACCCGATAGCGGGGGTACGTCGAGACGGAGCTCGGAACCCGATAGCGAGGGTGCATCGAGCCGGAGCTCGGAACCCGATAGCGAGGGTGCATCGAGCCGGAGCTCGGAACCCGATAGCGAGGGTGCGTCGAGCCGGAGCTCGGAACCCGATAGCGGGGGTGCGTCGAGCCGGAGCTCGGAACCCGAAAGCGAGGGTGCGTTCGAGCCGGAGCTCGGAACCCGATAGCGTGGGTGCGTCGAGCCGGAGCTCGGAACCCGATAGCGAGGGTGCGTCGAGCCGGAGCTCGGAACTCGAGCCGGAGCTCGAAACCCGATAGCGGGGGTGCGTCGAGCCGGAGCTCGGAACCCGGTAGCGAGGGTGCATCGAGTCGGAGCTCGGAACCCGATAGCGGGGGTGCGTCGAGCCGGAGCTCGGAACCCGAGAGCGAGGGTGCATTCGAGCCGGAGCTCGGAACCCGATAGCGAGGGTGCGTCGAGCCGGAGCTCAGAACCCGATAGCGAGGGTGCGTCGAGCCGGAGCTCGGAACCCGATAGCGAGGGTGCGTCGAGTCGGAGCTCGGAACCCGATTGCTTCGGTGAAGCGAAATTCTTAGAGTCATTGCGCATTTCGTGCTGGGCGAAAATATTTGTCTGGTGAGTTTATTACACAATTAGGATACAAAAGCAGGCGCCATCGGCCGTTAGCGGAATACAGTGACGACTCTACGGAAAGTAGCGCTTCAGGTGCTCCGCATGCCAAGTATGCTTCAGCTCTTCGCCTTCTAGGGTGGCGAGCCGGTAGGATCCCGGTCGCCCAGACCTTGTGATAATGTATGGTCCTTCCCATTTGTTGCCCAGCTTGGTGGGAGCGACCACCGCGCGAAGGACGAGGTGCCCCGGTTGGAACTCATTGCGCTTGACCTTGGGATCGTACCAAGCTTTGGTCTCTTTCTGATATTGGGATAGGTTGGCGACGGCTCGGAGCCGCGTCTCTTCGGCCAGGTCGAGGGAGATGGTGCGCTCGTCTTCGTCCTCGGGTGTTGTGATGCGCAGCGAACCGGCTTGGAGCTCCATTGGGGTCATTGCTTCGTCGCCGAACAAGAGGCGGAATGGAGTGAAAGCCGGTGGCCCGGGAAGTGGTTGTCCGGATGGACCACAAGATCTTCGGCAGCTCGTCGGGCCATAACCCTTTGGCTAAGCCGACGATGCGTTTATTGAGGCCCGAAAGGATGTGCCCATTAGCTCGCTCCACGGCTCCGTTAGACTGGGGATGCCGCACGGCGGCGAAGCAGAGCTGGACTCCCAATTCGTCGCAGAATGCCCGGAAGGGTCCGGCGTCGAACTGCGTTCCATTGTCCAATGTGAGCTGCTTGGGTACTCCGAAACGGCACACAATATTCTGCCAGAAGAATTTCTGGACGCTTCGGGATGTGATGGAGGTCAATGGCTCCGCTTCGACCCACTTGGAGAAATATTCGACGGCGACAACGGCAAAGCGCAGGTTTCCTTTCGCTCTGGGGAGTGGCCCGACGAGGTCCATGCCCCAGCGGGCCAGAGGCCACACAGGGGGGATGGGTAGCAGGCTTGCTGGAGGTCAGTGACTGCGCTGCCCCATCCACTGACAACCCTGGCAGGTGCGGACGAGTTCTTCGGCGTCGGCTACGACGGTGGGCCAGTATACGCCTTGTTGGAGAGCCTTGCCTGCGAGGGCCCGCGGTGCCAGGTGGCTCCCGCACAGCCCCCCGTGGATTTCTCGGAGCATGGCAACTCCGTCCGAGTGTGAGATGTAGCGGAGTAGCGGGGAGCATACTCCGGACTTTTATAGAATGCCATTGATAACCTCGAACGACCTCGCACGGAGCTGCAGGCGAGCTTGGTCTGGGCTAGGATGGTCATCTTCGCTACCTGCGAGCGTGCGCAGGATGGGCTCCCGCCAATCAGCATCAGCCGTACACAGGACTGGAGCTGGCTGTGGTGGCGGTGGGGGCTCGTCCGAGGAGGTGGAGGTGGACGCCTCGCTGCGAGGGGGCGCCAAAGGTTGGGTGAGCTCCTCGAAAAAAGCCCCCGGCGGCAAGGCTTGACCCCCTGCCCCGGCTTTGGCGAGGGCGTCGGCTTGGCCATTTTCGCCTCGCGGAATGTTTTGGATGGATATACCCTTGAAGGCTGCTTCGAACTTGCGGATGGAGTCGAGGTAGGAGGCGAGGTCGGGGTGCTTAGCCCGGAAACTCTTGTCGATGTGCCTGGCGACTACTTGGGAATCGGTCTTGACGACCACACGCGCGACTCCCAGCGCGTGCGCCTTGCGGAGCCCCAAGAGGACTCCTTCGTACTCGGCGATATTGTTTGTGGCCTTGAAGTTCAGCCGAGCAGAATACAGGGCCTGCTGGCCGGATGGGGAGACAATGACTGCTCCGGCCCCAGCCCCCGAGGCCTGGTAAGCACCGTCCGAAAAGACGGTCCAAACCCCTTCGCTTGCTTCGGCGCCCGCGGGTTCGCGGGCCAGCGTCCACTCTGCGATGAAGTCGGCGAGGATTTGGGACTTGATGGCTGTCCGGGCAACGAAAGAGATCCCGAAAGGGGCCAATTCCACCGCCCACTTTCCAATGCGGCCGGTGGCGTCCTTGTTTCGGAACATGTCGCCTAGCGGGTAGGCAATCGGGATGACGACATCATGAGCCAGGAAGTAGTGTCGGAGCTTCCGGGAGGCCATGATGAGGGCGTAGGCCACCTTTTCGAGCTCGGAGTACCTAGCCTTGGCTCCGGCGAGGGCTTCGGAAACGAAGTAGACAGGGCGTTGGATTAGCTTCCCGCCGAGCTCCTCCTCTTGAACTAAAGCCGCACTCGCTGCGGTGCCAGAGGCAGCGAGGTAGACCAATAAAGGGCTGTCGGCTTGGGGTGTGGCGAGGGCCACGAGGCCGGAGAGATATTCCTTGATTTGTCGGAAGCAGTCCTGACACTCGGGGGGTAGAGGACGATAGCTTTGGTGAGTGGGTGTAGAGGACGATAGCTTCTCGACTAAGGTCCCCACGGACGGCGCCAACTGTTGGAACAACGGATCGGACCAGCAGGTTTTCTTGGTGGAAACGAGGATAGTGTATTCAATGCTCCTTGAGCCTGCCTTTACAACTACAGTTGAGGGGCATTTATAGGGTGCCCTACCCGACAGGTCGAGCGCTTCTGGACCACTAGCTGCCAAGTGGCCAGGCCTCGGTCGGTAGTACAGACAAAACAGACTATACACAGTACAGACAAAAAGATTCGACTCTGACACCGTATCATCCGTATCGCGATCTCCTGCACCGCCCGACACGGCCCAGAGGATCGCGATCCTGTCCCCTAGTACACCTATTCTTCTTTCTTTTGCCAATGCTCCTTCCGGCTTCACTGCTGCGAGCCGGGGGATGGCCCCCGGCAATCTTCCCTCGGAGGGCGGCCTCCAGGATCCTTCTCCCGGAGGACGACTTCCGGCATTCTTCTCCCGGAGGGCGACTTCCGGCATTCTTCTCCCGGAGGGCGGCCTCCGGCATCCTCCTCCCGGAGGGCGGCCTCCGGCATTCTTCTCCCGGAGGGCGGTCTCCGGGGGGTCTCGGAACCTCCGGGAGCCTCCGGCTTCTATCCCCGCAGGTCCCGGTCCTTTCGGCGTCGGGCATCGGGCCCCCTAGTTGGGGGTCCCGCTTAGGCTGTCGGGATTATCTCCCCCAACAGTGTCCATGCAAAAACCTCGGACCCTTTCAATGCTTTGAAAATGGGCAAACTTCTCTCCGCAGACCTTGCCAGGAATCTGCTAAGTGCTGCAAGATGACCGGTCAGCTTTTGCACTTGCTTTAAATTCTCTAGGGGAGCCATCTTTTGCAACGCAGTTATCTGAGTGGGGCTAGCTTCGATTCCTCTGCTTGAAACTAGATACCCTAACAATTTTCCAGCTTCCGCCCCGAAGATACATTTTTCGGGGTTAAGACGGATCCCACATGCCCGAAGGCTATTGAATGTTTCTGCTAAGTCTAAGCGATGTTGGTGCTTTAAAGCACTCTTTATTACAATATCATCCATATAGGTCTCTACATTGCGACCTAATTGATGACCTAGAGCCTTAGCAATTAACCTCGAAAAAGTAGCCCCGGCATTTCTTAAGCCAAAGGGCATTCTTACATAACAAAAAACTCCTGAAGGAGTTACGAAGTTTGTCTTGATTTCATCTTCGCGCTTTAACCAGACTTGATGATAGCCGGAGTACGCGTCGAGGAAGCTTAATAACTCCGAACCAGCAGTGGAGTCGACCAATTGATCAATTCGGGGCATGGGGTAGGGGTCGCGAGGGCATGCTTTATTCAGGGATGTAAAATCAATACACATGCGCCACTTCCCGGAAGATTTCTTCTTAACGAAGACTGGGTTGGCTAACCACTCCGTATGGGCCACTTCTCTGATAATCCCAGCCTTCAGCAACTTTTCAACTTCGTCTTTAGCGAGGATAGCTCTCTCCGTAGACAACTTCTGGAGTCCTTGTCTAACAGGCCGGGCCTTCGGGTTCACAAGCAGATTATGCTCAATAATATCCCGACTGACTCCGGTGATATCTTCATCAGACCAAGCAAAGACATCTAAATTCTCCTCAACTACTTTCTATAACGAAGTAGCAACTTCTGAAGGCAAGTTTTTGCCAAATTGAAATAAATATTCCTTGCCATCTTTGACAATAACCTTCGTTGCAATCTCTCCTTCAGGGCTTGGCCTTGGGAAGGATTTATTCGAAGATTCATTGGGAGCAGGAAAATCCTCCGGGTTATCTTGCACATTATTCACCTGTCTCGGATCAAGAGGAGGGCCATGACCATACTCCGCTCTTCGCGCAATGGCCTGATCTCCGAAAACAGTGAGCACTCCCGCCTGTGTGGGCATCTTCATACATAGGTAATTATGATGCGCCACTGCTCCGAATTGATTCAACATGCCTCTTCCAAAGATGACATTGTATGCATATGGAGCATTCACAACATCGAAGATCACTTCCTCTGTCCTGGCCAGTGGCCCCTCTCCGAAAGTTACTTCCAGGCCAATTTGGCGGAGGGCATCAAGAGGGGGTCCTGCAAAGCCTTGTAAAGGACGGGCTGCTGGGAGAAGGTGCTTTCTGGAGATGCAGAGTTGATCAAAAGCTTGGACAAAAATAATATCTACCGAACTCCCTCCGTCAATTAGCACTCTCCGAACCTCAGTTCCTGCTATGTCGGCAGTGATGACGAGTGGGTCTGCATGTGGAAATTTTATACCAGCTGCATCATCTGCGAAAAAAGATATTGGCACATGGGACCATTCGGGCATGGCAGCTGCAGACGAAGAGGTTCCAATATGGCCCACTTCTCTAACATATTCTCTTCTCTGCCTCTTTGACATACTTCCGAGGGTCCCTTCTCTGGAGATGAGGAGGACTACTCTTTTCCCTCGATCTTGCCCCTCTTCTTGCTTCGGAGATGGCATAACATTGACCACCGGAGGCCGTCTTGTAGGGTCAAAGTTCTCTATTCGTGCCACAGCCTGTATAGGCTCTGGATGCACTATGGTCGAAACTCGGTCAGTAGTGCCTCGACCTGAAGTTCTTTCCAAATACTCTCCTCTTAGAGTTAGTATAGATTTGCATGCATCAGTTGCGTGACTCCGATTTTCACCATGAATACAGCAGAAAAAGGTCTGGGCTTTGCCAGCCGGTTTCCCTGGCGGCCTCCAGCCGCTGGTCTTGCTTCCTGAAGGTTGCGGAGCCCTTTGGGCAAACTTCTGCGGAGGTGCGATGTTCAAAACTTCTGAACGAGAATGCTTTTGCCCCCGACGCCTGTCATGCTGAGCTTCGAAGCTAGGCCCTTGCGGCTGTGCTGAAGTTTTCACTTCCAACTTAACTTCTTGCAGTATCGATGGGGTTGCAGCAGTTCTTTGAAGCCATCCCTCTTCTGACCTTGCATATTCTTCGAAATAAGACATCAACTGAGAAACAGAAGATATATTTTTCCAGTGAAGTTTATCAAGGAGGCCTGCATGAATAACTCCCTCTCAAGCTGCGTCAACTATAGAAGA
>JAAALK010000285.1:12732595-12789499 GCA_019279435.1 Zizania palustris
CGACCAGCTTGACTTGGTCAGTCTGACCGACTTCTCTATTTTTTCGTCTAATCGGCTTTAGTTAGTCGATTAAATCTAACACTACTTATTTTCGGTTAATTAGGTTATATTTCAGTAATATAATTGAATTGCCTGGTGACTCTGTTATTCCCGCTTACCACTATTTAAGGGTAATCGGAACGTGACGTCAGCGTCTTGCGACGTTTCTGGGTTTATCCTTGAAACGTCTGCACGCTTTTGGATCTTCGAACTGGCCCAAGTGCGGGGGCACATTTTTGTGTCCACAAGAAGTATAGCAGGTGATGAAGCAGATGGTCGATTGTTCGAGTCACGTGTTGTAGCTAGAAGCGGTGAAAACCCAAGATGAGGTGATACTTGTCGAAGGTACCTCCTGAGTCGCTTTCGGGATGAGTCATCAGCCACGTCACAGCAACTTGAACAGCTATGGGTGGAAGAATCTGATTTGACCTCGAGGCTAGATGGGGTCCGGGCGAAGATTGCCGAGAAAGAGGGCACTCTGGTCTCCTTCCTAGCTTAGATCCAGGCCTAAGAGCATCGACTCGCCGGTGCCATCCGCCATGCACAATGCTGATGTCGCACCATTCAAAACATCACCGGCTCGAACGCCGAAGATCGGGCCATCCTTTGGAGCATCAATGCGATTCGGCTGTGGGCGATTGAGGCAATTCATCGCGCTCTTCTTTAAATTTTTCTTTGTATGACGCCGCAGAATGTTGTGTAACCATCATACTTTTTAATGCATTCATTGTTGACCCCCAAATCGATCTTGAGTTTTTGTGTCTAAGGATGATGTTTTACCATCGACCGTTTAAAGGTGATACCATCGGTATCAGCTATTTTAATGCTTGTGTGTAGACTTTTAGGTACTTATCCAAACGCTCGAGAAATACTTCTTCAAATATTTTCCATTCAACGCCTTCTCGAACACTTATCCATCTAATCTCTTGATCAAGTAGGCATTACCAGGCACCGCTCAATGTATTCAAAATGGTCCTTCCCAATTAGGTTGTTGATAGCAAAAAATGGCATTAATGGCTGAGATTGTCAAAATATCAATTTTGGTGATTCGGGCCAAAAATACACATGTCTGGGGTCAGGCCGAAGCCCTACAAGGTCGAAGGTCCATTGGGCTATGGGCTCCGAAAGCCTCTGGACAGCCCATGGCCTTCGGCCAGGAAGCCTTCGGAGGCCCACGCCACCGAAGCTTCGGCCCGAGAAGCAGGCTTCGATGGGCCTGGCCGAAGCCCACTTCGGTAGAGACTGAGTTGGATATGATTCCGGCTAAGTTTTAGCTCTATCCAAGGTAAATTATAGCAGATTAGATCAGAAGTTTGGCCCCTATAAATAGAGAGGCGAGGCCAGCTTAGAGAGCCCCCCCCAACACAAATCAAACACAAAGCCCTAGCATTGATCGCATTTATTTACCTTTACTTTTCTATACCTCTTCGTGGGTTTGCCTGGAAGCCCTCCGCCGACCACTTCGGAACAGTGGTAATCCTTGTTACTTCGCTTGTGAAGTATCCGTTAATCTACGTAATAGATTTCTATCACCTTGTTACTTCGCCTGTGAAGTATCCGCTAATCTGCGTAATAGATTGCTACCTTCGCCACTAGTGCAACACTTAGTAGAATTCGGTCCTCAGGCTAAATTGGTACTTCGAACCTTCTTTGTTGCAGGTTCCCACGTTTGGAGCTACTTCGTCGGAGGTGTCCAGAGCTGAGAGATCGGTTTTGGAGGTCGTCAAGACACCCTTTGGCGAGATTATAGGCTTCGACAACAGGCTTCGCCAGCACACTTCGTCACAACAGGCTTTGCCACGCTCGTACTCTGCTCTGGACGAAGTCACGCACGCGCGTGGCCCTCACATCATTATTCTGTAATTTACCGTAGCGAAGACCTCACGCCGAACCCCGCTGTTCGGAG
Organism: Zizania palustris; assembly: GCA_019279435.1. Taxonomy (NCBI): domain Eukaryota; kingdom Viridiplantae; phylum Streptophyta; class Magnoliopsida; order Poales; family Poaceae; genus Zizania; species Zizania palustris. The sequence goes on from JAAALK010000285.1 coordinate 12,734,541, forward strand.
GTGATGGTCGTGTCCAGATCCATTCGGGGTTCATCTTCGGCCGGATCAGACCGAATGTCGAAGGCACCCTTCGGCGGGATACTTCACACCAAACGCCGAAGGTATATTTCGGCGACCCCTTCACACCAGACTTCGAAGTAGACAGGCTCTGACCAGTTTGCTGATTTTATTCTATTTAATATACTTCTTTTGGCTAATTGGATTATTTTGTGTGATCTGATTGCCTGGCGACTCCACCCCCCTTATCACGACTAAGGGTAGTCAGAACGAGACGTCGGTGCTGCATCACGCTTAGGCTTGTCCCTAAGTATCCGCACACTTTTGGATCGTTGAACTGACCCAAGTGCGGGGGCACGTTTTCGTGTCAACACACTTTGGCGACTCTGCTGTGGAGAAGCTACGCCAACATGACGAGTACATCTACATCGGCCACCGGTACATCTACATCGACTACTATGTCCACACCGCCGATGGACACAATAGGAGGTGTGGATATCGACAACCGCAACATCTTGACACCTACACTTGAAAGTATCCTCGCAAAAGACCGAGCAGGGATCAAGGCAAAGTTAAAGGCACTCCAAGACATGATGCTTGGGGGCTACGTCAAGACGCGCGCAGGCTTCATCAAGCGTGACATCGTCACCCCCAACCTCACTCAGGTCCAGGTGACACCTGTATCGCCTTGTTTATCTTCTTTAGAGATTGAGCATAAAATAGCCGCATCAGTAGATCAAGCCGTTAGCGCTTCGCTAGCTAACCGTCTAGATTCGGCAGTCAGTTCCCAAGTAGAGGCAACCCTTAGAAGGTTCATCTTTACTGAGGCCGTACCCCCGGTACCTATTGCTAGTGCACCTCCGGTATACCATGTGTACGGTAAAACCGACGACGGCACTGGCATGACCGTGATGTCTCTGGCCTACACACTTATGGTCGAGACTAGTCATTATACTTGAGGCCAAACTAACACTGTGCACCAGGCACCACCACATGCACCGATACCTGTGTTGCCCGCACCACATACGCAGGCACCCGGACACGAGCACGTCATGCAGATAGCGCGCAGGGAAGAGACCCATGGCCGTCACGCCGATATCCCACCACGTGGCGCGCCCCCGCATGAGAGGCGCGCGCAGGCAACAAGACAAGATGACATGGAGGAGCGGGTCTGCGCACTGTTTAGGGAGTGTGCCGGCTTCGTGCCCAAAGGACGGGTTAGGGTTTACCATAAGCCATACCCCGATAATCTAGATACAATACCCTACCCCGCGGCTATAGAATCCCTGAATTCACCAAGTTCGACGACGAGGGTAGCAAGACCACACTAGAGCACGTTAGTCAATTTTTGGCACAATGTGGAGAAGTTAGCGCGATGGATGCTCTAAAAGTAATACTATTTTCTCTCTCGCTATCCGGCACTGCTTTCACGTGGTTTTCGGTGCTCCCACCGAACTCCGTTCAGACGTGGGATGATTTAGAATGGAAATTCCATGATTACTTTTACACAGGTGAAACAGAACTTAGGCTTTCACACTTGACATCGGTTAAGCAGAAATCTAACGAGAATGCCTCCGAATATATCAAGTGTTTTAGGGATACTAGAAACCAATGTTTTAGCCTTAATATTTCAGAAAGGGACTTGGCGGAACTAGCTTTTAATGGGTTGCATTCCGAGATTAAAGAGAGGTTAGATAACCAAAACTTTTAGAAGTTAGCCAAGTTTTACAGCAGGCTCTGGTCCAGGAAGACTGAACAAAAGATAAAAAAGTTTATTAAGACGTTTAACAAACCTAGGGTTGAAATCAGCATCATGGAACGCTCTAACGAGGAGGAATCAGAAGAAGAGGATTCGGCCGACATGTACACGGCCGAATGGGTTTGGAACGCTAGGAATAAACCTGTCACTTGCTCCGAGTTACGGCCATCTCCCACAAAGAATCGACCTAGTGAGGTCAAGTACTCATTTGATATAACTAAGTGTGATAAATATTTGATTTTCTCTTATAAAGTCAGCTTCTCAGGTTACCTAAGGGTCAAGTCATTCCACCTACCGATGAGTTAAAGAAGCATCCGTACTGTAAGTGGCATGATTCACATTCACATAATACTAACGACTGCAATGTTTTTCGGTGATAGATCCAATCGGCCATAGAAGAAGGACGATTGAAGATAGACCATAATCCGAAGATGAAGCTGGATAAAGATCGTTTTCCGTCAACGCCGTCGACCTCAGCGAGAAGAAGGTGTTGATTCAGCCAGAACAGGTCGAGTCGGCTAAGGGGAAGGATGTAATTGTTGGAGAGCTGCGCACTCGCATGCTCATACCGAAGAACCCCGAGGTAGGAGTGTGGAAATGGAACATTAACACCCCTTCGGCTAAGGCTCAAAAGAGGCCGAAGGTAACATACAACATGCTGTTGGACAAGCATCGAAGAAGGGCCAGGGAAGCAGGTCCCCGCACCAAGAAGCTGGTACAACCGAAGGGTCCAAGACTTTCGGAGGGTGACTTCGGACCAAAGTAGCCGAGCTCTCCGCACAACGGTTTCAGGCCACATTGGCCTGACGCCCCATTCGGCGGCTTCGAGCCTCAATGGTCGAACCCCCCATGCGGTGGTTTCGAGCCTCACTGGCCAAACCCCCTATACAGTGACTTTGGCCCCCAGTGGCCGAACCCTGCACCGTTTTGGATGAACTCTCCGACGGGGGGCTTCGGCCCGCACTGGCCGAACGTACCTCCGGCGTGGTGGGACCCTTCGTTGGTATGGTCTGAGACACCGTCGACTCTGCCGAACCCCCCTCCGGGTAGCGGGTTTGGCTCACAGTGGGCGAGGCCGCTAGAGCCACCTATGCCTCTACCGTACAAGTGGGCAGGAACTCCATGGGCTCCGCACGTGTCTGGGTTAGAGTACCCTCCGAAACTTAACACTATACCTTATTTTCCTTCAGAGTGTTATGGATGCAGGAACAAGCAGATGCAGCGGAGGGGGACATAGTCAACAGACTATCCATGGTGCCTCCAAATCGGACCATACAGAGCGAAGCTGAAGGGTACAGGCGTGAGGAGGTCGAGGAAAGGGAGTCCGAAGCCGTCACCATCAGAGTGGGGTCTCAGAAAGTCTCAATCCCGAAGACTTTGTCGCCGAAGTCTGACGGAGGTAAGTCCCATGCTTCAGCCGGGCTCTGCACCGAAGCCTAGTTCGATCGGCCGAACGAGGCCGGTCTAACTACCGGGGTCCGTGTCGAAGGCCCCTTCGAGCATAGGGTGCACGAGGCCGAAGGGCGCAGTACCACTTCGGCCAGAGTTAACAGAAGCCGGGTAGTAGCACCCGGCACCAAGTCGCAGCCGTCTTGGGCACCTCCAGGCATGTCCAAATCACAGAAGAGATGCCTACAATGACTACGAGCACAGGAGATGTGCAAGAAGGAAGCCGAGGATGAGCACGACGCTATCTTCGAGGAAATCCACCCTCGGCTAGCTACAAGACATATATGGAGGGAGAAGTCGGTTGAGATAAACAACCCGGCTCCTAGTCTGAGCGACGACGACGATTACTCATCCGTCTCCGAGGGGCCCACGCCCTAGGCGATGGACATCAACATCGTCACGCTGCCCACCGAGTTCACCCTACCACAGGACGAGGCCGAGGTCGCCCAATTAAACCTCGGCCCACGCAATGCCATCTTCGAGAAGCCAGAGGACTCGTCTCACCATCTGAAACCCCTCTACGTCAGAGGTCACATTGATGGAAAGTCGATTTCTCGGATGCTCGTCGATGGCAGCGCCACTGTTAACTTAATGCCTTACTCGTTGTTGAAGAAACTTGGTAGGGGCGAGGATGATCTGAATAAGACTAACTTGATGCTCAACGGCTTCAACGGCGAGAGCTCCGAGGCCAAGGGCGTACTCTCCATGGAGTTGATGGTGGGAAATAAGACATTGCCAACGGCATTTTTCGTCGTCGACGTGCAAGGTAACTACAGCGTGTTACTCGGGTGTGACTAGATTCATGCAAATTGCTTCATTCCTTCTACCCTACACCAGTGTCTGATTCAATGGGATGGCAACGAGGTAGAGGTCATCCCCGCGGATACTTCGGCCCAAGTAACATTGGCCGATGTATCGGTTGACGTCATCCATAATAAAGTAGAGTGTCTGTCAAGTAGAGATCTTTCGGATTACGATTTTGTTAGCATATCCAGAGGGTGTTTTGTACTAGTGTCTGTAAAGCCGGCTGGAGTAGCACGGCTGTTTTGTATTAATAGTCATGTCTAGCAAGAGTAATCTAGATTGGCTAAAGTCTCGTGTGGAGCAATATCGGTCTAGTAAAGATGGTATTGCTAAGGCCATCGGAGACTTTAGCGAAGTAGAGAAGTTAGGACAAGGTTTTGCGTCGGCCGATCCCTTGGAGGAAGTTGACATAGGTAATGGTAGCATCTCGAGGCCGACTTTTGTAAACCAACATTTACAGCCTGATGAGAAGGCTGAAGTAATAAAGTTACTTCGGTCGTATGTTGATTGTTTCGCATGGGAGTATAGCGAGATGCCAGGGCTAAGTCGCGAGCTCGTGGAGCATCGGTTTCCTATCAAGTCCGGATTTAGGCCTTATAAGCAGCCTCCTTGTCGCTTTAACTTGGCCGTCTATGACCGAGTTAAAGAAGAAGTAGAGCGACTACTCAATGCTGAATTTATTAGGCCATGCAGATACGCGGAATGGGTTGCTAACATTGTACCTATAGAGAAGAAAGGGAGCGGCAAGATACAGGTATGTATTGATTTCAGGGATCTGAACAGAGCCACCCCAAAGGACGAGTATCCAATGTCGATGACCGACATGCTAATCAACAATGCTTCAGGACACAAGGTACTAAGTTTTCTTGATGGAAATGCTTGTTATAATCAAATCTTTATGGTCGAAGATGACGTCTACAAGACTGCCTTTCGATGCCCTGGCTTTGTCGGTTTGTTCGAGTGGGTCGTCATGACTTTTAGTTTAAAGAATGTTGGCGCCACGTATCAGCACGCTATGAACTTAATCTTTCATGACTTGCTAGGGGTTATGTTAGAAGTTTACATCGACAATGTTGTAATCAAATCAGATGCTATGGGAAACCATTTAGCTGATTTGAAGGTTGCTTTTGATAGAATGCGACAGTATGGTTTGAAAATGAACCCACTCAAGTGTGCTTTTGGTGTGTCGGCAGGTAAGTTCTTAGGTTTCATGATTCACGAGAGAGGCATAGAAATTGATCCTAAGAGGCTTGAGAAGATTAGAAACATTGCAGCGCCGACATGCAAAAGGGATGTACAGAAGCTGCTAGGCAAGATGAACTATTTGCGTCGCTTTATATCCAACTTGTCCGGCAAGATTGATGCCTTTGTCCCCATACTCTGGCTATAGAACGAAGCCGAGTTCACTTGGGGGGCAAGCCAGCAAAGTGCTTTTGAGAAGATCAAGGAGTGCTTGTCATCACCGCCTATGGTGAGAGCACCCAAAGTCGGGATTCCATTTCGGCTATACATCGTTGTTGAAGATAGCGTGATTGGGGTCGTGCTAACCTAGGAGGTAGAGGGAAAAGAGTACATCATCACATTCTTGAGCCGCCGCCTGCTGGACGCCGAAACCAGGTACGCGTTTGTGGAACGTTTGTGTTTATCACTTTACTTCACGTGCACCAAATTACGCCATTATCTTCTCCCCACTACATGTGTTGTGGTTTGCCAAACCGATGTTATAAAGCACATGTTATAGAAGCTGATTCTAAGTGGAAGAATCGGAAAATAGGCTTACGCGTTGATCGAATATGATTTGGCCTACGAACCGCTTAGAGCTATGAAAGGCCAAATTGTAGCCAACTTTATAGTTGATCACCGCATAGATGTCGGCTGGAGTAACAATGTTGCTCTAGTTGAGGTAGTGCCATGGAAACTCTATTTTGATGGTTCGGCTTGCAAGAGTGGCCAAGGTATTGGAGTGTTTCTCATATCACCTAATGGAATGCACTTTGAGACTTTGGCCCATCTAGAATTTCCTTCCACTAATAACCAAACCGAATATGAAGCTTTATTGCTAGGTATTGAATTACTAGAATCTGTAGGTGCTAGACATGTCCACGCGTATGGTGATTCCTTGTTAGTAGTGCAACAAGTAGCTAAGAGTGCTCAATGCTTTAACGACTTGCTGAATAGTTACTTGGATAAATGTCTAGACATAGTTGTTGTTTTGATGACTTCAAAATCTCGCACGTGTCAAGAGAAGCCAATTCGATTACAAATGATTTGGCTCAGCAAGCATCTGGCTACCAAGTCAGGAGAGGGAAATTTTTTGTATTGGAGAATCCAATGCTTGGTCTCACTGCCGAAGCTAGTGACAGCAGGCAAGCACACCCTCCGGGTCGGACACCTCCGGCTGTCGAAGGTCACTACGTGTCGAGGTTCCTGGACCGGAGTACTCTGCCCACTGAGGGACCTGGCGTGCCGAAGGCTGTAAGCAGAATGTCCCCGCATGGTGAGGGCTCCCGAGAGTCCGACCCCCCTAGAGGGCTTCGGCCCAGCACACTCCGAATGACCAGCCCCGCCAGGCTTCAGCAGGAGCAGGAACGGCTCGGGGGGCACCCCGAAGTCAGTAATTTAGAAATTTTTTCAGAAGGTGAGCCAGCGAGACCCTTTGAAACCTGTAAGGGTGATTGGAGAATCCCAATCGTCTAGTATTTGAGAGACCATAGCCAAAGGGTTGATCGGAAGGTTCGGCAACAAGCATTCAAATTCGTGTTGATAGACGACACATTGTACCGCCGAACCATCGATGGAGTACTATTAAAGTGCTTAGACCACGAACAATCCCAGGTGGCTATGGGAGAAGTCCATGAAGGACTTTGCGGCACTCATCAGTCGGCTCAAAAAATGAGTTGGATGCTCAAAAGAGCAGGTTTTTATTGGCCGACTGTGAGTGAAGATTGTTTCAAGTACTATAGAGGGTGTGAAGCATGTCAGAAGTTTGGCAATATTCAGTTGGCTCCTGCCTCATTTCTCAATCCTATTGTCAAGCCATGGCCGTTTTGAGGTTGGGGTTTAGACTTCATCGGCCAGATTCACCCTCCTTCCTCAAAGGGGCATCGGTTCGTGTTGATGGTGACGGATTACTTCACTAAGTGGACCGAGGTCGTACCTCTCAAGAACATGACTCACAATGTGGTACGTGATTTTATCTTGAAGCACATCATACATAGATTTGGCATTACTCAAACTCTTGCTACAGATCAAGGTTGCAACACCCCAAATTTTCAAAGAAATAAAAATATCAATTAATATATTTTTCTAGAATTATTAATTTTGGAAATACCTTTAATACCCTCCTTAACTATTTTGAACCACAACCTAGATGAAATGACCAAACCAGGGGCTGAAAAATTTTGTATATGATCCTAAGGCTAAGATATATTTTTGAGAATTTTTACAAATTTTTATCAACCTTGGAAGTAGCCCTAAGATTTTAATATATTTCTTGGAATTATTTTTATTCAAAAATACTTTGAAACAGTAATGGACCTCCCTCCTCCCTTTCTCTCTCTCTCGGCTGGCCTAGCCCATCACCCTCACCTGCCTCAGGCTGACAGCCCGACCCCACCTGTCGGCGCCAACCGCCCCCTCTCGCGCCCGAGCCCGACCCCACCCGTCAGCCTCCTCACTCACTCACTCGCGCCCGCTGCCCGGTGGCCCCCATCTGTCAGGCCCTTCATCCCCGCGAGATCCACCCCCAAATCCCCCCTCGCCGGCCGAAGCCCTAATCCCGCCTCGGATCCGCCCCCACCGGCCCCCTCCCTTTAATCCATCGCCGACAATGAATTCCCCTCAACGCGCCGATCGTTTCCCCCTCTTCAATTCCGACCAATTCGCGTCCAGATGCGTTGAACCCTTGCAACCGAGCTCACCGGCATTTAAAAACACGTTTACTCCCGGCCACCATCAATTACGCACCCTCTGCCCCCACCGATGACCCTATTTAAACCCCCTGGTCGTCCGCATTGCACCCCTACGCTCACACGCTACGAGAACAAACAGAGCACTTGCATTTCGAGTTTTAGTGCACCACCGCCGCCCACACTCCAGCCGTCGCTCGCCGTCGCTGGATTCCCCCTCCATCCTCGCCGACCGCACCGCTGTGACCGCAAGGACCTCACCGACCTCGGCCACCGCTCCATCGCCGACGAACCCCGCCAGAACGCCATCGCCGACGAGGACCCGAACACCTTCGCCACCCTCGCTCGTCGCCGGCCACGCTCCGACGACCCCAAGTCCCCTCCAATGGTACCCTCTTGACCCCCGCAGTGTACTGGTTCCGTTTTAGCCCTTAGAACCGACCGTCGTAGCCCGCCGTGGCCATTGTACCGCTTGCCGTCGCCGGAGAAGATGACCGGCACGTGTCGAGTACCCGTGTCGTGTCAGATTCAATCCCGACCGTATGATCGCGATCGAGTAGCGCCAGCTTCACCACGTGCGTGATGTAATCTGCACCGTCGGATCTAATCGAAGCTGTATGTTTTAATCTCGTGCGTCCGTTAGTTTTTAAAACCCGCATTTAATCTGGATCGTCCATCGCGTACCGCTTCGACGTTTTAATCTCAGCCGTCCACGTCACTTTAACTCCCCCGCCTCGCCCTCGCGCGTTGGATCTAGATCCAACGGTCTAGATCAATCCGGCGCACGTGCACAGTGCGCGGGTTTACCGTGGGCCTGGCTCACCGTGGACCCGAGGGGATTTAAATTTAAAATAAATTCCAAAAACTGTTTTAAACTTGTAAAATTCATATCTGGCGCATTTTAACTTCAAAAATTACCATTCCAATTTCTGAAAAATTGTAATAATATCCTCTACATGATAATGCAATAAAAACAATATGTTTACTTTGAATATTTCATTTTTATTTAATAAAGTATTCAAATGCCCTTAGGGTAAAAATGTAAATTCAATTATTTAAACTTCAGTAAAGTTTATCTTTATTCCTTTCTGTTCATACACTGAAAACCACTAATTTTTCCATGAACTTTTCATTTTAAATTATTTAGAAAACTTAAAATGAGATTATTCACATTTAAAATCATCTTTACAAAGAACAATATTTCATCATAAGTTCATTTTAAATTATTTATAAAATAAATTTCAGAAACTTAACAACATGGTTTTCATTAAATTACACCAATTTAAACCTATGTGCTTGTTGTGTGATTTTATATTGTTTAATCAAATGTTGTATTTATTTTATTTTTACTTTATTTATATTGGGAAGACAACGATGCCGCCGAGGTGCCAGAATATTTCCCGGAAGATCCTCCCTCTCCCCTCGCTGAACAAGGCAAGTCACCAAACCAATCTTTTGAGCATATTGAACCCCTGTTTTACTAAACTATCGCTAAAACACATAGAATATACATGCATTAGTGAAATGAAACCCTTACAATATATTTATTAGGATCCCCCGACCTTGATGTGCAACCCAAGCCATGCTCTCTAGCCTAAACTCCTTGTCACCATATAATTAGTATTATTAGCTAGTGTCCAATGTATTAACACGATTGCTATAGGATTAAAAATAAGTCATAGCGATTGGTTCTACTAGATGATCCCCGTTATTCTCATCTTTGGAATTATGTCGGTGTTGGAGTTGTGGTTGTGAGTGAATGCATGGTGGGTTCCGGGTGCAAGCTAGGGCATTGCTCGGTAGCACCCGGGGCACTATAAGGACCGGTCTGCGGGATCCGTTGCAATACACTTTCGTACTAACCACAAGTCTAATGGGTAAGTCCTAACTAAGGTATGGAGTGTTCCAAACCGAGGCCACCATTTGGAGATGGGTCAAGCAGCACCTGCGGGTGGCTTGTACCGACGTGGCGCGAAAGGGGGTGCAACGTTAGCCGGGATGCGGCCCGGCGCACGGCGAAACCTAGAGCGGGTGGTTATCGCTTGGAGCATTTTATGCTGAGGTTTTGGCATGAGTTCCCATGGTATGGGTCATCTCGTTTGGGATGAGTGCGTGCCTTGTGGGTACAGTAGTACATCTCTGATCAGAGTCATAAATCTTTTCGAAGAGCCGAGCCCACGGTCAAGGGTGGGTTGTGTGACATCCCACAGTTAGATTATTTTGAATATGGATGTGCATGTTGGTTTGACATGTAAGGACTGTTGTGCGAGGAGGTAAAACGTACTCCTCGAGTTAGATGATGTTATTGTTGTTCATGTTTACTTTTCGCATGATAAAATTTGACTACATTAACTGCCATAACTGAAAATGTACTTTTCCACACTTTTAGCCAATTATCCTTACTTTGTTATTACCTTGCATTATTACCTGCATTTGCGGTGGCTTGTTGAGTACTTTTTGTACTCATACCCGTTGAACATCACAGAGGATGCCTACTATGAAGACGGTCTGGAGTAGCGACCCAGTCAAGCAGAAAGATCTTGAAGAAGGCGTTCGTCATGCATTTTAATTATCTTTATTACTGTTTTTATTAAAACTCTGATGTGATAAATATGGTCTGCGTACCATGAATATTGTCGTATGTACGATTGTCGCATGATGAACCTCTTGTATTATTGTTTTTCTATGGAAATTCAATAATGTTCCAATTTCGATAAATCGGGGCGCCACAAGATGGTATCAGAGCCAACTTGATTGTAGAAAGCCAAACAGACCCGCTTAGCCAGTAGCCACAGAAAATTATTTCTCGAAAATCTACTTTATAAACTTTGTTCCTCTCCTCACTTTTCTTCAACTTGTTGTTTTTGAAGATGCCTGTCTACCAAGTGCACAGCTATTGCCGCCACTTTGAGGGCTTCGTCAGGGAGCTCTGCATGATGCTCACCTTCCTCGGGTTCCTCTTCGAACCCGAATTCCAAGGAGTATACATGGAAGAGTTCGCCGGACCTTGCGACGTCTCCCTCACCATCCTTGGCTCCGGAGAGCATCTTGTAGGACCGAAAGTAGCGACCAGAGGGGGGGTGAATGGGCGCCTTAAAAATTCTTTCGAATCAATGGCCTGTTCCCAATACCCAACGCACCTCAAAAGACTACGCAGCAGAAAATGAACAGAAGGCCTAAGTCTAAAGGTATCTAACCTAGAAGCAACTGATGATAAACAGAGAACTATTAAAGTAGTGCAACTAGGCAGATGAACACGGTGTAACAGGCCTAAACTTCCCAAAGAAATAATCTAAGTATATGTAAGGTGAAATGAGAAGTTACTGTCCAAATTTGTCTCCTGTTCGGAACTTGACGAAGCCTGCTTCGCCCGTCGAGGTCTGCTTCGGAGATGGTGACGAAGCCTGCTTCGGAGGTCAGTTGCGAAGCTTGTCCGAGATGCCAAAGGTATTTCGGTCTAACCTAGTTCGAAGAAGCAGGGAGCAAAGTAAGCTTCGGACCGAAGTGACAGAGTCGGAGCCTGCTTCGAAGTGTGCACTTCGAAGACAAAACTTCGAACACAGCTCCGAACCGAATGCTTCGAAGCAAAACCTTCGAACAGAAAGCTTCGAACACAACACACAAACGGACTACCTTCGAACAAAGAAGCAAAGCCTGTCACACGACTGAAAACCAAACCCGAATCCTATACTCTACCTCCGAAAAGAGCAAGCTTCGAAAAGAGAAGCGAAGGGTGATACGCCACACAAAAGTTAGTGTGAGGCCTAGAGGAACTACAAGCTTCGAACCCAACTTCAAAAACTATCGAGGTATGGACTTCGAACAGCTAGACCCGAAGCCCCTTCGCACTGTCGATCGAAGTATGCGATGCTGTCCGTTCAGAAAATACTTCGAGGCTTGGCAACACAGGACGCAAACCGAAGATAGAAGATCGAACGAAGCCTTCGAAGATGAAAGATCGAAGCCTACCTCACGGAGGTGAGGGGCTTCGAACAGAGAAGGGCTTCGCCAGAAACACAGCCAGAAAAGGTGATAGAGCCTGTCAGCTTCGATCAAAAAGCTGTGCAGTAGAAGGTAAAAAGCTGCACAGAGCACTGTAGCTGCAGTAAAGCAGTACTACTTGCAACAGCAAGAACTAGTACTACTAGCGTGAAGAACACACCCAGCCGAAGCTTCCAAAGCCTCAAAAATCATGGGAAAACTTGCTATGAAAATGAAATGTAGCCATTAAAACCATTGCAGATGCTGCACACAACAAAATAGGGCCTTTACTGCAACATTAAATGCAAGGCATTAAACACAGGAGCAAAAACTTCCTAGCGGCGCAAGCAAGGAGCAAGAGAAGAGAGAGGCAAGGCAAGAGACAAAAAGTGACCCAATAGAGTGGATTTGATTTCAGCCAAAAGGGTAGTCCAAACCCTAGGGATTGGGTCCTATTTATAGGCAGCCCAACACTAGGAATATTCTACCAGCCCCTTAGGGTTTTTACAGACGCAATAATAAATGAAAAGACTCTACTGCCCTTAGGAATTTTTACAGACACGACTGACTGACTGTGGGCCTAGAGTTACAGATGACTTATCCGGAAGCTCAGCTTTCGTAGCGACTACGGCTTCTCTTCTGGACAGTCGGATACAAGATCGACGGTTGTCAGTTTTGCGCCGAAACTGACAAAGCCTCCACCGGCTTTGCACCAGGTACCCGGATTGGGCCGGCCTGACTCCACAGCTCTCTCAGCCCGGCAATCACTCACTGCCCGTGTACCTGAGTCAGTCCTAGTCAACAACCCAGTGGGTCTTCTACTGCTTCTGGCCCATGCACCTGGATTGGGCCAGCCCGACTTCGCAGCCTCCTCTGCCCGACAGTCGCTCGCTGCCCGTGTACCTGAGTCACACGCGGCCCATGAAACAGCAGATCTCCTCTCTTCTTTAGTCCTCTTTGACTATCGTTGACAATGACTCATCACATCTGGAGCCATGAGGCCCACGCTATTCAGCATGGCTCCTCAATCTCCCCCTTGATGAGTGCATTGTCAACACTCCTCTTCTTCAGCTCTTCAGCACCTGCGAACAAATGTGGAAACACGAAAACAAAACACAAGAAAACAGAGAAGAAGAAAAATAAGGTAAAAGTTTAATCCTAATGACCAAAAACCAAACAAAAGCAAGAAACGGTCATTATGGTTAACCAAAACGTAAAAGCTCAAAATGAGTGTGAGTTCAGAACAACAAGGATATTAACAGAGTAAGAACTCCCCCTTAAACTCTGATCCCAAATTTTCTCCCCCTTGTTGACAAGTGAACTCATCAAGCACTCAAAAGAGACACAGACTCCCCCTGAAATGCAACTCCCCCTCAAAATATGCAGTGAATTCAACTTGAGTGCAGAAGGAGTGTAGAAAACATGCTTCTCAGATATGATTGACTGCAATTACAACATCTAACAGATACAGCAAAAGAGATACTGTCTAAGACACATGGCATGATCAGTGCAATAGATGATATCTAAGGAAAGTCAGTAGCACGCATTTTTCAGTTTTGGCAAACAAAAGCATCACCACATTTTCTAGTTAACAAGCAAGGTAAAGCATGAGATGCAGAAGCTAACTGATATCTACCAAGATAAGCAATCCAAAACAAACGTGCTTCAGCGAACTTGTTATCTTTTAAAAGTTCAGGCTTTTTCAATTTTCCTTTTTCATTTCTGCCAAGGGTTATTTGCATGTCAAACCTTATGCTAACCGACCAAGTCAAGCCTAGGCCAGAACTGGACCATCAGAAGCTTAAGACATTGATCTGGCATACACTAAACTGTCCTTGTTCATACCAAAGTGCTATGGTAAGCAGTCCAGAACAATGCAATGCGACAAAGCAAACCCACTTGGATCTTTTCAACTCAAGCATAAAAGGCATGGAATTTTCATTCATTTTGATTTTTATCATTTTTATAGCTCATTTTCCATGTTAAAGCATAAAGATGTCCAAGTTGCATATCTGCATCTATGTGATGAACTAGCTATAAGGCATGTAACAGATAGCAAAAACACTCAGCCTACGCATGCTAGTTACCAGAAGCAATGGTGATCATTTTTCAGGTTTAAAGCATAAAAGCCATGCATATGACAGATATCAGATATATCAAGTGAACTGAACCAAAGCATGATCATTGACAAGTAATCAAAAACATGTACCAGCTAGACTAAGTAAAGCAGTTCAATCATATAACAGAAGCAAGCTCAAAAGTGTGATATGTGAATACGCAAGATATGAACACACACAGAAAGACTCAAGAAAAGAGTAAAGAAGAAAGAAAACTGACGCAAAATATCCTAAAAAGGATACACAACACCCAAATCCCCTCGTAAACGCTCAAAGGTAGACTGATCTAGGGGTTTGGTGAAAATGTCAGCTAACTGATGATGGGTATCAACATGAACAAGGTCAATGACACCTTTCTCATACTGATCCTGCAAAAAGTGAAAGCGCACATCAATGTGTTTGGTTTTTGAATGGAGACATGGGTTTTCCCCTACACTAATTGCACTGGTGCTGTCGCAAAACAAAGGAACTCTGGTAGGAAAGAACAACCCAAAATCTCTCAAAGTGGAAATCATCCAAACCAACTGTGAGCAGCAGCTAGCAGCAGCTACATACTCAGCCTCAGTGGTCGAAAGAGCAACTCCAGATTGCTTTCGAGAAGACCAAGACACAAGAGACGAACCAAGAAACTGGCAAGTACCGGAAGTCGACTTGAGATCCAACCGACACCCACCAAAGTCAGCGTCCGAAAAGCCAGATAAATCAAGAGATGATGATGCTGAATAATAAAGACCAAGATCAGGCGCATAGGTAAGATACCTGAAGATACGCTTGACAGCTTGCCGATGAGACGCGCGTGGTGAGGACTGGAAGCGCGCGCACAGTCCCACGGCGAACTGAATGTCTGGTCTGGTCGCCGTCAAGTACAGTAGCGAACCGATCATCCCTCGAAACTCCCTTTCATTGACCTTGACACCGCTCTCATCCTTGTCCAGACCCCTAGAAGTGCCCATCGGGGTCATCTGCGGCTTCAATTCACCACCAAAGTCAAATTTCTTTAACATATCACGAGTGTACTTACCTTGGTGGATGAAAGTGCCGTCCTTGGTCTGCTTGATCTGGAGCCCTAAGAAGTACTTGAGCTCACCCATGAGGCTCATCTCAAACTCACTGTGCATCTGCTCAGAGAACTTGGACACAAGAGAATTAGTAGTACCGCCAAAAATAATATCGTCCACGTAAATCTGAGCAACTAAAAAATCTGAAGCATCTCTGAGCAAGAAAAGAGTTTTGTCCACAGAACCCATCACAAAGCCCTTCCCCAACAAAAATTGCTTCAACCGGTCATACCAAGCCCTGGGGGCTTGCTTCAGCCCGTATAAAGCTTTGTGCAACTTAAAAACATGTCGAGGAAACTTAGGGTTCTCAAAACCGGGGGGTTTCCTAACATAAACTTCCTCCTCTATGAACCCGTTCAGAAAAGCACTCTTAACGTCCATTTGAAAAAGCTTAAAACCCTTTGAAGCGGCAAAAGCTAAAAGAATGCGAATGGACTCAAGACGGGCAACAGGGGCGAAGGTTTCTTCAAAGTCAATACCTTCCTTCTGGCAATAACCCTGGGCAACTAGTAGAGCTTTGTTGCGCACCACAACCCCATCTTCACCTTGTTTGTTCTTGAATACCCACTTGGTGCCTATGGGGTTGCATCCTGGTGGTGGCTCAACTAGTGTCCAAACCCGATTACGGACAAAGTTCTCAAGCTCTTCTTGCATAGCATTAATCCAATTAGAATCAGAAAGAGCATGAGAAACATCTCTGGGCTCAAAAGATGCAACAAACGCAGATTCAGCAAACACAGCAAGAGAGGCAGAAGAACGCAAAGTTCTCTCAGTCAAATCACCAATGATGAGCTCTGAGGGGTGATCACGCTGAACTGCTCGGGTTCCCTGGTGATCCGAAGTCACCTCACCGGAGTCAGCAGCTGGCACCTCTGGACTCGACTAAGGGGGCTCGATCGTAGTGGAAGAGGTGATCAGAGGTCCACCCTCATCCTCAGTCGAAGTCTCAGAAGGTGTGGGCTCTTCGGGGGATGCAGAAGGCCCACCCTCATCAGCAGCTGGAGTATCCTCATCTTCCTCGAAGATGGACTCTCTGAGCTCATTATCACCAGAAAGCTCAAAAGAAGGAGTCAAAGAAGGCAAGGACTCATCAAATGAAACCTCACAAGTCTCGACAAGCAGCTGTGACTCGAGGTTCCAAACACGAAAACCTCGAGAATGCAAAGCGTAGCCAAGAAAAACACCATCCCAGCAACGAGACTCAAACTTGTCCAAATGCCCTCCCTTCTTGAGCACAAAGCACTTGCAGCCAAATGCTCGCAAGTGGCTCACCTTGGGCTGTCTGCCAAACCGCAATTCATATGAAGTCTTACCAAGGTAAGATCTAAGAAAAATGCGGTTGGCCAGATAGCAAGCCGTGTTCATGGCTTCAGCCCAAAAACGCCTAGGAGTCCTGTGCTCATCAAGCATTGTCCTGGCCATGTCGACTAGCGTGCAGTTCTTTCGTTCCACAATGCCGTTCTGTGGGGGAGTGTAAGGAGAAGAAAACTGATGGTCCAGACCCTGATCACTACAGAAGCTGACGAACTGAGAGTTCTTGAACTCAAAGCCGTTGTCGGAGCGAATTGCTCGCATCCGACCATTGTTCTCATTTTTCAGCTTCAAAATCAGGTCATGAACAAATTGAAAAGTTTCATCCTTAGACTCAAAAAAGAAAACCCACGAGAATCGAGAAAAGTCGTCAACAATCACAAGTGCATACAACTTCCCATCGACTGAACGTACCCGAGCTGGACCTACAGTGTCCAAATGTAAAAGCTCGCCCGGATATGAAGTCATCACCTGAGTTACAGGTGAGTGAGAAGCGGCAACCATTTTCCCATGACGACAGGGATGACAAACTAGATCCTTCTCCATTTTAAGTTTGGGCAATCCTCGGATGAGGTCCATAGAGCTTAGCCTGACTAGCAGATCAAAACTCAAGTGACCTAACCTCCTATGCCACTTCCAGAGCTCAGAAGAAGATCCAGCAATCAAACAGCGAGAAGGGCCAAAAGAACTAGAGAAGTCAATTCGAAAAACTTTACCGAAAGGTAAAATCTGACAAACCAAAGACCCTCTAGAATCAACCACAGAAGAATTGCCCTTCTTAAAACGTACTTCCAAACCATCCTCAAGAAGTTGCGAAACAGAAATCAAGTTGAAGTTCAAATTTTTAACCAAAGCAACATTCTTTAAAGAGAAATGATCTGAAATGCGTATTGAGCCTATGCCACTTACTTTCCCTTGACCGCTGTTCCCGAACGTGATATATTCTTTGGAGCTCGGGGGAGTGAGATTGGAGAACCATCTGCGATGTCCTGTCATGTGGCGAGAGCATCCTGAGTCCATGATCCAAACATCCTCCAGTCCCCGGTCCTGCACAATCAGTGTTTGTAAGTGGGAGCAGATGGTCCGGCACCAGGTTTAGCAAAAGAGCTAAACTAGTGTCGAGCCATCTGCTCAAAAGACGGAAAGCGAAAACCATCAAAATAGTTTGGACCAAAACGCGGCTCAAAGCGCGGTCCTCGGTTCTTCCTAACCCTGCGGCCACGTGGTTCAGAACCGTAGCCAACACGGTCTGGAACTCTGTCAGAACGAACACCACCAACTGGAGCACGGGCAAGAAAACCGTCTCCTCTACCACCACCTACACGACGCGGCCTGGCCTCCAGCCTCTCCCCGTGCCGAGGAACACGCAGTCTACCACCCTGCTAGTAGAACTGCTCCTGATCACTACGAGCCCTCTCTGCTCTCTCAACCCGCTTCCTCCTGAAGCAGAACTCTGCAAGATGCCCGTCTCTCTGACAGTACTCACAATGATAGGTGGGCTTCTTGGGATGTAGTTGAGGCTTGGGTTGTTTGGGCTTAGTGGTGTTTGGTGTTGTCTTCTTGGGTTGAGAGGGTCCAGGAAGAGAGTCAAGAGAAGTGTGGAGATTTTTGGGCTTTGGAACCCAGATAGGTTTCTTTGGTGGAGCTTTAGATGGTTCATGGATCACTCCATCCTTGGGCTGACAAGCCTGGGAAGACTCAGTGGAGTGAGTCTTGGGATACCTCTGCTCTGGAGTCATTTTACTCCACTCCACTGCCCGGCTAATGGCACTCTCAAAGTCAGCCTTGGTGTAGGTATAACCTACCCCAAACCCATCCTGCCTCTTGAACTGCTGGATCATCATGCCAAGTTGTGGCTCTCTGGCACTGATCCAACTCAGGATAGAACGGAGGTAAAAGTTCTCATTCTGAGAGTCTGCTAGTTCCTCTCTCAAGGAAGCTAGAACCTCCACCTGAGACAAGCAGGTCTCACACTCACTCTCCATTTGGACAGAATTTTCGGCTTTCAGCTTGATCAACTCCATTCTAAGAGACAGACAGTTCTCACAGACAGTGGGTGGAACTGACAGTGTCTCAAGCTCTAGCCTAGTCTGGGCAAGCTCAGCTCTCAACCTCTCCAAATCACCCAAATGTTCATTACCCTTGGATTTCAGCTCAGCTAAGGCAGCTAGATGAGATGGGCAATCAACACAGGGTGCGACGACAATGGCTTGAGCATCTTTCAGCTCCAGCTGAGCGCTTTCAAGCTCAGTGGCCAAAGCGTCCCTCTCATCAACCCTTTCTGTGTACCTGGACTTCAGAGTCGACAGGTCACACAGAAGCACCTCACACTTCAGGCACTCACTGCTATCACCCAAGCAAGGGGAAGAAGATAGACTCTCAATTCTGCCGTTGGCCACGGCAAGCTAACTCTCTAACTCATCTATCCTCTTCTTAGCCCCCCTAAGCAGTTTTTCCCGATATTTCAACTCCTGACGATTGCTCTCAAGTAAATCAACGATTTCGCGCTCGTAGGATGATACCTTGTTGTCGTCGTCGTCAGAATCGTCGGAGGAGCTCTTTTCTTCCTTATCCCCAAGAGCCATTGAACAGAAGCTCTTGCGGGATCTTCGGCGCTGGTGTGAGCAGCTCTTCGGCTTGTCTCCGAAAGCCATGAAGCAGAGGCCCGCCGGATCGTCCTTGTCCTTCCCCTTCCTGACGGCGATCTCCTCATCGCTTGAGCTCGATGAAGAGGAAGAAGACGTGGACTGCTTGGAGTAGCTTTTCTCCATCTCGGCGAAGAAAGCCTTGTCGCGCTTCTTGTTCTCTCGCCGGTAGTCCTTCAGGGCCTTCTTGAAGAATCGAGTCTTCGGCTTGCCCTTGTTGAAGGATGAGCTCTCGTGCTTGCCGGAGTCATGGAAGCTGCCACCGGTGCCCTTCTTGTATCCATTGCGCTTGGGGCAGTCGGCGATGAAGTGTCCTGGATCACCACACTCAAAGCATCCGGATTTTGTGCCGTGTCTTTTGAACATTCTCTTATCATAGACACGACGCACCCGGTTGTTAAAAAGACACAAATCATCATCTCCCAACAACTCAAGCTGGTCCTCAGTGATAGACATCAAGGTGAACCCAGCACAACTCACAGAAGAGGGATCAACAGAAGGTGTAGCAAGGGCCAGGGATTTTGATCCAGAACCAGTGAGATTTGATCTCAACTGGATATCTACCTCAGTGGCCTTCAGCTTGCTAAATAACTCAGAAGTGGTCAAGGTATCGTAAGAAGTGCTCTCAACGATAGAGGATACCTTGATCTCCCAGACCTTTGGGTCCAAGGTATGGAGAACTTTGAGCGCCTGCTCGTGATCTGAGACTAACTGAGCACCCTCAGCCTTGTTGTCCCGAAGCTTGTTTATGATCGACTGAAAACGACCAAACAAAGCCTCAACAGATTCACCCGGCTTCTGTGTGAAATTCTCATATTCACGCCGGTAGGTCTGATAGAGCCGAGCCTTGACCTGTGCTGTTCCCTCATGGTGTGCCTTGAGGGTAGCCCAGATCTCTCTCGCAGTGGTGAGATGACTCACACGCTCAAACTCAGTGGGACCTAAGCCAAAAAATAGAATGTTCACAGCCTTACTGTTGCTCAGATGCTGAGCAATGATACCAGCAGTACCTTGCTCAGTAACTGGCAAAATGACAAACATGGTGTGAACGCAAATGTCCGATATGTCCGAACCCTGGCTCATGAGATAGGCTCGCATGCGAGTCTTCCAATAATTATAGCCATAGGCTTCCAAGGATGGGACCTTGCCAGGAGACGTCATAGTCACTACTGGGGTTTAGAACCGGTTAAGGTATGGAAAAACCCTAACCTTGCTCTGATACCACTTGTAGGACCGAAAGTAGCGACCAGAGGGGGGGTGAATGGGCGCCTTAAAAATTCTTTCGAATCAATGGCCTGTTCCCAATACCCAACGCACCTCAAAAGACTACGCAGCAGAAAATGAACAGAAGGCCTAAGTCTAAAGGTATCTAACCTAGAAGCAACTGATGATAAACAGAGAACTATTAAAGTAGTGCAACTAGGCAGATGAACACGGTGTAACAGGCCTAAACTTCCCAAAGAAATAATCTAAGTATATGTAAGGTGAAATGAGAAGTTACTGTCCAAATTTGTCTCCTGTTCGGAACTTGACGAAGCCTGCTTCGCCCGTCGAGGTCTGCTTCGGAGATGGTGACGAAGCCTGCTTCGGAGGTCAGTTGCGAAGCTTGTCCGAGATGCCGAAGGTATTTCGGTCTAACCTAGTTCGAAGAAGCAGGGAGCAAAGTAAGCTTCGGACCGAAGTGACAGAGTCGGAGCCTGCTTCGAAGTGTGCACTTCAAAGACAAAACTTCGAACACAGCTCCGAACCGAATGCTTCGAAGCAAAACCTTCGAACAGAAAGCTTCGAACACAACACACAAACGGACTACCTTCGAACAAAGAAGCAAAGCCTGTCACACGACTGAAAACCAAACCCGAATCCTATACTCTACCTCCGAAAAGAGCAAGCTTCGAAAAGAGAAGCGAAGGGTGATACGCCACACAAAAGTCAGTGTGAGGCCTAGAGGAACTACAAGCTTCGAACCCAACTTCAAAAACTATCGAGGTATGGACTTCGAACAGCTAGACCCGAAGCCCCTTCGCACTGTCGATCGAAGTATGCGATGCTGTCCGTTCAGAAAATACTTCGAGGCTTGGCAACACAGGACGCAAACCGAAGATAGAAGATCGAACGAAGCCTTCGAAGATGAAAGATCGAAGCCTACCTCACGGAGGTGAGGGGCTTCGAACAAAGAAGGGCTTCGCCAGAAACACAGCCAGAAAAGGTGATAGAGCCTGTCAGCTTCGATCAAAAAGCTGTGCAGTAGAAGGTAAAAAGCTGCACAGAGCACTGTAGCTGTAGTAAAGCAGTACTACTTGCAACAGCAAGAACTAGTACTACTAGCGTGAAGAACACACCCAGCCGAAGCTTCCAAAGCCTCAAAAATCATGGGAAAACTTGCTATGCAAATGAAATGTAGCCATTAAAACCATTGCAGATGCTGCACACAACAAAATAGGGCCTTTACTGCAACATTAAATGCAAGGCATTAAACACAGGAGCAAAAACTTCCTAGCGGCGCAAGCAAGGAGCAAGAGAAGAGAGAGGCAAGGCAAGAGACAAAAAGTGACCCAATAGAGTGGATTTGATTTCAGCCAAAAGGGTAGTCCAAACCCTAGGGATTGGGTCCTATTTATAGGTAGCCCAACACTAGGAATATTCTACCAGCCCCTTAGGGTTTTTACAGACGCAATATTAAATGAAAAGACTCTACTGCCCTTAGGAATTTTTACAGACACGACTGACTGACTGTGGGCCTAGAGTTACATATGACTTATCCGGAAGCTCAGCTTTTGTAGCGACTACGGCTTCTCTTCTGGACAGTCAGATACAAGATCGACGGTTGTCAGTTTTGCGCCAAAACTGACAAAGCCTCCACCGGCTTTGCACCAGGTACCCGGATTGGGCTGGCCTGACTCCGCAGCTCTCTCAGCCCGGCAATCACTCACCACCCATGTACCTGAGTCAGTCCTGGTCAACAGTCCAGTGGGTCTTCTACTGCTTCTGGCCCATGCACCTGGATTGGGCCAGCCCGACTTCGCAGCCTCCTCTGCCCGACAGTCACTCGCTGCCCGTGTACCTGAGTCACACGCGGCCCATGAAACAGCAGATCTCCTCTCTTCTTCAGTCCTCTTTGACTATCATTGACAATGACTCATCACATCTGGAGCCATGAGGCCCACGCTATTCAGCATGGCTCCTCACATCTGCCGCCCTACACCACCGCACTTGGGGGCTCGACTTTCGACATCGCGTGCCAGCGAGTCGCCTCCAGGCCCTTATGGAGTTGAGGATGATCTATGATGATCGTCTTCAGAACTCGTCCTTCCAGCTTGTGCCGAAGCGCACTCCCGGTGCCCACCGTAGTATCTACCTCGGAGTTCACTCCGTGTGTGATCTAGTCATGGCCCGGCAGTCACGTCTTCTTCAGGCTATGGATGACCTTCATACTGAGGTGGTGCTCGACGCTGACGAGCACCATGAGGCGGTTGAGTTTATTCATGAGGAGACGAAGAACTTGATCCAACAGAATGGCGAGTTGCGGCGCAAGATTATGCAGCTGCAGAAGGATATCGCGGAGATGGTTCCCCTCCTCCCGAGGAAGGGGAAGCCCATCCGTGAGCCCGCCCCTCACCCCAAGAGGATTTCGCCACATCCCTCCACAGCCGGACCCTCCACCACCAGCGCCCCTGCCCCACGCCCTGGCCTCGTCTCCGACTCGATTATCGAGAACTTTCTCGAGCCCACCATCCCTCGGGAGCCGCATACCCGTGGTTCCGAGAGTACGGAGACCGCCTCCAGTGGCGAATAGGCGTTAGAGACCGCTATTTTAATAAAACAATTTTTGTATGTGGTGCTATCTACAACGAGTTGTGTTGTAGATAGAATAAGAGCTTCAGTGTAATGAACAATTTTACCACTTGATTTATATACATGAGCTTTATGAGCTACTTTCTTTAATTGTATTGTCGTCAGCTTTTTACTTTATAACATGGTATATTCAGAAGATGGCCGACTACCGGAACACCGGCTCCAACAACGGAGAAGGAGGAAGTCGCGACGCGCCAGAGGATGTTGTACCCAACTGGGGTGCAACGGGCCCACGACAATCTGGGTCGCCATCCAACCACCCCACCTTGGCGGAAATGATGGCGAACCAGAACCAACTAATCACCGCCCTCCTACTCAAATGCAGCACCAACAAGCTCAGTTGGACCGTCTGTAGAATGGGGAGCCTGCCCCTCATGCACCAGCACCAGCACCCGCTCCCCAACTCTCGGAGTTTCTGCGCGTGCGCCCGCCCATCTTCTCTAGCACCACCAACCCCATGGAGGCCGGAGATTGGCTCCGCACCATTGGGAAGAAACTAGACCTCCTCCCCTGCACCGACCGGGAGTGAGTGGCCTTCGCCACTCACCAGCTCTAGGGTCCCGCCCCGGATGGTGGGACAACTACCGCGAGTCCCAGCCTGAGGACCACGTGGTGACATGGGCAGAGTTCACCATCACCTTTCGCGCCGCCCACGTCCCCGTTGGAGTCATCGCGGTCAAGCAGCAGGAGTTCAGCGACCTGCAACAGGGTAACCGGACCGTCATGGAGTATCTCCATGAATTCAACCATCTGGCCCGCTACGCGCCAGAGGAAGTGCGGACTGACGCCCTCCGCCAAGCTAAGTTCCTCTGGGGACTTAAGGATGAGCTGTCCATCCAGCTCGTCGCCACCGACTACGCCGACTTCCAACGGCTAGTAAACAAAGCGCTCATCCAAGAGACTGAGCAGAACAAGCTGAACCTCAAGAAGAGGAAGATGATTGCCTTCAAGCATCAATAGGCGAATTCTCAGAGGCCCTGCTTCGTCCCTCCACCACTAGCGCCTGCCTACCATCCTCGGCCCGCCTACCGGCCACCTCACGCTGCTAGTGGATCCAACGCTGGGCATCCCCGCCACGCTCCACCAGCTCCAGCCGCTCAGTCGACGCCCACCGCCAAGGCCCCGATATTTAAGGATCACCAAGGGAGGCCGGTTGTCTGCTTCAACTACCAGAAGGAAGGGCACTACTCGCACCAGTGTCCTCACCCCAAGCAGCATCAAGGCGCGGCACCCAACTAGGCAGTTCATGCCCGCGTCAACCACATCAGTGCGGAGGAAGCTCAAGAGGCTCCCTGAAGTCGTGCTCGGTACGTTTACTGCAAATTCCGTACCGGCTATAATATTATTTGACTCTGGAGCGACCCATTCATTCATCTTGGAAGATTTTGTGAAAACCCACGACTTGGAAGTACTCCCTCTATCAGTCCCCATGATGATTGCCACTCCAGGCAATAAAACCTTAGCCCACTTATACAGTACTAAGGTTAAGATAGAGATCCAAGGAGTATTATTCTGGGCCGAGCCAGTCCTCATAAAATGCACCGGACTCGACCTCATCCTAGGGATGGATTGGTTGATGAAGCACAAGGGAGTGATCGACTATGCCAACAAGTCCATCATAGTGACCAACCCTGGAGGTGAAGCCGTCACTTTTCGGATGACTAGCCGCAAACCGCTTGAAACGTCCCTCCATTCGCTAGCCCTTGAAGAAGTGCCCATAGTCAAGGAGTTCATGGACGTCTTCCCCGAGGACCTACCAGGAATGCCTCCCAAACGGGACATCGAATTTAGAATCAAACTTGTCCCCGGGACCACTCCAATCTCCAAGCGCCCATACCGGATGGCCGCCAATGAGTTAGCCGAGGTCAAGAGCAACATCGAAGACCTAGAGCAGAAAGGGTACATCCGACCGAGTACCTCACCCTGGGGTGCACCGGTCATCTTTGCCTTGAAGAAGGACAAGACCAAACAGATGTGCGTGGACTATAGAGCCTTGAATGACGTAACCATCAAGAACAAGTATCCATTGCCTCGGATCGACGACCTGTTCGATCAACTAAAGGGATCCTCGGTGTTTTCCAAGATTGACCTCAGGTCAGGTTATCACCAATTGAGGATTAGAGAAGAAGACATACCCAAGACCACCTTCACCTCCCGCTATGGACTCTATGAGTATACTGTGATGTCGTTCGGACTCACGAATGCCCCTGCCTTTTTCATGAACATGATGAACAAGGTATTCATGGAGTTCTTGGACAAGTTCATCGTGGTATTCATCGACGATATCCTTGTTTACTTCAAGACCAAGGAAGAACATGAAACTCACCTCCGTCTGACCCTCGGAAAGCTAAGGGAACAGCAATTGTACGCCAAATATAGCAAGTGCGAGTTTTGGTCGTCTGAGGTGAAATTCCTCGGTCATGTTATATCTACCGGAGGAATAGTAGTGGACCCAACCACCGTGGAAGTAGTGACCAACTGGCTGCAACCCACGACCGTGACCGAGATCCGGAGTTTTCTCGGATTAGCTGGATACTACCGCCTGTTCATCGAGAATTTTTCGAAGATCGCCAAGCCTATGACCAAGCTGTTGCAGAAGGAAGTAAAATTTGAATGGACCCCAGATTGCGAAGAAAGCTTCCAAACCCTCAAGAAAAAGCTCGTGTCAGCTCCTATTCTGACTCTGCCAGATATCCAGAAAGACTTCCACGTCTACGGTGATGCCTCTCAACAAGGATTGGGATGTGTCTTAATGCAAGAAGGGAAGGTTATATCTTACGCCTCCTGACAGCTAAGGCCGCATGAGCTGAACTACCTGACCCACGACCTGGAGTTAGCAGCCGTGGTTCATGCCTTGAAGATATGGAGACATTACCTTGTGGGAAACCGGTGCGAGGTCTTCACCGACCACAAGAGCCTCAAGTACATATTCACCCAACCGGACCTGAACCTCAAGCAAAGGAGATGGTTGGAACTCATCAAGGATTACGACTTGGGCATTCCATTATCATCTAGGCAAGGAAAATGTGATGGCAGACGCCCTTAGTCGAAAAGGGTACTGCAATGCCATCATGATACAGGACCAAGCCCCTTTGCTTTACAAGGAAATGGAAAGGCTGAATTTAGGGATCACCACCCGAGCGTACCTCGCTGCCTTGGAGTCAAGACCTGTCTTGATAGACCAGATCCGAGAAAAGCAGAAGGAAGACCCAGACATCTTGGAAATCCAACAGAACATGCGGAAGGGTAAAGCCCCGGATTCTCCGAGGACGAACATGGTACCATCTGGTTTGGGAACCGGATATGCGTACCCGACAAGCCCGAATTGAAGACCCTCATCCTTCAAGAAGCCCATGATACTCTATACTCCATACATCCCGGGAGTACCAAGATGTATCAAGACCTGAAGGAAAAATATTGGTGGGTCAGCATGAAGAGGGAAATAGCTGAGTATGTGGCCAAGTGCGACACATGCCGGCGAGTCAAGGCAGAACATCAAAGGCCTGCTGGACTTCTTCAACCCCTCAAGGTCCCTGAATGGAAGTGGGAAGAGATAGGAATGAACTTCATCACAGGACTGCCCCAGACCCAAGCTGGTCACGATTCTATCTGGGTGATCGTTGATCGACTCACCAAGGTAGCTCACTTCATCCCCGTCAAGACAACTTACACCGTCGCCAAGTTGGCCGAGTTGTACATGACCCGAATCGTATACCTTCACGGAGTTCCTAAGAAGATCGTATCTGACCGTGGGAGTCAGTTTACCTCCAAGTTTTGGAAGAACCTTCAAGAGGAACTCGACACCTGTCTGAACATTAGCACCGCCTATCATCCACAGACCGACGGTCAAACCGAAAGGGTCAACCAGATACTGGAGTATATGCTTAGAGCTTGCGCTCTAGACTTTGGCAGAATGTGGGACAAGAACTTGCTCTACGCGGAGTTCTCCTACAACAACAGCTATCAAGCCAGTTTGCAAATGTCCCCGTTCGAAGCACTTTATGGGCGTAAGTGCAGAACGCCGCTGCTTTGGGATCAGACCGGAGAGTCGCAACTGTTTGGGACGGATATACTAAGAGAAGCTGGAGAGAAGGTCAAGATCATAAGGGACCGATTGAAGATAGCCCAGTCCCGACAAAAGAGCTATGCCGATAACCGCCGAAGAGACCTAACCTTTGAGGAGGGTGATTATGTCTATCTCCGAGTCACTCCCCTCCGTGGCACTCAAAGGTTCAACATGAAAGGCAAGCTAGCACCCCGCTACGTCGGACCTTTTCAGATCCTCCGACGGCAAGGAGAAGTGGCATATCAACTTGAACTGCCTCCATCTTTGGCAGGAGTTCACGATGTGTTACATGTCTCTCAGTTGAAGAAGTGTCTTCGCGTGCCCACCGAGCAAGCCGATCTTCAACAACTGAATGTCCAAGAGGGTTTGACCTACATCGAGGAACCCATCAAGATCTTGGAAACCAAGGAAAGGGTAACCAGGAGTCGTGTAGTCCGCTTCTGCAAGGTTCAGTGGGACAACCACCCCGCCGAAGAAGCCACATGGGAAAAGGAAGGTGAACTGAAAGCCCAATATCCTGAATTATTCGAGTAGAGATCCAATCTCGAGGACGAGATTCTTTGTAAGGGGGATAGGTTTGTAACACCCCAAATTTTCAAAGAAATAAAAATATCAATTAATATATTTTTCTGGAATTATTAATTTTGGAAATACCTTTAATACCCTCCTTAACCATTTTGAACCACAACCTAGACGAAATGACCAAACCAGGGGCTGAAAAATTTTGTATATGATCCTAAGGCTAATATATATTTTTGAGAATTTTTACAAATTTTTATCAACCTTGGAAGTAGCCCTAAGATTTTAATCTATTTACTAGAATTATTTTTATTAGAAATACTTTGAAACAGTAATGGACCTCCCTCCTCCCTTTCTCTCTCTCCCGGCCAGCCCAGCCCGTCACCCTCGCCCGCCTCAGGCTGACAGCCCGACCCCACCTATCGGCGCAACCGCCCCCTATCGCGCCCGTGCCCGACCCCACCCGTCAGCCTCCTCACTCACTCGCTCACGCCCGCTGCCCGGTGGCCCCCATCTGTCAGGCCCTTCGTCCCCGCGAGATCCACCCCCAAATCCCCCCTCGCCGGCCGAAGCCCTAATCCGGCCTCGGATCCGCCCCCACCGGCCCCCTCCCTTTAATCCATCGCCGACAATGAATTCCCCTCAACGCGCCGATCGTTTCCCCCTCTTCAATTCTGACCAATTCGCGTCCAGATGCGTTGAACCCTTGCAACCAAGCTCACCGGCGTTTAAAAACGCGTTTACCTCCCGGCCACCATCAATTACGCCCCCTCTGCCCCCACCGATGACCTTATTTAAACCCCCTGGCCATCCGCATTGCACCCCTACGCTCACACGCTGCGAGAACAAACAGAGCACTTGCATTTCGAGTTTTAGCGCACCACCGCTGCCCACACTCCAGTCGTCGCTCGCCGTCACCGGAGTGCCCCTCCATCCTCGCCGACCGCACCGCTGTGACCGCAAGGACCTCACCGACCTCGGCCACCGCTCCATCGCCGACGAACCCCGCCGGAACTGCCATCGCCGACGAGGACCCGAACACCTTCAGCCACCCTCGCTCGTCGCCGACCACGCTCCGACGACCCCAAGTCCCCTCCAACGGTACCCTATTGACCCCCGCAGTGTACTGGTTCTGTTTTAGCCCTTAGAACCGACCGCCGTAGCCCTGCCGTGGCCACTATACCGCTCGCCGTCGCCGGAGAAGATGACCGGCACGGGTCGAGTACCCGTGCCGTGTCGGATTCGATCCCGACCGTATGATCGCGATCGAGCGGCGCCAGCTTCACCACGTGCGCGATCTAATCTGCACCGTCAGATCTAATCGAAGCGGTATGTTTTAATCTCAGTGCGTCCGTTAGTTTTTAAAACCCGCATTTAATCTAGATCATCCATCGTGTACCGTTTCGACGTTTTAATCTCAGTCCGTCCACGTCACTTTAACTCCCCCGCCTCACCCTCGCCCGTTGGATCTAGATCCAACGGTCTAGATCAATCCGGCACATGCGCACAGTGCGCGGGTTCACCGTGGGCCTGTCTCACCGTGGACCCGAGGGGAAGTAAATTTAAAAATAAATTCCAGAAACTGTTTTAAACTTGTAAAATTCATATCTGGCGCATTTTAACTTCAAAAGTTACCATTCCAATTTCAGAAAATTTGTAATAATATCCTCTACATGATAATGCAATAAAAACAATATGTTTACTTTGAATATTTCATTGTTATTTAATAAAGTATTCAAATGCCCTTAGGGTAAAAATGTAAATTCAACTATTTAAACTTCAGTAAAGTTTATCTTTATTCCTTTTTGTTCATACACTGAAAACCACTAATTTGTCCATGATCTTTTCATTTTAAATTATTTAGAAAACTTAAAATGAGATTATTCACATTTAAAACCCATCTTTACAAAGAACAATATTTCATCATAAGTTCATTTTAAATTATTTATAAAATAAATTTCAGAAACATAACAACTTGGTTTTCATTAAATTACACCAATTTAAACCTATGTGCTTGCTGTGTGATTTTATATTGTTTAATTGAATGTTGTATTTATTTTATTTTTACTTTATTTATATTGGGAAGACTACGACGCCGCCGAGGAGCCGGAATATTTCCCGGAAGTTCCTCCCTCTCCCCTCGCTGAACAAGGCAAGTCACCAAACCAATCTTTTGAGCATATTGAACCCCTGTTTTACTAAACTATCGCTAAAACACATAGGATATACATGCATTAGTCAAATGAAACCCTTACAATATATTTATTAGGATCCCCCGACCTTGATGTGCAACCCAAGCCATGCTCTCTAGCCTAAACTCCTTGTCACCATATGATTAGTATTATTAGCTAGTGTCCAATGTATTGACACGATTGCTATAGGATTAAAAATGAGTCGTAGCGATTGTTTCTACTATATGATCCCCGTTATTCTCATCTTTGGAATTCTATCGGTGTTGGAGATTTTGTTGTGAGTGAATGCATGGTGGGTTCCAGGTGCAAGCTAGGGCATTGGTCGGTAGCACCCGGGGCACTATAAGGACCGGTCTGCGGGATCCGTTGCAATACACTTCCGTACTAACCACAAGTCTAATGGGTAAGTCCTAACTAAGGTAAGGAGTGTTCCAAACCGAGGCCACCATTTGGAGATGGGTCAAGCAGCACCTGCGGGTGGCTTGTACCGACGTGGCGCAAAAGGGGGTGCGACGTTAGCCGGGATGCGGCCCGGCGCGCCGGTGAAACCTAGAGCGGGTGGTTATCGCTTGGAGCATTACATGCTGAGGTTTTGGCACGAGTTCCCGTGGTATGGGTCATCTCGTTTGGGATGAGTGCGTGCCTTGTGGGTACAGTAGTACATCTCTGATCAGAGTCATAAATCTTTTTAAAAAGCCGAGCCCACGGTCAAGGGTGGGTTCCGTGACATCCCACAGTTAGATTATTTTGAATATGGATGTGCATGTTGGTTTGACATGTAAGGACTGTTGTGCGAAGAGGTAAAACGTACTCCTCGAGTTAGATGATGTTATTGTTGTTCATGTTTACTTTTCGCATGATAAAATTTGACTACATTAACTGCCATAACTGAAAATGTACTTTTCCGCACTTTTAGCCAATTATCCTTCCTTTGTTATTACCTTGCATTATTACCTGCATTTGCGGTGGCTTGTTGAGTACTTTTTGTACTCATACCCATTGAACATCATAGAGGATGCCTACTATGAAGACGGTCTGGAGTAGCGACCCAGTCAAGCAGAAAGATCTTGAAGAAGGCATTCGTCATGCATTTTAATTATCTTTATTACTGTTTTTATTAAAACTCTGATGTAATAAATATGGTCTGTGTACCATGAATATTGTCGTATGTACGATTGTCACATGATGAACCTCTTGTATTATTGTTTTTCTATGGAAATTCAATAATGTTCCGATTTCGGTAAATCGGGGCACCACAAAGGTAGTTCGTTTGTTTCTAGGAAAGTGAGGGACTTCGCCGAATATTATGGTATTAAGTTGATAAACTCCTCACCTTACTATGCTCAGGCCAATGGTCAGGCTGAGTCTAGTAATAAAACCGTGATTAAGCTTATTAAGAAGAAAATTGAAGAGTTTCCTAAAAGGTGGCATGAAGTGCTTTCCGAGGCATTATGGGCTTGTAGAATTACAAAGCACGGTGCTACCAAAGTCAGTCCATATGAGTTGGTATATGGATGAGAAGTCGTTCTGCCTGTAGAGGTAGATTTTGGCTCCATAAGAGTATTGAAGCAAGATGGCTTATCGGTCAACGAGTATGAAACTCTGTTGAAGGATAATCTAGAGGAAGTGACCGATAAGAGACTAAGGGCTTTAGAAGCCATAGAAGTAGATAAGAGGAGAGTAGCTAAAGCCTACAATAAGAAGGTCAAACCAAAATTGTTTCAAGTAGGAAATTTGGTTTGGAAGATGATTTTACCCTTGGGCACGAAGAATCCTAAATTTGGTAAATGGTCACCTAGTTGGGAAGGTCCTTTTAAGATAGCTAAGATCGCTCCTGGCAATGCATATGTGTTGGAATCTCTGCAAGGAGAGCGGTTTCGAAGAGCTTTGAATGGTAGGTACTTGAAGAGGTATTTCCCAAGCGTGTGGCAAACAGCATAGAAGGTGTCGAAAATCCGATATGAACGGTATCGTCTTCAGCTCGTTGTGCTTTTAGTTCACTCAGTTCACTAAAAGGCAGGGGGGCATGTGTTGATAGCAAAAAATGGCATTAATGGCTGAGATTGTCAAAATATCAATTTTATTGATTCGGGCAAAAATACACATGTCCGGGGTCAGGCCGAAGCCCTACAGGGCCGAAGGTCCATTGGGTTGTGGGCTCCGAAAGCCTCTGGCCAGCCCACGGCCTTCGGCCAGGAAGCCTTTGGAGGCCCACGCCACCGAAGCTTCGGCCCGAGGAGCAGGCTTCGATGGGCCTGGCCGAAGCCCACTTCGGCAGAGACAGAGTTGGATACGATTTCGGCTAAGTTTTTATCTCTATCCAAGCTAAATTATAGCAGATTAGATCAGAAGTTTGGCCCCTATAAATAAAGAGGCGAAGCCAGCTTAGAGAGCCCCCCAACACAAATCAAACACAAAGCCCTAGCTTTGATCGCATTTATTTACCTTTACTTTTGTGTACCTCTTCGTGGGTTTGCCTGGAAGCCCTCCGTCGGCCACTTCGGAATAGTGGTAATCCTTGTTACTTCGCTTGTGAAGTATCTGTTAATCTACGTGTTGGGGGAATGGGTTTCCCTTGAACAGGGTCCAAATGACATCAGCCTCTGATAGCCTTCGGCCCGGAGCCCAACACTGTCGAAGCCTGTATTTTCCCAAAGAAGTTGTTTCCAAGCCTCAAGGTTCACTTCGGAACCTGTTAGGGTGAAGCCCCTAAGCCCCCGTCGAAGCCCTCTGGAGCGAGGTCCCTCGGAGCCCTCCGGAGCGAAGCCCTCAAGATTCCTTGAAGATTCCTTGGAGATTGCCAGAAGTTGTCTCAGACTAGCTTCGAAGCTAGTCTCCGGGCCCTGTCCGGAGTTAGCCTTCGAGTTCCCTTCGGAACTCAGAGCCAACCTCCGGACCCTGTCCAGCCGGTTCAAAGCCAAGTCTCCGAGACCTCAGTTCGGAGCCCAGTTCGGAGTATGCTTCGAAGCCCCTTTGGAGTGTACTTTGAAGCCTCCATCGCAGCCTCCGCCAGAAGAGCTCCGGTCCCTACTCCGAACTCAAGAAATATCTACGCCTCGCTACAGTGTAGAAGCCATACCGGGGGCCCCTCTGCCCCTAGGTATGTCGTTTAGCTGGTCAAAGTGTGACATTGTCTGACACGTCTGTAAAGCTATAAAGCACTTTTGTACAGTAGCTAGCTCCCTTTTTCCCTTTTTACCCCTATGAGCCTAGGGCTTATAGAGGGCATTTTTGTCTTTTCCTTAAAGCCTGCGTGCCTATAAAAGCAGGGCCAAGCCCTTGTAGCAGGGGACCTTCTCCAGGGGGCCATGAGACCCTGGAATTTACTACTCCATACCGAGGCATACCATGCCAAATCCACCACAAACTGGACGTAGGGCTATTATCCCCTAGGGGAGGCCCGAACCAGTATAAACCCTTTCTCCTTCTGAGAGAACCCTTCGAGGTTATTTTACACACCGTATACACATATACAAAACCTTGTGCTGTAGCTAACAAAATTGCTACAATAGTTGGCGCCATCCTTGGGGCCTTAGTCCTAAAAGCTAAGTTCTCTGCTACTGTCTGCAACTCGAAGTACGCTTGAGGGGGGAGATTCGAAGCTTTCTTGCTTCGCGCACCCTTCGGCAAGGGGCTTCGGGTGCAGTTCGAAGGCCATCTTCGCCTTCCCCCACCCTTTGCATTTTGGAGCTTACCCTCCAGCAAGGGGCTCCGCTTCATGTGTCGAAGGCCGTCGAAGCCCCAGGGGCTACGAGACAAGCTTTCAGCCACTTTACGAGGTATGTACACTATCCGAAGTACCACTTCGATGTACAATTTTGCAATTACTTTGATATAAAATCGAAGCCCTACTTCGCCTTAAATTCGAAGCCCTGCTTCACCTTAAAGCCGAAGCCCTGCTTCGCCTTTAAATGCAAACTTTTGCTCCATCTTATTGAAAAAACGAAGCCATGCTTCGCCTTATCAAAAACCCGAAGAATTGCTTCGCCTTATTTAAAAACTCGAAGCCTTGCTTCGCTTTACAAAATCCGGAGCATCCCTCCGAAGGCTACACAACGCCTCCGGGCCCGTAGCAGTGGGCTTTGAGACTTCCGGGCAACGGCTCAGCAAGTCCGGGATTCCAGGCTCTGGCCTGATGCATCCCCGAGTCGAAGGTGGCCCAGGGTCGTAGGTGACCCAGAGTCGAAGGTGGCTCAGAGTCGAAGGTGGCTCAACTATCCCAGGTTTGGTGAATCCACACCAAATATCCTTTTTACTACAGGACCAAGCTCCAGAAGCCTTGCTTCGCTATCTAAACATGCACTGAAGCTTCGCTTCGCGTGATGTGATCTAAGCTAAAAATTAAGCATGTCGAAGTCATGCTTCGCTTAAAAATCTGAGTGCGTTTCGGAGCCTTGCTCACGCACAACATCCAAATCCTAGCATGCCGAAGCATGCTTCGCTTAATTTGGCTACGTTGAAGCCTTGCTTCGCTCCAAATTAACGCGTTTGATGCCCAAAAGAGGCCTTCGCTCAATACATTTCTAGCATCCGAAGCCGCCAAAAAGGCGCACCCCTTCGCATTTTTATTGCCCGCACCAGCAACGGCTAAGTCCCTAGCTGCCACGAGCAAGGGGGGAAGCATGTATGCGAAGTGTGCGAATGTAATACGCAGTACGAGCGTGACAAGCTAAAACGTTTGAAGTCATCAAACAATGCGAAGCATGCAGACGAAGTATGCAAATACAATAAACTCCATTCATTGAATAATAATTGAGAAGTATGTTACAAATATGCTTCGAAAACAAAACTACAAGTAGTCTGTATCTAAGCCTAAGAAAAATCGAGTGCGAGGCCCCAACCCTCGCTTGCCTTTCTTTCGGCCAGGGTCCCCTCGGCTGGACGAAGCCTCGTCGGAGCCTGCTCTCCCACGTCCGGCTCGTCTAGGCTCTGAAGCCCGCAGACCTCATCTTCCACTTTGCAGGTTGCTCCAAGACTGCGAGGCAGGCGGTGCCGTGTCGAAGGCAGAGAAGTCTAAAGCTTCGTTGCCTGCTAAGACCGGTTGCGAAGGCAAAAATGAAGAACTCCGAAGGGACTCCGTCTTCACAATGGCTAGCAGATCTTGAGCTACTTCGGGGATGGATTCTCCGTTAGGCCCCCTCAGAAGTTTAAACCGAGGGGGGCCTTCGGACCTAGCTACTTCAAGAACCGCCCATAACTAGCGGAGTTCTTCAGAGTCCTCAAGTACTTCGAAGTCAACATTCGGAGACAGAGCATGGGCAGGTATAAACCACCCCCGCATTCATATTAATAAACTGATAAAGTTTTTACAAAGCCTACAGCTAAGAATTACAAGGAGCCTAAGGAGATCTACACCTTCGGAGGCGGAGGTGTCGATGTCGAAGGCCGATTTGGCGAAGTAAGTGCTTTGACTCGGTGAAGGCGAAGTGCCTTCTAAAGCTCGAGGATTGCTTCGTAGCCTTGGGCCTTCCAAGGCTCCTGAAGCCATCGCCAGGCTCCGCGGACGTCTGTCGGAGGCGTCACCAAGTGTTGGCCCCCGAAGGCCACCGGGGTCACGGAGGTTGCTGCTTCGAGGTGGTTGCACCCTGCATCATGAAGCATTTGCAACACCCCTTGGCCCACCACTCGGTCGGCCATCAGGGCGAAGCCCTTCAGAGACTGCTCCGCCGACGAAGCCACCACCTTCAAGAATGCGGCGTGGTCCCCAATTGGATCTAGATCACCGAAGTCCGAAGCTCGACATTCGGTCCATATTTGTTGTAGGACCTCGGTCAGGCTTAGAGTGGCTTCGTCGAGGTTGTCAACGACGAAGTTCTCAAGTGACTGAGCCCGTTGGCGGAGTTCGGAGTTCTCCTTCACCTGCCGGGCTTCGGCGTCCTTCGCAGCTTTGAGCTCCGCGTGGAGCCTATCGATCTCTGAAGCCAAGGATTCCTTAGCCTTGATGGCCTCGGCCTTCGCCGCCTTCGCCTCAGCCCTCGCCGTCTCGGCCTCGCCCCTCGCCGCATCGGCTGAAGCCTCGGCCCGCCTTCGCTTCTCAGCTTCCACCGAGACATCACGTCGGAGGGCCTCCTTCTCCTCTGCCAGGCGCATCATCCGCCTGTCCGCAGAAGTCGAAGCTGCTGCATTCAGCGCAAAGGCCTGAAAGAATTCAAGAAATCATAAGTGTTGATCAAAGACTAAAGAATAACTCGAAGGCTGCGTCAGGATTCGCTCACCTGAATAAGAGCTTTGTTCGCATTGATAAAGAGTTCCATGGGGTTCGAGTGGCTGAGTTGAGCCACCAAGGCCCCCGCCTCCGCAGCTGCGCAGTCCTCACAGAAGCTGTTGATGGCCGCCTCCGTCATGGCCTCCTTCAGCCGAAAAGGCCGGACAATCTCCTCCGCCGCAACCGCCTGCGCAGGCTTCAGCATGGGCGGGCTTAGCTCCACCACCTCGACGTCCTCGTCGCTTTGAGGGTCCCCTTCGCCACGACCGCTGCCCCCGTCTTCTTCAGACGAGGAGCTATCAGACTCCGAGCTGCTGCTGCTGCTGCTACTGCCGGAGGCCTCTGCTGGCTTTACCAGGGTGGACCTCGCGCCGACGTCGTCCTCTGCAGGCTTCGCCGCGGTGGGCCTCGCACCGGCATCCTCCTCTGCAAAAAGTCTAAGTCAAAATCCGCATATTGAAGAGAAGAATGTTTGAAGTAGTTACCTTCGTCAGAGATTTCTTCGAAGGTAGAGGGGTCAACAAGCGCCCCCCAGTCCTTTTGTTGCGAAGCCGACGCATCGGCCTTCGCGCCCGAAGCCATCGCTGTTGAAGCCTTTGCTACTGCCTTGGCAGCCGGAGCACTTGTGGGCTCCGCAGCTGTTTGAGGGTCCGAGGCCGCTGCCTCCTCCAGAGTAGAGGCCTCGGTCGTGGGGACCTCCGGCTGAGCCCTCAAAGTTTCGGGCTCGTCGTCATCCCCTCTCTTCTTCTTGGCACCGGCCATCAAAGCTGCGAGGTGGGAGAAGTCCGGCAGGGCAGGGACCTCTTCATAGCCAAGCAGGGTCCACACCCTGTTCCAGTGCTCCTAGGACCCCACCGAAGCTAGTCGCTGGGCTTGCTCCTTCGGTGTCGGAGCCCCAACAACACGCTCCACCACCGCGGTTGCCTCCTCCAGAGTCCTCACTCGAGGTGGGCTTCACAAAATTTCAAGTCAGGATAAAGTTTTTGGCGAAGTATGAAAGTGGAAAGGTTAAAAGCCTTACAAAGGCGTTCGAAGGCCAACTCGTTTAGGCCCCCTCGGCCCAAAGCTTGGAAGAGCCCCTCCGGCCAAGAGCACGCAAGGGGGCTAAGCCGGAGGGTGATGAACTCCTCCACGAGGTCCCTCATGCTCATCTTTGCGGCAACCCTTCGAAGGAGCGAGATCCTCGAGCGAAGGGTGTCCGGGCTGGTCTTCACCACCCCTTCGCGCCGGTATGAGATAAGGGCATTGGTACTCCGAAGGGGAGAGTTCGCGCCGACGGAGGCATAGAACCACTCTTGATCCCATTTCGAGTACCATTTGCTGTTGGCGGCCCTCGCCGGGAAGGCATCTTGATACTCTCTCCGAAGCTAAAAGTTTGCGCTGCCGAAGGCCAAGGCCCTCTTGACGCGGTCTGTACCCTCCCTCGGCTTCGGCTGGTAGTTGGCGTCATGGAGGGCGACGAAGACGTCTGCGCGGCCCTCGCAACCTTCAGCCCTCATGGCCCACTCAAAGACAGCAAGCCTCGCCACGGCGTTGGGCGAAAGCTGAGGAAGTTCGAGGTTGTAAGCCCTCAGGACTTCGCTCAACATTCCCACTGCTGGCAGCCTGAGGCCGGCTTCGAAGAAGGCTTCGAACAGCACCACCTCGTCAGCCCGAGGTCTTGGTATGGCTTCCGTCTTCTCTGGCACTCTGAGTTGGATCTTCGCAGCAATCCTTCCCTCGCAGGCCCTCCAGACGGACTCCTCTGTAGAGATCGAAGCCCTCATCTCCAGTGTTTGCTCAAATTTGTTGAATGGCGTCCGAAGGTCCCTCGGCCCTAGCCGCCTCGGTGCAGGCTTCGCTGCCGCAGCTGCTGCTGCTACTACCTGCAGTTGGGCGGAGCTAGAGCTCGGGCCCAAGGCCAAGGCCTTCGAAGTTGCCTTCTTCGACATTTTTGTGGGACTTCGGCGCGAGGGGCTAAAGCTAGCGAGGGGTGCTTCGCGCGAAGCCAAGGAGGAGAAGAGAGCGAAGGATGCAAGGCGCTGAGAAGAAAGCAAATGAGAGTGTGCCAAAGCCGCACGCGGTAAACCCCTATTTATAGGCGGTAAGAAGTCCAATGGTTTGTGGGCTGAACCCACTGGCGGGTGGGCCTCCAGGGAAGGCGAAGCAGCCCAGCGCAGGGTAACGGTCAATTTTCTAGCCGTTGCGGAGCCAGTTGATCTCCCCGAGGTCATTCTGACAGCTGACGCAGGCAGTTATCACCTGCTCGTTTCGAAGGCACCTTCGGTCCAAGCTCCGAAGGCCCGTTTTCCCTGAAGTTGTATTTTTTGGTCATTTGTCCCAAGGGCGCGCACACCCCTTTGTCCCGAAGGCCTGCACGCGAGGGGCTACAGTTGGGGGAATAGGTTTCCCTTGAACAGGGTCCAAATGACATCAGCCTCCGACAGCCTTCGGCCCAGAGCCCAACACTGTCGAAGCCTGTATTTTCCCAAAGAAGCTGTTTCCAAGCCTCAAGGTTCACTTCGGAACCTGTTAGGGTGAAGCCCCTGAGCCCCCATCGAAGCCCTCTGGAGCGAGGTCCCTCGGAGCCCTCCGGAGCGAAGCCCTCAAGATTCCTTGAAGATTCCTTGGAAATTGCCAGAAGTTGTCTCAGACTAGCTTCGAAGCTAGTCTCTGGGCCCTGTTCAGAGTTAGCCTTCGAGTTCCCTTCGGAACTCCTCAGAGCCAACCTCCGGACCCTGTCCGGCCGGTTCAAAGCCAAGTCTCCAAGACCTCAGTTCGGAGCCCAGTTCGGAGTATGCTTCGAAGCCCCTTCGGACTGTACTTCGAAGCCTCCCTCGCAGCCTCCGCCAGAAGAGCTCCGGTCCCTACTCCGAACTCAAGAAATATCTACACCTCGCTACAGTGTAGAAGCCATACCGGGGGCCCCTCCGCCCCTGGTATGTCGTTTAGCTGGTCAAAGTGTGACGTTGTCTGACACGTCTGTAAAGCTATAAAGCACTTTTGTACAGTAGCTAGCTCCCTTTTTCCCTTTTTACCCCTATGAGCCTAGGGCTTATAGAGGGCATTTTTGTCTTTTCCTTAAAGCCTGCGTGCCTATAAAAGCAGGGCCAAGCCCTTGTAGCAGGGGACCTTCTCCAGGGGGCCATGAGACCTTGGAATTTACTACTCCATACCGAGGCATACCATGCCAAATCCACCACAAACTGGATGTAGGGCTATTATCCCCTAGGGGAGGCTCGAACCAGTATAAACCCTTTCTCCTTCTGAGAGAACCCTTTGAGGATCATTTTACACACCGTATACACATATACAAAACCTGTGTTGTAGCTAACAAAATTGCTACAACACTACGTAATAGATTGCTATCGCATTGTTACTTCGCCTGTGAAGTATCTACTAATCTGTGTAACAAATTGCTACCTTCGCCACTAGTGCAACACTTAGCAGAATTCAGTCCTCGGGCCGAATTGGTACTTTGAACCTTCTTTGTTATAGGTTCCCACGTTCGGAGCTACTTCGTCAGAGGTGTCCGGAGCTGAGAGATCGGTTTCGGAGGTCGCCAGGACACCCTTCGGTGAGATTACAGGCTTCGATGACAGGCTTCGCCAGCACACTTCATCACAACAGGCTTCGCCATGCTTGTACCCTGCTCTGGATGAAGTCACGCCCGCGCACGGCCCTCGCGTCATTATTCTGTAATTTACCATAGCAAAGACCTCACGCCGAACCCTGCTATTCGGAGGTGATCGTCGCGTCCAGATCCATTCGGGGTTCATCTTCGGTCGGATCAGACCGAACGCCGAAGGCACCCTTCGGTGGGATACTTCGCACCAGATGCTGAAGGTATACTTCGGCGACTCCTTCGCACCAGACTTTGAAGCAGACAGGCTCCGACCAGTTTGCTGATTTTATTCTATTTAATATACTTCTTTCGGCTAATTGGATTATTTTGTGTGATCTGATTGCCTGGTGGCTCCACCCCCTTATCACGACTAAGGGTAGTCGGAACACGACGTCGGTGCTGCGTCACGCTTAGGCTTGTCCCTAAGTATCCGCACACTTTTGGATCGTCAAACTAACCCAAGTGTGGGGGCATGTTTTCATGTCAACATAGGTGACCACTTACCAAACCGATTGTCCTTAGACCCAATCGGTAGTTCTTCAAATAACTTGGGCACTACTTTCTTGTTTTAACACCTAGCAACTCTTGCTTTATTCTCTTTAATCTTTTCAAGGTCTCTCAATCGGACCTGCGCTAGATCATCTAAGCCATGTGTCATTAAATTATAATAAACATCTACTATGAGTTGGTCCTGTAGTGTTTTCCTTCTGGAGCCAATGTTATTTTCCCATTGTAGTATTGCTTCATGGCCATAGACTAACTGATATAGTGGTACGTGAGTGGATCCGTGTTGCGCCATTCGATAAGCCCATAGTGCTTCTGATAGAGACCAATGCCAATGCTTTGGCTACTCATTGATCTTACTCTTTATTAACTTGATCAAACTTTTGTTGGATGCTTCCGCCTGTCCATTAGCTTGGCGTAATATGGAGATGAATTTAAGAGTTTGATTCCCATACCATCTGTGAATTGCTTGAACTCTTCATATACGAAATTGTCTGCTGATCTGTGGTGATGGTTTGTGGAATCCTAAACTGATCTATTGTATGTTCCCTAATGAACTCAATGGCATCGGTAGAAGTAACCCTTTTGAGCGAAATGGCATCTACCCACTTTGTGAAGTAATCGGTGGCCGCCAATATGAACTTGTGTCCTTTACTTGATGATGGGTAGATTTGGCCGATCATATCGATGCCCCATCCCCTGAATGTCTAGGGTTTAATTATCGAGTTCATTGCCGATACAGGTGCCCTTTGAATAGCTCCAAACTTCTGGTAGTCCTTACACCCCTTATAATATTTTATGCAATCCTCAACCATACTAGGCCAAAAGTAGCTAGTTCTCCAAAGCAACCATTTTATTTTTTGGGCTGACTAGTGTGTTCCGCATATGCCATCGTGTATTTCACACATCACCACTTTGGCTTCTTCAATGCTCATATACTTGAGGAGAACTCCATCGGTCGTTCGAGGATACAAGTCTTCGCTGAGAAGCATGTATCTTGTTGCTTGATATCTGAGCTTTCTTGGTGCCGATGTTGAAGGATTTTTCAAATAATTGATGATATCATACCTCCAATCGTCGGCCCTTATTTCTGTGATCTCCAGCTCGATCAACCTGGCCATTGGCTTATACCTTGACGTCATTTGGGCCAAATCGTTTTCTTCTGAGTTATGCTCCCTTGGGATATGAGTAAGAATTATGCTTCTGAAGCTTGACATTATGGCTTGGAACCGATCATGGTATTCTTTCAGTACATCGTCCTTTGCACTCGTATTCACTTTTTATTTGCCTCATCACTAATAGGGAATCTCCCTGAATCTCTACTACATCGGTGCTCACTTCTTCCAACATCTGCAACCCTTTCAATAATGCTTCGTACTCGGCCTGATTGTTGGTGGAGAAAGGTCTAATGGTATATGCAAATTCAAATGATGCCCCTTGAGGGGAAATAATTACTAGGCCTATACCACATACATGCCGACACACTGATCCTTCGAAGAATAAGGTCCGTGGTGTTGGCTCAACATAAATTACTGCCTCATCTCTATGCTAGACTATGAAATCGGCTACTACTTGTCCCTTTACTGCCTTAGCTGATTCATATCTGAGATCGAATTCAGTGAGAGTGAGGACCCACTTTCTGATACACCCTGTCAACACTAGGGCCGATAGCATGTACGTAATGACATCGGCCTTACATATTATGGTGCACTCTAACGATAGCAGGTAATGTCTTAATTTAATGCACAAGAAGTATAAGCATAAAAAGCTTTTTCACTGCGAGGTACCAGGTCTCAGCGTCCAGTAGCCTTCTACTGAAATAGAAAATTACCTTCTCCCTTTTATCAATCTCCTGCACCAAGACTGACCCGATGGCTTTGTCATCGGCCGATAAGTATAACCTGAATGGAACCCCTTTTTGCAGTGACATAAATACTGGTGGCAAGTTTAAGTATTCTTTAATCTTACCAAATGCCATCTGTTTCTTGTCTCCCCATATAAATTCATGACCAAGCTTCAACTTCAATAGTGGAGTAAATGGCTCTATTTTTCTTGAAAGATTGGATATGGACCTCCTGAGAAAGTTTATCTTCCCGATTAGTGAATGCAACTTGGTTTTATCTGTAGGGGGATGACTGTTCTTGATTGCTTCAATAATGCACTGGCTTATCTCAATTCCTCTTTCATGCAAAATAAAGCCCATAAACTTGCCTACCAATACAACAAAAGCACGCTTCTCAAGATTCATCTTTAATCTGTATTTCCTAGTTCTTTCCAGAACTTGACGTAGATCGGCCACATATTCTTTAGTACTGCTCAAGTTTACCACATCGTCGTTTATGTCTATTTCTACCAATAGGCCGATCAGATCATGGAAAATGTAGTTCATGGCCCTTTGGTAAGTTGCTCTGCATTTTTCAAGCCGAAGGTCATCACCACCTACTCGTAAAGTCTGATAGTGCCTGGGCATCGAAAAGTTGTCTTGTGGATGTCTTCATCAGCCATGAAAATCTAATTAAACCTACATTCTCATCCAT
Source organism: Zizania palustris (assembly GCA_019279435.1). Taxonomy (NCBI): domain Eukaryota; kingdom Viridiplantae; phylum Streptophyta; class Magnoliopsida; order Poales; family Poaceae; genus Zizania; species Zizania palustris. The sequence goes on from JAAALK010000285.1 coordinate 12,777,049, forward strand.
GAAGTTGATGATCTTGTGACCCGATGCAGCGTTCACCAATAAATCCATGATCGACATTGGGTATTCGTCCTTTAGGGTAGCCTTGTTTAGATCTCCGAAATATACACATATCCTAAGCTTCCCACTTTTCTTCCATACTAGTACAATGTTCGATACCCACTCTGCAAATCAGCAAGGTCTTATAAATCCTACATCATACAACCTTGTCACCTCAGCTTTGATATCTGGATATATCTATGCCTTGAATTGTCGAGATGACTTCTTGAATGGACAATATCCCTTCTTTATTGGGAGCCGATGTTCTATAATTGATCGGCTTAAACCTGGCAACTCATGATATTCCCATGCAAAGCAATCCCGATATTCTCGTAATAATACAATTAATTCATTTTTATTTCATCGGGAAGTTGAGCACTTACAAAGGTTGGCCTCAGTCTATTACTGGGTCCGATGTCTACTTCCTGTAGTTCATTGGTTGCGGCAAAGCCTTGACCAAGTTTACCTTCTGCATTGTCAGTGTCGTCTTCATAAGGTAAGCTTGGGTTGTTCATTGTTAATTGGTTTGACTCCATCACTTGATACTTCAAGAAAATCACCATCCCAAGCCCTGCCAGATAGACAGATGACATCTTCCATCTCCTATACCGATAAATCGACTATTGCCATGTTAACCGATTTATCGGTGGATACACCTTCCACTTGATCGCCGACCCATTGCACGAGGCTTTGATGCATTGTTGACGAGACACAACAATTCGCATGAATCCAATCACGCCCCAGCAACAAACTATAAGATCCTTTTCCTTCTAGGATAAAGAACGTGGTCGGCACGATCTTGCTCCCAACCGTTAACTCTGCATTTAACACCCCATTGCCTCTGATGAATTGTTGTCGAAGTCCCTTAGCACAATATTGGTTTCAATAAGGTCCTCTGACCCTTTTCCTAGCTTCCGGAAGGTGGCATATGACATTAAGTTGACAACTGCCCCTCCATCTATCATCCCTTGATATAAAGAGGTCTTATGTGCCGATACTTAGGGTCTTCTGGTTTGTCTAAAGTTGTCGGCTGCGGAGTCAATACTAGTTGGGCCATTGTATCAACTTGCTCGACGTCATCTTCAGGAGCAACCCGATACTCTACAGGGAGGAAGAAAACCATATTTACCCTCGCATTTCCCTTGTCATTGTGATCGGTCTTGTCCTTTACTCGCCATTCACTTTTGATCCTTCGGGGCCGATCAGTCTTATCTTTGTAATTATGTGCTTTTAGTTCTTTCTCCCGCCAAGGCACCACGGTGGATTTCTTGATGTGGCGCTGCCATTAGTCGATCAACTATTCTCCTCGGCATTGACAAGCTGAGCCTTTCAAGTATCGACGTCCTTGGCCGTGATGACCTTCGATGAATGGCCATCCTTTCCTGCTCACGTGGCTTTGCCCCGTCACTGTGCAGACCATGGTCACCTTGTCACTTACCCTTGCTGCCACACTTGGGGCAATTGTCCATTGATGGTAGACGTATCCTTTATTCCAGCAGAATTTGAAGAACTCACAATTCCAATAGGGGGTAAATCGTGAGTAATTTCGGTCATCTTCGTTGTCCATTCCTTCTCTTGATTTTCCTTCCTATTTCTCGATCAGATCTCACAAAGTGACACTATTGCTGGCCTGCCTGCTCTCTTCGCATGTCGATCGTCAGCACGATGTGCATGCACCATGTTTACCAGGAAAGGGTGGCCATCAATATTCATTGGCTTCTTCCCATCATCGAACTTGATTCAGCCATGCTCTATGACCGATTAGATCTACTTCCTAAACACCTTACATTAGTTAGTGTGGTGTGATAGAGAATTGTGCCACTTACAATATTTTCTTTTCTTCAACTCAGCGACAAGTGGTATCACGTGATTGGGTAGCAACTAGATCTACTTTTCCTTAAGAAACAAGTCGAATATCCTATCAGCCTTATTGATGTCGAAGTCATACTTTTCTTCTTTATCAGATGCCTTCACCCAAGGACATGTGATCTGTTTCTTGTTCCTAGTCCATTCGACCAAACTGACCTCTACATCAGACCCGCTGTCCCCATCGGAATCCGAATAGTATGTGTGACGCCCCAATTTACTGAAATCGGAACATTATTGAATTTCATAAGAAAAACACTAATACAAGAGGTTCATCATGCGACAATCGTACATACGACAGTATTCATGGTACGCAGACCATATTTATTACATCAGAGTTTAATAAAAACAATAATAAAGAAAATTAAAAAGGCATGACGAACGTCTTCTTCAAGATCTTTTCTCTTGACTGGGTCGCTACTCCAGACCATCCTCATAGTAGGCATCCTCTGTGGGGTTCAACGGATATGAGTACAAAAAGTACTCAACAAGCCACCGCAAATGCAGGTAATAATGCAAGGTAATAACAAAGGAAGGATAATTGGCTAAAAGTGCGGAAAAGTACATTTTCAATTATTGCAGTTAATGTAGTCAATTTTATCATGCGGAAAATAAACATGAACAACAATAACATCATCTAACTCGAGGAGTACGTTTACCTCCTCGCACAACAGTCCTTACATGTCAAACCATCATGCACATACATATCAAAAGTAAACTAACTGTGGGATGTCACGCAACCCGCCCTTGACTGTGGGCTCGGCTTTTCGAAAAGATTTATGACTCTGATCAGAGATGTACTACTGTACCCACAAGGCATGCACTCATCCCAAACGAGATGACCCATACCACGGGAACTCGTGCCAAAACCTCAGCATGAAATGCTCCAAGTGATAACCACTCGCTCTAGCTTTCGCCGGCGCGCCGGGCCACATCCCGGCTAACGTCGCACCCCCTTTTGCGCCACATCGATACAAGCCACCCGCAGGTGCTGCTTGAACCATCTCCAAATGGTGGCCTCAGTTTGGAACACTCCATACCTTAGTTAGGACTTACCCATTAGACTTGTGGTTAGTACGGATGTGTATTGCAACGGATCCCGCAGACTGGTCCTTATAGTGCCCCGGGTGCTACTGACCAATGCCCTAGCTTGCACTCGGAACCCACCATGCATTCACTTACAACCACAGCTCATCACCGACAGAATTTCAAGGATAAGAATAACGGGGATAATATAGTAGAACCATGTTGCTACGACTCATCTTTATCCTATAGCAATCGTGTCAATACATCAGACACTAGATAATAATGCTAATCATATGGTGACAAGGAGGTTAGGCGAGATAGCATGGCTTGGGTTGCACATCAAGGTCGGGGATCCTAAATAAATATATTGTAAGGGTTTCATTTGACTAATGCATGTATACCCTATGTGTTTTAGCGATAGTTTAATAAAACATGGGTCCAATATGCTCAAAAGATTGGTTTGGTGACTTGCCTTGTTCAGCGAAAGGTGAGGGAGCGACTTCCGGGAAGTATTCCGGCTCCTCGGCGGCGTCGTAGTCTTCCCATTATAAATAAAATAAAATACAACATTCAATCAAACAATATAACATCACACAACAAGCACATAGGTTTAAATTGGTTTAATTGAATGAAAACCAAGTTGTTAAGTTTCTGAAATTTTTTTACAAATAATTTAAAATGAATTATAATGAAATGTTGTCCTTTGTAAAAAGGGGTTTTTAATGTGAATAATCTCATTTTAAGTTTCCTAAGTAATTTAAAATGAAAGGTTCAGAGAAAACTTAATGGTTGCATTATATTAATAGGGAATGAATAAACATAAATTTTTACTGAAATTTAAATAATAGAGTTTGTATTTTTAACAAAAGGGTATTTGAATACTTTAATGAATAAGAATGAAATATTCAAAGTAAACATACTGTTTTTATTGAACTAATGTGTAGAGAATAAAATTACAAAATTTCTGGAATTGAAATGACAATTTTTAGAGTTCAAATGTGCTAGATACGAATTTTACAAGTTTAAAACAGTTTCTGGAATTTATTTTCAAATTTAAAATGCCTCGGGTCCACGGTGAGCCAGGCCCACGGTGAACCCGCGCACTGTGCACGTGGACCAGTTGATCCAGAACCGTTGGATCTGGATCCGGTGGCCAGGCGCGAGGCGGGAGGGTTAAGTGATAACGGACGACCACGATTAAAACGTGCGAAAGGGTACAACGTGGATGCACGAGATTGAGTCACAATTTTAAAAGCGATCAATGGCTCATATGGCCTGGTACCCCTTTGACTCGATCAAGGGCGGAGATTAAATCTCGTAGGGCTTTAATCAGGGCACTCCGATCGCGATCGTGCGACCAAGATTAAATCCGGCACGACACGTGCTAAGGGGGCCTGTACCCCCCTTCGTCTCCGGCGACGGCAGGGTTTGGGTGCAGAGGCGACGGCACCGACGGGGGGGTCTAGGCCCTAGTTTTAAGCGAAAATGGAAAGAGGAGGCTACGGCGGTCACTATGGTACCTTCGATGGTGATGAAGGATGGCGGACGATGATCGGCGGTGAGGGTAGACGCGGAGGGCTCCTCGGGTGCTCGACGACGACGTCGATCCTGCGGTCTCCTTGGCCAACGGAGGCGTGGCCGAGGTCAGGTGGTCGGCGACGGTCATGATGGTGGCGACGGTGTGGACGGAGGTGGTCCGAGGTGACGGCGAGTGGTGGCCGGAGGTGAAGCAGGAGGGGAGCGCTAAAGCATGAATTACAGGCGTTCTGTTCGGTCCTGGACTGCGAGAGTGTGGGGGTCGAACGCGGTGGAGGCTAGGGGTATAAATAGAGGCACTGGCGAGGGTCAAAGAGGGTCGCATGCAAGGAAAGCCGAGGGGGGGTTTACTCGCTGGCGAGGTTTCGCCATGCAGGTAAACGCGATCCGGGGGCTTAAACGCGTGCCTTAACGCGTTTAAATGGCCGGCGGGCCTCGGGGAATTAAATGTCGGTGTCGGTTTAATGGGAGGGGGGCCGGCGAGCGGATCTGAGGCGAGGTCATCGGCCGGCGGAGTTAGGGGGGTTGGCGCAAGGTAGACGATGGTACTGACAGGCGGGGGCCACTGGCCAGCGGGCGTGAGCATGCGAGCGAGGGGACTAACGGGTGGGGCCGAGCGGTCGGGCGTGAGGGGTTAGGTTGGCGCCGACAGGTGGGGTCGGGTACGCGTGCGGAGAGGAGGTCGCTGATGGGCGGGGTCCACTGGTTAGATGGCGCGCACGGAGAGGAGTGGGCTGGGCCCGCTGGGAGAGAGAGAAATGGAGGGGAGGCCCATTATTGTTTTAAAAGGTTTTCTGATTTAAAATAATTACAGAAATTGGTTTAAAATAATAGGGCTACTTCCAAGGTTGATAAAAATTTGTAAAAATTCTCAAAAATATATCTTGGCCTTTGGATCATATATAAAAATTTTCAGCTCCTGGTTTGGTCATTTCATCTAGGTTGTAGTTCAAAATGGTAAAGGATGGTATTAAAGGTAGTTCCAAAATTAATAAATTCCCGGAAATTGGATTAAATAATATTTTTATTACTTTGAAAATTTGGGGTGTTACAAAACTATCCCCCTTACAAAGATGGAGGAAGTTCAAGTTGATATGCAACTTCTCCCTGCTGTCGGAGGATCTGAAAAGGTCTGACGTAACGGGGTGCTAGCTTGCCTTTCATGTTGAACCTTTGCGTGCCACGGAGGGGAGTGACTCGGAGATAGACATAATCGCCCTCCTCAAAGGTTAAGTCTCTTCGACGGTTATCGGCATAGCTCTTCTGTCGGGACTGGGCTATCTTTAATCGATCCCTTATGATTTTGACTTTCTCTTCAGCTTCTCTTAGTATATCTATCCCAAATAGCTGCGACTCTCCAGTCTGATCCCAGAGCAGCGGCGTTCTGCACTTTCGCCCATAAAGTGCTTCGAACGGGGACATTTGGAGGCTGGCTTGATAGTTGTTGTTGTAGGAGAACTCTGCGTAGGGTAAGTTCTTGTCCCACATTCCGCCAAAGTCTAGAGCGCAAGCTCTAAGCATATCCTCCAGTATCTGGTTGACCCTTTCGGTTTGACCGTCGGTCTGTGGATGATAGGCGGTGCTAAAGTTTAGCCGGGTGCCGAGTTCCTCTTGAAGGTTCTTCCAAAACTTGGAGGTAAACTGACTCCCACGGTCAGATACGATCTTCTTAGGAACTCCGTGAAGGCACACGATCCGGGTCATATACAACTCGGCCAACTTGGCGATGATGTAAGTTGTCTTGACCGGGATGAAGTGAGCTACCTTGGTGAGTCGGTCGACGATCACCCAGATAGAATCATGACCAGCTTGGGTCTTGGGCAGTCCCGTGATGAAGTCCATTCCTATTTCTTCCCACTTCCATTCGGGGACCTTAAGGGGTTGAAGAAGTCCAGCAGGTCTTTGATGCTCTGCCTTGACTCGCCGGCATGTGTCGCACTTAGCCACATACTCAGCTATTTCCCTCTTCATGCTGACCCACCAGTATTTTTCTTTTAGGTCTTGATACATCTTTGTACTCCCAGGATGAATGGAGTATAGAGTGTCGTGGGCTTCCTGAAGGATGAGGGTCTTTAACTCAGGCTTGTCGGGTACGCATATCCGGTTTCTGAACCAGATGGTACCATGCTCGTCCTCGGAAAATCCGGGGGCTTTACCCTTTCGCATGTTCTGTTGGATCTCCAAGATATCCGGGTCTTCCTTCTGCTTTTCTCGGATCTGGTCTATCAAGACAGGTCTTGACTCCAAGGCAGCGAGGTACGCTCGGGTGGTGATCCCTAAATTCAGCCTTTCCATTTCCTTGTAAAGCAAAGGGGCTTGGTCCTGTATCATGATGGCATTGCAGTACCCTTTTCGACTAAGGGCGTCTGCCACCACATTTGCCTTGCCTGGATGATAATGGATGCCCAAGTTGTAATCCTTGATGAGTTCCAACCATCTCCTTTGCCTGAGGTTCAGGTCTGGTTGGGTGAATATATACTTGAGGCTCTTGTGGTCGGTGAAGACCTCACACCGATTTCCCACAAGGTAATGTCTCCATATCTTCAAGGCATGAACCACGGCTGCTAACTCTAGGTCATGGGTCGGGTAGTTCAGCTCATGCGGCCTCAGCTGTCGGGAGGCGTAAGATATAACCTTCCCTTCTTGCATTAAGACACATCCCAATCCCTGACGAGAGGCATCACAGTAGACGTGGAAGTCTTTCTGGATGTTTGGCAGAGTCAGGATAGGAGCTGACACGAGCTTCTTCTTGAGGGTTTGGAAGCTTTCTTCGCAATCTGGGGTCCATTCAAATTTTACTTCCTTCTGCAATAGCCTGGTCATAGGCTTGGCGATCTTCGAAAAATTCTCGATGAATCGGCTGTAGTATCCGGCCAATCCGAGAAAACTCCGGATCTCGGTCACGGTCGTGGGTTGCAGCCAGTTGGTCACTTCTTCCACGGTGGTTGGGTCCACTGCTATTCCTCCGACAGATATAACATGACCGATGAACTTTACCTCAGACGACCAAAATTCGCACTTGCTGTATTTGCTGTACAATTGCTGCTCCCTTAGCTTTCCGAGGGTCAGACGGAGGTGAGTTTCGTGCTCTTCCTTGGTCTTGGAGTAGACGAGGATATCGTTGATGAATACCATGATGAACTTATCCAAGAATTCCATGAAAACATTGTTCATCATGTTCATGAAAAAGGTCGGGGCATTCGTGAGTCCGAACGACATCAGAGTATACTCGTAGAGTCCATAGCGGGAGGTGAAGGCAGTCTTGGGTATGTCCTCTTCTCTAATCCTCAATTGGTGATAACCTGACCTGAGGTCAATCTTGGAAAACACCGAGGATCCTTTCATTTGATCGAACAGGTCATCGATCCGAGGCAACACATACTTGTTCTTGATGGTTACGTCGTTCAAGGCTCTATAGTCCACGCACATCCTCTTGGTCTTGTCCTTTTCATGGCAAAGATGACCGGTGCACCCCAGGGTGAGGTATTCGGTCGGATGTACCCTTTCTGCTCTAGGTCTTCGATGTTGCTCTTGACCTCGGCTAACTCATTGGCGGCCATCCGGTATGGGCGCTTGGAGATTGGAGTGGTCCCGGGGACAAGTTCAATTCTGAATTCGATATCTCGCATGGGAGGCATTCCTGGTAGGTCCTCAGGGAAGACGTCCATAAACTCCTTGACTATGGCCACTTCTTCAAGGGCTAGCGAATGAAGGGACGCTTCGAGTGGTTTGCGGCCGGTCATCCGAAAGGTGACGGCTTCGCCTTCAGGGTTGGTCACTGTGACGGACTTGTTGGCACAGTCGATCACCCCCTTGTGCTTCATCAACCAATCCATCCCTAGGATGAGGTCGAGTCCGGTGCATTTTATGAGGACTGGCTCGGCCCGGAATAATACTCCTTGGATCTCTATCTTAACCTTAGGACTGTATAAGTGGGCTAAGGTTTTATTGCCTGGAGTGGCAATCATCATGGGGACTGATAGAGGGAGTACTTCCAAGTCGTGGGTTTTCACAAAATCTTCCGAGATGAAAGAATGTGTTGCCCCAGAGTCAAATAAAATCATGGCTGGTACGGAATTTGCGGTAAACGTACCGAGCACGACTTCGGGAGCCTTCTGAGCTTCCTCCGCGGTGATGTGGTTGACGCGGGCACGAACCTCCAGGTTGGGTGTCGCGCCTTGGGGCTGCTTGGGGTGGGGACACTGGTGCGAATAGTGTCCTTTCTTCCGGCAGTTGAAGCAGACGACCAGCCTTCCTTGGCGATCCTTCAAGATCGGGGCCTTGGCGGCGGGCATCGGCTGAGCGGATGGAGCTGGTGGAGCGGGGCGAGGATGCCAAGCATTGGGTCCACCGGCGGTGTGAGGCAGCCTGTAGGTCAGCCGAGGATGGTAGGCGGGCGCTGGTGGCGGAGGAACGAAGCGGGGCCTCTGGGAATTTGCCTGTTGATGCTTGAAGGCGATCATCTTCCTCTTCTTGAGGTCCAACTTATTCTGCTCAGTCTCTTGGATGAGCGCTTTATTTACTAGCTGTTGGAAGTCAGCGTAGTCGGTGGCGACGAGCTGGATGGACAGCTCATCCTTAAGTCCTCAGAGGAACTTAGCCTAGCGGAGGGCGTCGGTCCGCACTTCCTCTGGCGCGTAGCATGCCAGGCGGTTGAACTCATGGAGGTACTCAATGATGGTCCGGTTGCCCTATTGCAGGTCGCGGAACTCCTGCTGCTTGACCGCAATGACTCCGGCGGGGACGTGGGCAGCACGGAAGGCGATGGTGAATTCCGCCCATGTTACCACGTGGTCCTCAGGCTGGGACTCATGGTAGTTGTCCCACCATTCGGCAGCGGGACCCTGGAGCTGGTGAGTGGCGAAGGCCACTCGCTCCCGGTCGGTACAGGGGAGGAGGTCTAGCTTCTTCCCAATGGTGCGGAGCCAATCTCTGGCCTCCATGGGGTTGGTGGTGCTAGAGAAGATGGGTGGGCGTACGTGCAGAAACTCCTAGAGTTGGGGAGCGGGCGTAGGTGCTGGTGCGCGCGGGGCAGGCTCCCAATTTTGTAGATGTCCCAACTGAGCTTGTTGGTGCTGCATCTGAGTGAGGAGGGCGGTGATTAGTTGGTTCTGGTTCGCCATCATTTCTGCCAAGGTGGGATGGTTGGCGGATGGCGATCCAAACTGTCGCGGGCCCGTTGCACCCTAGTTGGGTACAACACCCTCGGGCGCGTCACGGCTTCCTCCTTCTCCGTTGTTGGAGCCGGTGTTCGGGTGGTCGGCCATCTTCTGAACACACGATGTTTTAAGGCAAAAAGATGATGAATTAACAATATAATTAAAAATAGCTCATAGGGCTCATGCATACATGTCAATCAAGTGGTAAAATTGTTCATTACAATCAAGCTCTTATTCCATCCACAACACAACTCGTTGTAGATAGCACCACATACAAAATTATTTTATTCGAAAGCGATATCTAGCGTCTACTCGCCACTGGAGGCGGTCTCCGTGCTCTTGGAACCATGAGTACGCGGCTCCCGAGGGACGGTGGGCTCGAGAAAGTTCTCGATGATTGGGTCGGAGACGAGGCCGGGGCGTGGTGCAGGGGCGCTGGCGGTGGAGGGTCCGGCTATGGAGGGGTGTGGCGGGATCCTCTTGTGGCGAGGGGTGGGCTCACGGATGGGCTTCCTCTTCCTCGGGAGGAGGGGAACCATCTCTGCGATGTCTTTCTGCAGTTGCATGATCTTCTGCTGCAGTTCGCTGTTTTGCTGGATCAAGTTCTTCGTCTCCTCACGAAGAAACTCAACCGCCTCATGGTGCTCATTGGCGTCGAGCACCGCCTCAGTATGGAGGTCGTCCATGGCCTGAAGAAGACGCGACTGCCGGGCCATAACCGGATCACGCATGGAGTGAACTCCGAGGTATATACTACGGTGAGTGCCGGGAGTGCGCTTCGACACAAGCCGGAAGGACGAGTTCTGAAGATGATCATCATAGATCATCCTCAACTCCATGAGGGCCTGGAGGGCGACTCGTTGGCATGCGACGCCAAAAGTCGGGCCCCCAAGTGCAGTGGTGTAGGGTGGCAGGTGCTCTCCGGAGCCAGGGACGGTGAGGGAGACGTCGCAAGGCCCGGCAAACTCCTCCAAGTACACCCCTTGAAATTCAGGCTCGAAGAGGAACCCGAGGAATGTGAGCATCATGCGGAGCTCCCTGACGAAGCCCTCAAAGTGGTGGCAGTAGCTGTGGACTTGGTAGACAGGCATCTACAAAACAACAAGTTGAAGAAAAGTGAGGGGAGGAACAAAGTTTATAAAGTAGGTTTTCGAGAAATAATTTTCTGCAGCTATTGGCTAGATGGGTCTGTTTGGCTTCCTACAGTCAAGTCGGCTCTAATACCATCTTGTGACGCCCCGATTTACCGAAATCGGAACATTATTGAATTTCATAAGAAAAACAATAATACAAGAGGTTCATCATGCGACAATCGTACATACGACAGTATTCATGGTACGCAGACCATATTTATTACATTAGAGTTTAATAAAAACAATAATAAAGAAAATTAAAAAGGCATGACGAACGTCTTCTTCAAGATCTTTTCTCTTGACTAGGTCGCTACTCCAGACCGTCCTCATAGTAGGCATCCTCTGTGGGGTTCAACGGGTATGAGTACAAAAAGTACTCAACAAGCCACCGCAAATGCATGTAATAATGCAAGGTAATAACAAAGGAAGGATAATTGGCTAAAAGTGCGGAAAAGTACATTTTCAATTATTGCAGTTAATGTAGTCAATTTTATCATGCGGAAAATAAACATGAACAACAATAACATCATCTAACTCGAGGAGTACGTTTTACCTCCTCGCACAACAGTCCTTACAGGTCAAACCATCATGCACATACATATCAAAAGTAAACTAACTGTGGGATGTCACGCAACCCGCCCTTGACCGTGGGCTCGGCTTTTCGAAAAGATTTATGACTCTGATCAGAGATGTACTACTGTACCCACAAGGCACGCACTCATCCCAAACGAGATGACCCATACCACGGGAACTCGTGCCAAAACCTCAGCATGAAATGCTCCAGGCGATAACCACTCGCTCTAGGTTTCGCCGGCGCGCCGGGCCGCATCCCGTCTAACGTCGCACCCCCTTTTGCGCCACGTCGGTACAAGCCACCCGCAGGTGCTGCTTGACCCATCTCCAAACGGTGGCCTCGGTTTGGAACACTCCATACCTTAGTTAGGACTTACCCGTTAGACTTGTGGTTAGTAAGGAAGTGTATTGCAACGGATCCCGCAGACCGGTCCTTATAGTGCCTCGGGTGCTACCGACCAATGCCCTAGCTTGCACCCGGAACCCACCATGCATTCACTTACAACCACAGCTCATCACCGATAGAATTCCAAGGATAAGAATAACGGGGATAATATAGTAGAACCATGTTTCTACGACTCATCTTTATCCTATAGCAATCGTGTCAATACATTGGACACTAGCTGTTGGACCGGAAATGGCGACCAGAGGGGGGGTGAATGGGAGCTTTTAAAATTTCGGCTAAAAATCTAGCCTTCGGATTGGTTCTGTCTTCTGCCGAACAGGCTTCGAACACTACCTTCAAGGTCTGGTTCGGAGGTACTTCGACACCTTCGAACACGGGCTTCGGAGGAGCAAAAGTTCGAAGCCAAGAAGACTTCGCTCCACTTACAACCCTCGAAAATCTACTCTGCTAAGTCAGTGCAGGCTCCGCACACAGGGTGCTTCGAGCAGGCTTCGCACTTCACCCTTCGCAAGAGTGGTCACCTTCTGCGGACTTCGACCAAGTACTTGGCGGCAGCAACTGGTGCTGGGCTTCGTACACGAAGGTCTACACGCACACAAACAGACTATGCTAAGGGCTTCGTCACACGAAGCAAAAAACGGGCCTCGATTAGGGCTTCGCTTGTAATCAGTGAGCCCTGGCCTAAGTTACACAGAGCGAACACACACTGAAAAACA
>JAAALK010000285.1:12789599-12886650 GCA_019279435.1 Zizania palustris
AATGAACATCGACGATCAGCCGTTCCCAGTCATGGTGCATGCACATTACATTGGTGATCGACGTATGAGGGGAGGAAAGACGAACCAGCAGTAACATCACCTCATCAGGCCTCATTAGGAAGTACCAGAGGAGGTCAGAAGAAAGATAAACAGTGAAGACAGCCGTGGCTAATCGCGTTTCAACTCCCATTGGAATTGTGAATTCTTCAAGCTTTGTTGGAACGAGGGGTTGCGTCTACCATCCATGGATGACTGCCCCGGGATGCGGTGCCAAAGGCAGGACACAAGACAATCACCGGCCATGCAATGTCAAGCTAAGGACATGCGATCGAGAGGCTTTGCACCAAAGGTTGTCACCCCAAGGGTACTAGCGCTAGAAAGGCTCGGTCCTATCAATCCCAAAGAAATCGACCAGATGGCCATGACATACCAGAGAAGCCATAGTGGTGTCCTCCCAAAATCTTCATGAGGAGACAAAGAGAAGGTGCATCATCTGTGGAAAAGAGAGGGGAAGGCACAAATACATGGCGAGGAAGCTAATCGGCCCTACAGAATTCAAGAGTGAATGGTGACCAAAAGATAAGGCTGATCACGACTATAAAAAGGACGTATAAATAAACATGATTTTCTTCCTCCCTGCGGAAGTATCGGGATCCCTACGAAGATAACATGGATCACGTTGATACCAATGGCTAAGTTGGTGTTGGCTCCACAACTAGCAATCTTTGATAAACCAGAAGACCTTGAGCATCAAACACCTAATGACCTCTCTACCCTCAAGGGGCTGGTTAACGGAAAGCCATGTCCAAGATGATGATAGACAAAGGGGAAGCTATTAACGTGATGCCTTATGCCACCATCCGCATGCTTGGAAAGATGCCAAAAGACCCTCATCCAGGACTAACATGGTCTTAAGCGATTTCAGCGGCTACTCATTAGACACGATGGGACTATTGAATGCAGAACTAACGGTTGGGAGCAAGACGATGCCGACTACTTCTTCGTTATAGAGGGAAAAGGATCTTACAGCTTGGTGCTGGGGCGTGATTGGATACAGGTGAATTTCTACATCCTGTCAACAATGCACTAGAACCTCATACAATGGGTCGGCGATCAAGTGGGGATAGTTCCCGCTGATAGATCAGTTAATATAGTTGCAGCTGATTTATCAGTGTGGGAGATGGAAGGAGTCGTCTGTTTGTTAGGAAAGGCTTGGGAGGGCAACTTTATTGAAGTATTAGATATGGTATCAACCCGATCAGTGAGGAGTTACCCAAACTCATACTAGGAAGACGACGCCAAAGACGAGGGGTGCACTCGGTCAAAACTTTGCCTCAACCGATGAAATATAGAAATAAAAATACAGGACACTAGCGACAGACCGAGGCTAAACATTCATAAGTGCCTAGATCCCCAATAAGACACATGGATTAAAGATAGTTACGTCAGGGATGTGGATAGAGGACAAACAAGAAATGTTCGAGGGAATATTTTTCGATTGTTCGGATGAAGCTAGAAAGTCTACACACATAGAAGCCGATATCAATGACATCGCCTTAAGACAACCGATGCAAAGGCATCGCCCTTAGAGAATCAAAAGAAGACAGATAGGAAGTACTTAAGGGACATTGTTGATCGAAGCGTGGAAAAACTAAGCGTGAGTTAGCCGATACCGGCGGTATCGCCTTGAGATGGCCGATGCGGATGGATCGCCCTTAGTCAAAACTCAAACACAAATCTTATAAAATTAACAGTATACCTAGGGCCTTTCAAATTACAAGGCAAAGTACACTACGCAGATCCAGACTGACGCATAATAGACCATTTTTGACTTCCCAAGACAACTCCCTCTGAAGCATGGTCGATTAAGTGCGTCTTTCATTTATCCATGCCGAAGGAGTAGGGGCGCCGACACCCAAATTGTTAGTGGACAATACTAGTCGTACCGTATCGGCCGACCACTGGAGCTCACCAGGGGGTGTCACGATCGGCCTCCTGCGAAAGGGGAAGGTCGATTAGAGGAGGCAAAAAGGAAATCAGTAGAAGCAAGTGAAAGGGCAAAAGTACTTACCTCGGGTCCTGCATCCGCGTCACTTAGGTGGAGTCATTCCCGGTAAATTGTTGAGGAGCAATTGAAGATATGTTGCTTCAATTCACCCCAACATCGGCGGAAGGTGTGGGAGGTCACCCGACAGTTTGCCCAGGAAGCAAGGCATCCAAAGGGGATCCCATCAGTCATGTGGGAAAGGCGGTCCCACTCCAAGGCACTCGCGACCCTCCTGCGAGTTTGGATCTAGCCATAAAAAAGAGATGGGGTAGGAGCTGACCGAAGCCCAGCTGCGTTAAGAAGACCGATGGGTGATAAAATTCATAGGAGCACCACCGAGGATACTCATCGATAAAATCATAGGAAGCAAACAGGAAAAGGTGGCTGCTAAAAATATACGAAAGGATTCCATGTTTGTTGACACTAAAACCTAACAGTTAAAGCGCCAAACACACTGATGTCGATTCGATGATCCAAAAGCATGTGGACAGTTAGAGATAAATCCCTAAGCATAACATGATGCCGACGTCACGTTTTGATGACCCTTGATAGTGATAAGGAGGGGTGGAGTCGCCAGATAATTAGATTACAGAAGTATAACCTAATTAGCCAAAATATGGATAAATTAAACCAAATCGGCCAAGTAGCCGATTTAGATCAATGCAGACAGAATCGGTCAGACCGGCCTAGAGGAGCCGGTCAAACCGTCGAGTGCCGGCATGGACCGGTCAGACCAAACACCCACCGTCGATCAGACCGTATAGGCTGATGGCGGCTACTTCATGCTTGCCGGCACGAGGTGATAGATCCGCACATGCTGGTCAGACCGATAGGGACAACGTCGGTCACACCAAAGTGGCGGGGGTTGTCGCCATGCATTGCAAGCACTCCTGATGATGAATCCGGCACACGCCGTTAGACCGAAGTGGCAACGTCGGTCAGACCGACAATGCCAGATCAGGACGCCCGGAGTCTCTGGTGACCGTCTCACTGTGGACAAATTGTAACAAGAGTTATTGGCGAAGATGGGAAGGGATAAAACACTGCAAAATACACCAAGAAATCAAAGGCAATTCGGCCAAGAAACCAAATCACCGGTAAAAAACCAATAAAATGATAGAAATCCATTACGTGGATGAAACAGATGATTCACAAGTGAATCAACAAGAACTTACCGTGATTACGACACAATGGACAGAGAGCTTTCAGTGCAAACTCACGAAGATGGACGTTAAAGCTAATCCTAGGGAAAGGAAAGTAGATTGGAATAAAAGTGCGAGTCAAAACTAGGTTTTGAGTTCATCTGTGGAGATACCCTTGAATCGGCCTTGCCCCTATATTTATAGGGGTTAGACATGACGTGCCGGGGGTCTAATATGATTTATATTCGAGTACAAGTTGTTAAAATCTAATTACGGATAAAAATACCCTGAAATCACTAATTTGACTCGGATTTAGATTAAATCCGGTTAGACCGAAGGGTCCCCTTTGATCAGACCGAAGGTACCACTTCGGTTAGACCGCCTTGTTCCACGACTTGGCATATTTTCGTCCTAAATTACCAAAAAGTGATATTTTGACAATTTTGACCATTAATGCCATTTTTTGCTATCAACAGCGTCCTAGGACAGATCGAGCAGAACTAGCCAATGAGGGCGTTCATACTCCGAATGATATCTAAAAGGAAACCATACTGTCCGGTCGGAGAATCCAAGGTAATAACTCTTAAAGAAAACGGCCAAGGCCACGGGAGATGAAGGAAAAAGAGGAAAGAATACCGCCGCTTCGCCTAGAGAAGATCAGTGACGATAGGTGGGTACGACCAATTCTAGAAAATCTGCGGGAAAGTATGAATGAGTGAGAGGGGTTCCTCCTCCTCCAATAAGATCAGCAGTATAAACATTGAACCAAAGCTGGAAGAACCAGCTGAGACCCTTTGGCCGGCCGATGAAGTTATTGACTGATAGGTTGACTGATACAAGGTGAAGGGAGCGGTAGGTGGCCCTAAGGAGGTAACGACCGAGGGGAACCTGCACATGGGCGGTGAGTCGTTCGACTAAAAATTGAAACTAAAATGTCAGGGCCAGAGCCGATACACAGAAGAAAAATTCCTCCAACCAGAGGTTGAGGAAAGCAATGTGTTCGCGAATGCCTATGAGGCCAGTTTCTTATTGTGTCTAATGATATATCGGCTCCAACTATCTACCGAGTTGATGCCGAGGTTGTGGGATAGTTGGAAATGAAAAGAGAAGGGATTGGCTGGTGAATCAATGTCAAGGCAAGATAATAAGAAGATGTTGAGAAGAGTGGGACTCATCGGCCCATGGCCAAAATGAAGGCATTTAGGGCATCAGACTAGAAATAACAAGATGCAGCTAGCATTGGCTCATTCAGGTATGACTTATCCAGAGAAAGACTGATGCAATGAACGATGTCGATCTCATCCCAAAAGGTGTGATAAGTAGCTGACACCCTGAGATACCAGTCACGCCAGCCAAGGATAGAAGGAGAGGATTCGAAGCCTAAATCCTAGTCGGAGGAACACATAGGGGAATATTTGAAGGGTATCCCACAAGTCTCGGCATTTATGAAATCTGTGGGGTCAAGATTGGTTAAAGGACCTAGAAAGAAACTAAACAGATGAGTGACTATTGGAATAAAAACCTGGTTTCGTAGGCCCTGCCGAAGAAAAAAAGTAGGATTAGAAAAGAAGAAATGATGGGTGAGTCAGGAATAAAGAAGAGAAGGTCGGAGACTTACTTTAGAGACCGCATCAATGGTGGCCCTTTTAGCACCGATGAGGTGCGTGTTTAATGAAGAAAGATGGTGAGCGACGGCTGGCGCTGGAATGAATGGTGAAATATTTGAGGGCCAGAACAAGTTATGGGTCGAAAGCGTGAAGAAGGAAGGGAGAACGACCAATACTTATAAAAATAACGACACCCATTGCAGGTATGGATGGTTGGAAGGGGAAGAGACAGAGTCATAACTCTAGGAAAATGTGAAAGCATTGGAAGGCGAAGTGTTTCGGCAATTAATAATAACATTGAAAAAGACCATGCGAATGGACATTTGAGAAGATGTGGTAGCAGGGATAATTGAAAAAGACCATGCGAATGGACATTTGAGAAGATGTGGTAGCAGGGATAATGACAGTTGTTAATTTCGAAGCATCAACAACCACTTAATGCTCCGAAACTAGGGGCATGTGTTGACGCCAAGATTTCGTAAAGCCCAGGACCACTAAAGATGTCGTACGGTCAACAAAAGTCAAGAAAAGTCTGGTCAAAGAAATTCAAGGAAGTCTGTTAATGATGTATGTGTGGCTAGATGAGAGAAGCCGATGGGGATAAAGATGGGAAGAAGATGAAGATTATCCAGAATCGGTTAAGATAGGATGCTTGGACAGCAAGTACCCGGACTATAAATATGTACCCTTTAGTTAGGTTTAAACACACATCTCTATCAAACAACTACTCGGCGCATCGCCACCCTTGGCTTCAAGGCTAATCCCAGCGGGATTCGACACTCGGAGCTGGGCTGCATCATTCCGATCTCTAGTGAAGAGGTGAATCCCACCACCCAATGACCATATCGACTAGGTCAGTATCCTCATGCCTGCATCAATTTGATCTCTTGAGGTGAACGTCAAAACAGTATGGTCACCGGTTGTCCTCGGTGTATTATCTAGGTCTAAGGTTGCATCCGATTGATCTCTTAGATTGATATGATTTAGGTGTGATAGCTTGAGGCTTCATTGGTTAAGTCTGACATCTCTTACTGTTGTATCTCCTTCATGTTGCATACCATTCATCTAAATAAAGCATGCCCAATACTTTGACAAATTATTGAGATCATCGTAACTAGCTACTGTCTTGGTTAGGTCCAATCTAGTTATTGTGATGATTTTCATGATATAGACATGTTATGTGACATGTTTTATTTATTCCTGTTGGAGTACAAGCCGACAGGTTATCTTCAATTCAGCGCCATATCATACCCACCATCGGAGAGCACTCATCGGCCACATGTGTAAATTATCTATCTCATCGGCCGATGGCACGCTTGTCCGATTGGTTTAGCCATGGTCATCGGCCCTATGGCCAATCGACATGATATTCCATGATTTTACTCTCTCTACCACAGTCATCGGCTCGCCAGCTGATCGGCTGTACTACTAATGTTATCCTATCTGTTTCCTTATCAGTTGCAAGGTCAACTGATTGGCACACATTGAACCCTTTTTCTGAGAATGTAGGACATGCACTGGAGTTAAGCAGATCTCCCAGGCCACGCGTGTGTCAACGTGTGGCCAAAAAACACACCAACAGAATTACATTTTCCATTACTTTATTGGCTTCTTGGTGGAAATATACATAGACAATGCCGTGGTAAAATCAAGCAATATTCAAGACCATGTGGCCGATCTACGTCAAGTTTTGGAGAGAGCCAAGAAATATGGATTAAAACTGAATCCTGATAAATGTGCCTTTGGTTTATCAGCGGGGAAGTTTCTAGGCTTCATTGTACATGGAAGAGGGATTGAGATAAGTTAGCGCAACATCGAAGCAATTAAGAATACTCAACCCCCCGCTAATAAAACCAAGTTGTAGTCACTGATCGGGAAGATAAACTTTCTCAGGAGGTTCATATCTCATCTTTCAGGAAAGATAGATCCATTCACTCTTCTACTGAAGTTGAAGCCTGACCAAGAATTCATATGGGGATAAAAGCAACAAAAGGCATTTGTCGAGATTAAGGAATACTTAGCTTCACCACCAGTGCTGATGCCGCCACAGAATGGAATCCCATTCAGGTTATATTTGTCCAACAATGATGAAGACATCGGGTCGGTCCTAGTGCGGGAGATTGATAAAAAAGAAAGGATAATTTTCTATCTTAGCAGAAGACTACTAGTTGCTGAGACCCGATACCCCATAGTGGAAAAGCTCTGTCTATGCTTATACTTCTCGCGCACCAAATTGATACATTACCTGCTGTCATTAGAGTGCACCGTGGTATGTATGGTCGATGTCATTAAGTACACACTATCGACCCTAGTGGTGAAAGGGAGTATCGGAAAATGGGTCTTCGCGATCACCGAATTTGATCTTAGATATGCATCAGCTAAAGCAGTAAAGGGACAAGAGATAGCTGATTTTATAGTCTAGCACAGAGATGAGGTAGTAACTCATGTTGAGATGACACCATGTACTCTATTCTTTGACGGATCAGTGTGTCAGCATGGATGTGGTAAAAGTCGGGTGATTGTTTCCCCTTGGGGGACATCATTTGAATTTGCATACACCATCATGCCTTTCTCCACCAATAATCACGCTGACCAGCTATTGGAAGAAGTGGGCGCCGATACAATAGAAATTTTGAGAGACTCTCTACTAATGATGAGGAAACTATCAAATGAGTACGAGTGCAAAGACGGTACGTTGAAAGAATATCATGATCGGTGTCAAGCTATAATGTCATGCTTCCGAAGCGTGACTCTTACTCATATCCCAAGGGAGCAGAACTAAAAAATAAATGATTTGTCCCAAATTGCGTTAGGATATAAGTCGATGGTCAGGTCGATCGAAATAGAGATCATAGAAATAGAGGTAGATGATTAGAGGTATGATATTATTAATTAATTGAAAAATCCTTCGACATCGGCACCTAAAAGACTCAGATATCAAGTGACGAGATACATGTTGCTCAATGAAGACTCGTACCATCTGACAATCGATAGAGTTCTCCTCAAATTTATAAGTGTTGAAGAAGCTAAGGTGGTGATGTGTGAATTACACGATGGCATATCCGGAACACACCATCTGACCTAGAAACTGAAATGGTTGCTTCAGAGGGCAGGTTACTTTTGGCGAACTATGGTGGAAAACTACATAAAATACTATATGGGGTGCTAGAACTGTCAGAGATTTGGAGCCATTTAGTGGCACCTGCATCGGCAATATACCCGATAATTAAACCTTGGCCCTTAAGGGGGTGGGGCATCGATATGATCGACCAAATATACCCAGCTTCAAGTAAAGGACATATTGGTAGCTAGTGATTATTTCACAAAATGGGTACAGGTCGTTCCACTCAAAAGGGTTACTTCTGTCGATGCCATTGAGTTCACGAGAGAACATATAATATATCGGTTCAGAATTCCACAGACCATCACTACAGATCAAGGGACAATTTTTGTATCGAAAGAGTTCCAGCAATTCGCAGTCGGAATAGGAATCAAGCTCTTAAATTCATCACCATATTATGCACAAGCTAATGGTCAGACCCAAGCATCCAACAAGAGTTTGATCAATTTAATAAAGCGTAAGATCAACAAGCAACCGAAACATTGGTATCGGTCACTGTCAAAAGCACTCTGGGCTTATCGGATGGCATGACACATATCTTCTCAAGTACCCCCATACCAGTTAGTCTATGGCCATGAAGCATTACTACCATGGGAAAATAACATTAGCTCAAGAAGGATTACACTACAAGACCAACTCACAGCCGATGATTATTATAATTTAATGACAGATGGCTTAGATGATCTAGCGTAGGTATGATTGAGAGCCCTTGAAAATATTGAAGAGGACAAAGCAGGAGTTGTCGGGTTTTACAACAAGAAAGTGGTGTCCAAGTCATTTGAAGAGGGAGAACTCGTGTCAAAACTTATCCTATCAATCGGGTCTAAGGACAATCGGTACGGTAAGTGGTCACCTAATTGGGAAGGACCATATCGAATACATAGAGTGGTGCCTTGTAATGCCTATCTACTCGAAGGATTGGATGGAGAAGTGTTCAGGAAGACGTTGAATGGAATGTATCTAAAGAAGGATTTCTCGAGCGTTTGGATAAATGCCTAAAGATCTACATGCAAGCATCAAATAGCTGATACCGATGGTATCACCTTTAGATGGCCGATGGTAAAACATCATTGTTAGGCACAAAAGACTCAAGACCAAATCAAGGGATCAATGATAATATATTTCAAAAGCATAATGTTTTGAGTTATAGGTCAGATACAAAGAAAGATTCAAACAAGAGCACAACGAATGATCTCGATTGTCTATAGCTAGATGGCATTGACACTCTGAAGGATAGCCCGATCTTTGATGTCTGAGCCGGGGACTTCTCAAATGGCACGACATTGGCACTACGTGTGGAAAACGGCACCAGCGAGCTAGCGTTCTTGGGTCTCGATCGAAGCTAGGAAGGAGGCCAGAACACGTTCCTTCTCGGTAATCTTCACCCGGATCCCATCCAGCCTCGAGGCTAGATCAGCTTCCTCCGCCCATAGCTGGTCGGGTTACAACAATGTGGTTGATGACTCATCCTGAATGCGATTCAGGAAAGTGCCCTCGGCCATTATTGCCTCGTCGTGGATCTTCATTGCCTCCAGCTACTACTGGCGCGATCGGCCATCCGCTTCATTACTCGCTACACCATTGGCCGATGATACTCCATGATGGCGGCAAGCGTAAGAGCATGGACCAACTCTGAAGTGAGAGAGTCTAAGACATCATTAAAATGAGCCCTTATTAGACTCGAATCATTTATTAGAACTTCTACCAGATCCCCCAAACGATGCAACAAGTCTGATAAGGCCTCCCTCACTTCCATAGCCAGTTGAGCAATGGTCGGTGGAGCGATGCTGGCGACTTCATCGTCATCAAGGTATTGGCCAATGTCAAAAGGGAACTTCTGGACGAAGGACTAAAAGAAAGAAAAGGTCAGATGGATGAAAGGAAACTGCATCATAATGATAAACGCGAAAGCACTTACATCAGGTGGCCTGGCCGGGGCGTCTGATTATAGGGCACCGTTGGCAGAGGAGACTGCGACATCACTCTCTGTCATGTAAATCGGGAGGGTATGTGAGCCCTCCTCATTAGGGTTGCCCTCCTTAAGCGTCGGTTGCATTCAAGGCCAGTGTCGGTTTGTTGACGCCAAGAAGGGCCCACCAAAGATGTCGTATGGTCAATGAAAGTCAAAATAAGTATGGTCAAAGGTGGTCAAAGAAGCCCATCCATTACAACATGATCAGATATGAAGGTGTAGCACCCGGATTTAATAAAACCCAAACATTATTGAAATTCCAGAGAAAATCAATAATCACAAGATGTTCATCACACGACAACGAACATATGACAATCAATCGTGGTTTGCAAACCACATTATTACACAAGTGTTAATATAAAAGAAACTAAGGAAATAATAATCTAGATGAACATCTTCTCTAGGGTCTCTTCCTTGACTAGGTGGCTACTCCAGATCGTCCTCGTCATAATACACCATCTCTGAAGGGGGTTTTCCAATGGGTATGACTACAAAAGTAATCAACAAGCCACCGAGAAATGCAATAATAATGAAAGGTAATAACAAGGCAAGGTACTGGTTTAAAGTGTGGAAAAGTACATTTTTACTTTGCATCCTTTAATGTGAGTCAAGTTTAATCATACAGAATAATGAAATGACGGATGATGCAACACCTTCTAACTTGAGGAGTACAGTTATCCCTCCTCGATCAACAGTGCTTACATGACCAATCAACATACAACACTTCTCAAACATATACTAATTAACTGTGGGATGTCACGCAACCCACCCTTAACCGTGGGGCTCGACTTTTCGAAAAGATTTAGACTTTGATCTGAGGTGCACCACTATACCCACAAGGCACTCATTCATGCACACCGCACTATGTCCAATGACCTAAGTCACATGAACTTATGCCGAAACCGCATGAAGTGCTCCAACCCAATGACAGACACTATAGGTTTTGCCGACGTGTCGACGCACCGGACCAACATCGCGCCCCCTTTTGTGCCATATGGTACAAGTCACCCGCAGGTGCTACTTGCCCCTTTCCATATTGTGTCTCGAGTTGGAACGTCCCATACCTCCAGTTAAGACTTACCCACTAGACTTGTGGTTGGTACGAAAGTCTATTGCAATGGATCCCACAGACCGATCCTTATAGTGCCCCGGGTGCGACTAACCAATGCCCTCGCTTGCACCCAGAACCCACCATGCTAACACACTTAGCCAATTCCAAGACCAATAGAATTCCAGGGGTGAGAGGAATACGTGGATCATATATCAGATTCCAAGTATCTATGAGTCATTTTTAATCCTATAGCAGTTGTGTCGATACATTGGACACTTCTAATATTATTAAGTATACTAGTGATAAGGAATTCAAGCTCGATAGCATGGCTTGGGTTTGCACATCAAGGTCGGGGATCTGATAAATATAATGTAAGGCTCTTCATTTGACTAATGCAAATATAACCTATGAGTTTT
Organism: Zizania palustris; assembly: GCA_019279435.1. Taxonomy (NCBI): domain Eukaryota; kingdom Viridiplantae; phylum Streptophyta; class Magnoliopsida; order Poales; family Poaceae; genus Zizania; species Zizania palustris. The sequence goes on from JAAALK010000285.1 coordinate 12,800,956, forward strand.
AGCGATATTTAATTAAAAACTAGGTTCAATATGCTCAAAAATAGGGTTGGTGATTTGCCTTGTTCAGCAAAGGAGGAAGGGGGAACTTCGGGGAAGTACTCCCGCTCCTCAAAAACATCGTAGCCTTCTCAGTACACAAAACGAGGAATAATAAGCAATTAAAACAATATAAAACCACAGTACAAGCATATAATTTTTATTAGATAAAGTTTAAGAGAATAAAAAGATAAAGCTTATGAAATTAAAATGGTACTTTTAGAGTTAATTTAAAGGAGTTATGAATTTTTGAAGTTATAAAATGATTTCTTCAATTTTATTTTAATCCCAATTAAATAATATAAAATGCCTAGTGTAAACATATAAATTTTATTGGATGAACATGAAGAGAATAAAAAGATAAACTTTCTGAAATTTGAATGGTCAAATTTGGAGTTAACTTGGGGAAGTTATGAATTTTTAAAGTTCAAATCAATTTCTGGAATTTATTTTAAATCCTAATTTAGTCTTTGGTCCACGGTGGACTGGGTTCACGGCACTGTGCTGTGAGCCAGTGGGTTTTAAATGAAAATGGACGACTGAGATCACTCGATACCCTTTCGATCAGATGGACGACCAGGATTAAACCTCACAACGATATAACTATAGCTGTCTGATTGCGATCATGCGGCCGCGGTGTGATCCGACACGGCACAGTGTAATTACTGTGCCGGTCATCTTCTCCAGCGACGGCCGACGATGGCGATGGGCCTACCGGCAACGACGATGGTCTAAAACCTAATCTATGCATGGAAATGCAACGAGGATAGTGAGAGGGTCTCGAGGGTACCGAAATTAGGGCCTGAGGTCGATAGGGCGATGCCGGCGATGAGTGGGGGCGGTGGAGGGATTTGGGTACTAGTCGGCCATGGTGTTCCGGTGGTGATGAGCTTGAGCGGAGGGGCGGCCGGGGTCATGGAGGCAACGACAGTCATGACGACGTGGTTGATGACGGCGGGATCGGACTCCGACGACAGCGAGCGACCGCTGAAGGCAGGACAGAGGAATGGCGCAAAAACTCGCAGGCGGCGCGCAGCTCTGTCTATAGGAGGCGAATGGGAGGTGTGTTGGACGCGGAGTTCTCCGAGGGGTTTATATAGGGCACCGACGATTGGGAACGGCGGGTCAACAAGAGTAATCGGGGAGTTAAACCCATTAACGCCGGCGAGCTTAACCCGGGCAATTACCGCGTTCTGGAGCTCAATGGCGAGGGGATCTGAGGGGGATCGACTGTGGACATTATGTGGATTAATTTTCTGGCATTAAACGGGGCTCGGGCCCATAGCGGAGGTGATCTAGGAGTAAGGGCGGTGGCCGGGGATCTCGGGAGCGTGAGGTAGATGACGACCTAAAAGGTGGGCTCCACTGGTCAGCGAGAGGGAGAAGCACGAGGGTTAACGGTCGACGCTGACAGGTGGGGCCGCTGCTTGCACTAAGAGGGGGTGGCTGACAGGTGGGCCTCTAGCTCGGGTGCGAGGCTGAGCACGCCGAAAGGCGGGCCCCACTTGTCAGAGGGAGGGCGGCATGATGGATGTGTTGGGCCGGCCGGGGAGAGAGAAAGGATAAGAGCAGCTCAATAGGATTAAGAATTCTTTTCTGAGTAAAAATAATTACAGAAAATGATTTATAAATTATGGGCTAGCAGAAAAAAATTCTCAAAATTGTATCTTGGCCTCAGGAACATGATATAAATTTTCCAGACCATAACTTGAATTATTCCTTTGGATTTGTATTTACTTGGTCCTTTTCAGCTTTATAGAAAATCAAATTAAATTATTTCCTAGGAAAATATTATTTTCTGAATTTATTTATCTCTGGAAAATTTGGGATGTTACAAACCTATCCCCCTTACAGAGAATCTCGTCCCGAGATTCGGAAAGTTCCTAGAATAGCTCGAGGTATTGGGCTTTCAGGTCATCTTCTTTTTCCTAGGTGGCTTCTTCGACGGGATGGTTACTCCACTAAATCTTGCAGAAACGGACCACTTGATTTCTGGTCACTCTTTCCTTGACCTCTAGGACCCGGACGAGCTTATCAATATAGGTTAGGTCCCCTTAGATGTCGATCTGCTGAAGGACCGCTCGTTCGGTGGGTACTCGAAGACACTTTTTAAGTTGGGAGACGTGGAACATGTCGTGTACTCCTGCTAAAGAGGGCGGTATCTCCAGCTGGTATGCTACTTCTCCTTGACGACAGATGATCTGGAAGGGACCAACATAACGGGGAGCTAATTTTCCCTTCATGTTGAACCTCTGAGTGCCTCGGAGGGGAGTGACTCGAAGATAGACATAATCACCTTCCTTGAATGCTAAATCTTTGCGTCGATTGTCGGCATAACTCTTTTGGCGGGACTGTGCTTTCTTTAGCTGGTCCTTGATAATGTTGACCTTTTCTTCAGCCTCACGCAGAATGTTGGTTCCGAACAATTGAGATTCGCCAGTTTGATCCTAGAGCAGCGGCGTTTGGCACTTGCGCCCATACAAGGCCTCAGAAGGTGACATCTGCAGGCTGGCTTGATAGCAATTATTATAGGAGAACTCTGCATAGGGCAGGTTCCTATCCCATACTCCGCCAAAATCTATGGCCCAGGCTCTGAGCATGTCCTCTAATACTTGATTTATCCTCTCTGTTGTAGGACCGAAAGTAGCGACCAGAGGGGAGGGGTGAATGGGCGCCTTAAAAATTCTTTCAAATCAATGGCCTGCTCCCAACACCCAACGCACCTCAACAGACTTAACAGAACCAAGAACAGTCCATAGGTCCAAAAAATAATCTAGCCTAAAAACGACCGGTGTCCTAGAAATAAAGACACCAAAACAGTGTTTATAGGTAGATTAGCAAAGCATTTAGAACACAGACATTTCAAGCTTCACGAAAATACATCATCACAGGCATTTAATTAACGTGCACACAAACCGAGGCAAAGTATCACAAAACTAATTTAGTCTCTGAAACGAAGTCTGTTAGACTATGTTCGAAGTCTGCAGAGCAACACCAAAAGCAGACTTCGTCATTCGAAGCTCACCAAAAATACTCCGAAACCTGCTTTACTATCTTCGAGATGTGTATACTTCGGAAGCAAAGACTGCAGAGAAGCTGTCGAGGTATGCTTCGCAAATTTTGAATCCCGTGGGGAGTTTTGCCGAAGTTTGCCAGAAAGCCTCCGAGACGAACTTCGCAGATGTCGAAGTCTGCAAACCTACTGACTACCTTCGCAAACTCCACAACCTGCGTGACCTATTCTATGGTCTTAGCAGCCAAAGTGTCTAGGGACCAGTAGCTTGACTCACAGAGAAAATTCAACGAAGATGTTGAACACTTCGCCACGTAGAAAATTACTGAAAATGCAATCGAGTGCCTCTAGACAAAACAGAGACCTAGCTACGGACTTTGCACAACCCTATTCCTTGTAGGCCAAACTAGTACCTAGATCCAGCTATGCAGCAGCTTCTCGAGAAACGAACACAACAAAGAAGTAGAAATTACATGCTAGTTCAGCCGTGCACAAATCATGATGTAAAGACTCTCACGGCAAACATAACACATTGCCCGAGGCAGAGCAGCAGACACACAGAAACCTCCTAAAATGAAAACTCGGCGAATGAAGCTATTGCTTAATCAAAAACAACTAGCACGCACAACGTTACATGGGCTTCAGATTTCAACATCAAAAATAAAAACCAGGGGTGCCTCTGCTTAGTCTCTGCAGCCATGCATAGCTGAGTTTGCTGCATAGTAAGTTAGTAGGCCAGGCGCTGCCTCCATGCGTGATAGCACTAGCTGTCAAGTTTGCTGCTAGCAGAGCTATAGGATGAATAGATGACAGATAAAAACTTCAGCGAACCAACAACTATTCAATACAGACATCAAAACAGGCACGCAAAAAGAGGCCTTGATAAATGGCTCCACATCGAGACTACTGAAGGCTGAGAATGGGAGAATAGCACCTGGTGAAGCAAATCATACGAGACGAACAGCAGCAGCAGCGATTCCAGAACAAAACGGACAACACACTTGCTGGCGACGCAACCAGGAGAAACAGAGACAATGACCCCAAACTTTTGATTAGTAAAGTGATTTCAGAAAAGGGTGACCTAATCCTAGGGATTGGGGCCCTATTTATAGGCAGCCCAATAGCCTAGGAAAATACCAAAAGACCCTTAGGGTTTTTATAGACGCTGAAATAAAATGGAAAAGACCAAACTGCCCTTAGGATATTTTTACAGACTTGACTGACTGGTTGTGGGCCTAAGGACAAAATAGTAAACTCCTAATTACAGATGAATTATCCTGAAGCAGAGCTTTCGTCAGTTTTGCACCGAAACTGACAAAGCGTCCACCAACTTTGCACTAGGTACCCGGATTGGGCCGGCCCGATTCCGCAGCTCTCTCAGCCCGGCAATCGCTCGCCGCCCGTGTACCTGAGTCAATCCTGGTCAATAGCCCAGTGGATACTCTGCTGCTCCTAGCCCATGGACCTGGATTGGGCCAGCCCGACTTCACGGCCCTTCTTTCCCGACAGTCGCTCGCTGCCCGTGTACCTGAGTCACATGCGGCCCAGACACAGCAGGTCTTCTCTTCTCTTCAGTCCTCTTTGACTTCCGTTGATAATGACTCATCACATCTGGAGCCATGAGGCCCACACTCTTCAGCATGGCTCCTCAATCTCCCCCTTAATGAGTGCATTGTCAACACTTCTCTTTATCATCTCTCCAGTACCTGTGAGCACATGTGGAAACATGAAAAACAAAACACAAGAAAACAGAGAAGAAGAAAATAAAGTAAAAGTTTAACCCTAATGACCAAAAGCCAAACAAAAGCAAGAAAGCGGTCATTATGGTTAACTAAAAGTAAAGACTCAAAAACGAGTGCAATCTCAGAATTATCAACAAGGATATCCAAAGAGTAAGGACAAACGGGACAAAAACTCCCCCTTAAACTCTTCTCCCAAAATTTCTCCCCCTTGTTGACAATTGAACTCATCAAGCGAGACTAAATGCACTCTAAAGATACACAAACTCCCCCTGAAATGCAACTCCCCCTCAAAATATGCAATGAATGCAACTGGGGTGCAGGTGGAGTGTAGAAAGCATGCTTCTCAGATATGATTGACTACAATTACAACATCTAACATGTATAGAAAAAGACATACTATCTAAGACACATGGCATGATCAGTGCAACAGATGATATCTAAAGAAAGTCATTAGCACGCATTTTTCAATTTTTGCAAACAAAAGCATCACCACATTTTCTAGTTGACAAGAAAGGTAAAGCATGAGATGCAAAAGCTAACTGATATCTACCAAGATAAGCTTTGTCCAAAACTAAGTGCTTCAGCAAACTTGTTATCATTTTAATTTCAGGCTTTTTTCTTTTTCCTTTTTCATTTTGCCAGGGGTTATTTGCATGTCAAACCTTATGCTAACCGACCAAGTCAAGCCTAGGCCAAAACTGGACCATCAGAAGCTTAAGACATTGGTCTTGGCATACACTACACTATCGTAGTTCATACCAAAGTGCTATGGTAAGCAGTCTAGAACAATGCAATGCGACAAAGCAAATCCACCTGGATCTTTTCAACTCAAGCATAAAAAGGCATGGAATTTTCATTCATTTTTGATTTTTATCATTTTTATAGCATATTTCCATGTTAAAGCATATAGATGTCCAAGTTGCATATCTGCATCTAAGTGAGGAACTAGCTACAAGGCATGTAACAGATAGCAAAAGCATTCAGCCTACACATGCTAGTTACCAGAAGCAATGGTGATCATTTTTCAATTTTAAAGCATAAAATCCATGCATATGACAAATATCAGACATATCATGTGAACTGAAGCAAAGCATGATCATTGACAAGTAATCAAAAGCATGTACCAGCTAGAATAAGTAAAGCAGTTCAATCATATAACAGAAGCAAGCTCAAAGTGTGATATGTGAGTATGTATGATATGAACACACACAAAAAGACTCAAGAAAAGAGTAAAGAAGAAAGAAAACTGACTCAAAATATCCTAAAAAGGGTACACAACACCCAAATCCCCTCATAAACGCTCAAAGGTAGACTGATCTAGGGGTTTGGTGAAAATGTCAGCCAACTGACGATGGGTATCAACATGAACAAGGTCAATGACACCTTTCTCATATTGATCCCTCAGAAAGTGAAAGCGCACATCAATGTGTTTGGTTTTTGAATGGAGACAAGGGTTTTTCCCTACAATAATTGCACTGGTGCTGTCACAAAACAGAGGAACTCTGGTAGGAAAGAACAACCCAAAATCTCGCAACGTGGAAATCATCCAAACCAACTGTGAGCAGCAGCTAGCAGCAGCTACATACTCAGCCTCAGTGGTTGAAAGTGCAACTCCAGACTTCTTCCGAGAAGACCAAGAGACAAGAGAAGAACCAAGAAACTGGCAAGTACCAGAAGTCGACTTGCGATCCAACCGGCACCCACCAAAGTCAGCGTCCGAAAAGCTAGATAAATCAAGAGATGATGATGCTGAGTAATAAAGACCTAGATCAGGTGCATAGGTGAGATACCTGAAAATGCACTTGACAGCCTGCCAATGAAACACGCGTGGTGAAGACTGGAAGCACGCGCACAGTCCCACGACGAACTGTATGTCTGGCCTCATCGCCGTCAAGTACAACAGCAAACCGATCATCCCTCGAAACTCTCTCTCGTTGACCTTGAAGCCACTCTCGTCCTTGTACATGCCCCCAGATGTACCCATTGGGGTCATTTTAGGCTTTAGCTCTCCACCAAAGTCGAATTTATTCAACATGTCACGAGTGTACTTACCCTGGTGGATGAAGGTGCCGTCCTTGGTCTGCTTGATCTGGAGCCCTAGGAAATACTTGAGCTCACCCATGAGGCTCATCTCAAACTCACTGTGCATCTGCTCAGAAAACTTGGACACAAGAGCATCAGTAGTACCACCAAAAATGATATCGTCCACGTATATCTGAGCAACCAAGAAATCTGATGCATCTCTGAGCAAGAAAAGAGTTTTATCCACAGAACCCATTAGAAAGCCCTTCCCCAACAAAAACTGCTTCAACCGGTCATACCAAGCCCTGGGGGCTTGCTTCAAACCATATAAATCTTTTTGCAGCTTAAAAACATGTCGAGGAAACTTTGGGTTTTCAAAACCGGGGGGCTGCCTAACATAGACCTCCTCCTCTATGTACCCGTTCAGAAAAACACTCTTGACATCCATTTGAAAAAGCTTAAAACTCTTCGAAGTGGCAAAAGCTAAGAGAATGCGAATGGACTCAAGACGGGCAACAGGGGCGAAAGTCTCTTCAAAGTCAATACCCTCCTTCTGGCAAAAACCCTGGGCAACCAGTCGAGTTTTGTTGCGCACCACAACCCCATCTTCTCCTTGCTTGTTTTTGAACACCCACTTGGTGCCTATGGGGTTGCATCCGGGTGGCAGCTCAACCAGTGTCCAAACCCGATTGCGGACAAAATTCTTAAGCTCTTCTTGCATGGCATTAATCCAATTCGAATCAGAAAGAGCATGAGAAACGTCTCTGGGCTCAAAATATGCAACAAAAGCAGATTCAGCAAACACAGCAAGCGAGTCAATAGAAGAGCGCAAAGTTCTCTCAGACAGATCACCGATGATGAGCTCTGAGGGGTGATCATGTTGAACTGCTCGGGATCCCTGGTGATCTAAAGTCACCTAACAGGAGTTAGCAGCTCGCACCTTTGGACTCAACTGAGGGGGCTCGATCGAAGTGGAAGAAGTGATCAGAGGTCCACCCTCGTCCTTAGTCGAAGTCTCAGAAGGTGTGGGTTCTGCAGGCTGTGCAGAAGGCCCACCCTCATCAACAGCTGGAGTGTCATCATCTTCCTCGAAGATGTACTCTCCGAGCTCACCATCTCCAGAAAGCTCAAAAGAAGGAGTCAAATAAGGCAAGAACTCATCAAAAGAAACCTCACAAGTCTCGACAAGCTGCTGGGAGTCGAGGTTTCAAACACGGAAGCCTCGAGAATGCAACGTATAACCAAGAAATACTCCAGCCCAGCAATGAGACTCAAACTTGTCCAAATGCCCTACCTTCTTGAGCACAAAGCACTTGCAGCCAAACGCTCGCAAGTGGCTCACCTTGGAATGTATGCCAAACCGCAACTCATACGAAGTCTTACCTAGGTAGGCTCTAAGAAAAATGCGGTTGGCCAGATAGCAAGCCGTTATCATGGCTTCAGCCCCAAAACACCTAGGAGTCCTGTGCTCATCGAGCATCGTCCTGGCCATCTCGACTAGCGTGCAGTTCTTTCGTTCCACAACGCCGTTCTGTGGGGGAGTGTAAAGAGCAGAAAACTAATGATCAAGACCCTGATCGCTACAGAAGCTGACGAACTGAGAGTTCTTGAACTTAGAGCCATTGTCGGAGCGAATCACTTGCATCCGACCATTGTTCTCATTCTTCAGCTTCAAAATCAGGTCATGAACAAATTGAAAAGTCTCATCCTTATACTCCAAGAAGAAAACCCACGAGAATCGAGAAAAATCATCAACGATCACAATCGCGTACCACTTCCCACCGACTGAGCGTACCCGAGCTGGACCAACAGTGTCCATGTGTAACAGCTCACCCAGGTATGAAGTCATAACCTGAGTCACAGGTGAGTGAGAAGCGGCAACTATTTTCCCATGACGACAGGGCTGGCAGACTAGATCCTTCTCCAACTTAAGCTTGGGCAATCCTTGGATGAGGTCCATAGAGCTCAATCTGACTAGCAGATCAAAACTCAAATGGCCCAACCTCCTATGCCACTTCCAGAGCTCAGAGGAGGATCCAGCAATCAAACAGCGAGAAGGGCCAAAAGAACTAGAGAAGTCAATCCGAAAAACCTTACCGAAGGGTAAGATCTGGCAAATCAAAGACCCTCTAGAATCAACAACAAAGGAACTGCTCTTCTTAAAATGAACCTCCAAACCATCCTCAAGAAGTTGTGAAACAGAAATCAAATTGAAGTTCAAATTTCCAACCAAAGCAACGTTCTTCAAAGAGAAATGGTCTGAGATGCGAATTGAGCCAATGTTGTGTACCTTCCCTTGACCACTGTTCCCGAAGGTGATGTATTCCTTGGAGCTCGGGGGAGAGAGACTGGAGAACCATCTGCTATGTCTCGTCATGTGGCGAGAGCATCTTGAGTCCATGATCCATACGTCCTCTAGTCCCTGATCCTGCACAAAGATTGGTCGTAAGGGGGAGCAAATGGTCCGGCACTAGGTTTAGCAAAAGAACTAAACCAGTGTCGAGCCATCTGCTCAAAAGACGGAAAGCAGAAATCATCATAAGAGTCTGGACCAAAATGCAGCTCAAAGCGTGGTCCACGGTTCTGCCTAAATCCTTGGCCACGAGGTCCAGGACAGTATCCAAAATGACCTGGAGCTCTGCCGGATTGAACACCACCCTCCGGAGCACGGGCATGAAAGTCGTCTCCTCTACCACCACCTACACGACGCGGCCTGGCCTCTAGCCTCTCCCCCCGTCGAGGAACTCTCAGTCTACCACCCTACTGGTAGAATTGCTCCTGGCCACCGCGAGCTCTCTCTGCTCTCTCAACCCGCTTCCTCCTGAAGCAAAACTCCGCAAGATGCCCGTCTTTCTGACAAAACTCACAGTGGTAAGTGGGCTTCTTGGGATGTGGTTGAGGCTTGGGGTTCTTGGGCTTAGTGGTGTTGGGTGTAGACTCTTTGGTGTGAGAGGGTCCAGGTAGAGAGTCTAGAGAAGTGCGGAAGTGATGGGGGAGTGGTCCCGATCTTCCGCTAGGTAAAGGATAAACTTGGGTTGGTGGAGAATCTCGACGTTGGCGATCCAAGGCTCCGGTCCGGCGGATCAAACCCTTGCAATCGTTACACCACTGTCTCCGTTGGTTATCAACCACGCAGAACGCGATTGACCTCGCCACGAAGGCTAATTCCTGCAAGCGAACCCAAGAACACAAGCAAGAACAGGAAGGATACAAATCGAATGCCAAATCACAGACAAACGAAGATAAGGTGAGGTTTCACAAACGCCAATGCAGCAGCCAATCGGTCCGGTGCAAGAGGCGGGATCTAAACACAACAATGTAGATGCAACAAAGCAAAACCTAACCCTAGAGGTGGCTGGCGTGAGAATATATAGGGCGGCGGCCTGTGGAAGGCGAACAGACATGGGCTGTGGGCTAGAAGACGAACAGACATGCACTATGGGCCAACACGGTCCAGTTCTGTCACGCAGGACGGTTTCGGTCACACAGAACGACTCGAGACTCCAAACGATGTGAAACCAACGGCAAACGATCCGTCTTCTCCTCAGCTTTCCAAAAAGTCAAAGAACGCGCCAATCGGACTTCGTATGAGGAAGTTATGGCCATTTTGGTGCAGGGTGGTCGATGTAGTCCGAACCAGCGAAATCTTGACTTCAAACATCCGTGCGGCTCCGTCTTCAAGTCCAACTCTTCTATTCCATCTCCCATGTTCCTAAGCAACAAAATATCACTAGTATTCAGTAGCATCCCATCCAAACAAATATAATCAAAGTTGCTAAGGAACGAATTAACCTCATGGTTCAAGCGACGGGCACGGGCGCGTGTGATTGGTCCTTGTAGTTGAATTGTAGGTGGAGGCTCCATGTGTGTATCATGTGAAGTGATGTCCTCATCAGGAAGTGTTTGGGCTTTGGAACCCAGATGGGCTTCTTGGGTGGAGCTTTGGGCTATTCTTGGAACACTCCATCCTTGGGCTGACTAGCCTGGAAAGACTCAGTGGAGTGAGTCTTGGGGTATCTCTGTTCCGGAGTCATTTTACTCCACTCCACTGCCCGGCTAATAGCACTCTCAAAATCAGCCTTGGTGTAGGTGTAGCCTACCCCAAACCCATCCTGCCTCTTAAACTGCTGGATCATCATGCCGAGTTGTGGCTCTCTGGCACTCACCCAACTCAGGATCTGACGGAGATAAAAGTTCTCATTCTGAACATCAGCTAGCTCCTCTCTCAAGGAAGCTAGAACCTCCACCTGAGACAAGCAGGTCTCACACTCTCTATCAACCTGGACAGACTTCTCGGCTTTCAGCTTGATCAACTCCAATATAAGAGACAAGCAGTTCTCATAGACAGTGGGTGGAACTTACAGTGTCTCAAGCTCCAGCCTAGTCTACTCCATCTCATCTCTAACTCTCTCTAAATCACCCATTTCTCATCACTCTTGGCTTTCAGCTCAGCTAAACTAGCTAGATGGGATGGGCAATCAGCACAGGGCACGACGATAGTGGCATGAGCATCTTTCAGCTCCAGCTGAGCGCTCTCAAGCTCAGTGGCCAAAGCGTCCCTCTCATCAACCCTTTTTGTGTACCTAGACTTCAGAGTCGTCAGGTCACACAGCAACACCTCACACTTTGGGCACTCACTGCTATCACCCAAGCAAGGGGAAGAAGATAGACTCTCAATTCTGCCGTTGGCCACGGCAAGCTCACTCTCAAGTTCATCAATCCTCTTCTTAGCCCCTCTAAGAAGTTTTTCCCGATATTTCAACTCCTGACGATTACTTTCAAGTAAATCAACAATTTCACGTTCATAAAAGGATACCTTCTCATTTTCGTCATCGTCGGAGTCATCAGAGGAGCCCTTCTCCTCCTTATCCCCAAGAGACATTGAGTAGAAGCTCTTGCGGGATCTTCGACGTTAATGTGAGCGGCTCTTCGGCCTGTCCCCAAAGGCCATGAAGCAGAGGCCCGCCAGATCGTCCTTGTCCTTCCCCTTTCTTATCAAGATCTCCTCATCGCTTGAGCTTGATGAAGAGGAAGAAGACGTGGACCGCTTGGAGTAGCTTTTCTCCATCTCGACGAAGAAGGCCTTATCGCGCTTCTTGTTCTCACGCCAGTAGTCCTTCAGGGCCTTTCTGAAGAATCTGGTCTTTGGCTTGCCCTTTGTGAAGGAGGAGCTGTCGTGCTTGCCGGAGTCGTAGAAGCCACCACCGGTACCCTTCTTGTGACCATTGCGCTTGGGGCAGTCGGCGATGAAGTGACCTGGATCACCACACTCAAAGCATCCGGATTTGTGCCGTGTCTTTTGAACATTCACTTATTTGTCTGTAGTGCCCCAGAACCGGGCTCCGCGAGATGTCGCCGGAAGCGGTGAATGTGGAGACACCTCAGAGGCTATAGTCATCAGGGTTGGATCCCAAGAGGTCCCAATCCCGAAGGATAGCCCAACAGGAATGCACGAAGACTCGTCCGAAGCTCGGTCTGACCGGCATACTATGGCGGGTCCGACTAGCCTTACGCTGGTTTTTAGCACAGACCGGTCTGACCGGCCCACCATGGCCGGTTCCGACCGATCAGGAGCAGGAGACCTTTCATGGCAAACACAAGGTGATCGAGGTAGATACAAGCAAGTCCCCTTTGGCTAAAAATGTTAGAAGCAAGACCGTGGCACCTAGCACCCGTCCTCAGCCATCATGGGCGCCCTCAGGGATGTCCAAGTCACAAAGAGGAGGATGCAACGCTTGCGCATGCAGGAGATATGAGAAGAGAAGGACGAGGAGGCACGGGACACACTTTTTGAGGAAATCCATCCACGGCCCACCGTGAAGAAAGTCTGAAGACCCAGGCTGGTCATAGTCAATGACTCGGCCCCCGTTGTTAGCTCCGATGAAGACGATTTACTCGACGACAACTACACTCCTGTCTCCGAGGGGCCTGCTCCTCAGGCGATGGACGTTGGCATCATCATGTTGCCTTTCGAGTTCGCCCCACTGTAGGAGGAGGCCGGGGTCGCTCAGCTAGACCTCGGCCCACGAGACGTCGTATTCGAGAAGCCCGAAGATACGAACCGTCACCTAGACCCCTCTATATAAGGGGGCACATCGACGGGAAGCCCATCTCGAGGATGCTTGTCGTTGGCGACGCCACCGTGAACCTAATGCCGTACTCCCTTCTAAGGAAGCTCGACAAAGATGAAGAGGACCTGAAGAAGACCAATGTCACCCTCAACAGCTTCAACGGCGACACGACGGAAGCCAAGGGGGTACTGTCCCTGGAACTGATGGTGGGAAACAAGACACTACCTACCTCTTTTTTCGTCGTCAACATACAGGGTAACTATATTGTATTGCTTGGGCGTGACTGGATCCACGCAAATCAGTGTGTACCATCCACCTTGCATCAGCGCCTCATACAATGTGATGGCGACGAAGTTGAGATAGTGTACGCCGATACATCAACCCATGTTAGTTTGGCCGATGCGTCCGGCGACGCCGCCCATGATGAGATAGAGTGTTTGTCGGGACGGGACCTCTTGGATTATGACTTTGTCAACGTATCAGAGGGGAGGTTCGTTCCTATTTCCGTGAAGCCAACCGGTGTGGCTCGGTTGTGTCTAAGATAGGAGAATGTCTAGTGCTAATCTTGATTGGCTAAAGTCTTGCGTGGAGCAGTATCAGTCTTCTCAAGACAGTATCGCCGAAGCCATCGAAGATTTTAGCCAGGTAGAGAAATTAGGTCAAGGATTCTCGTCGGCCGATCCTTTGGAACAAGTAGACATAGGAGATGGTAGTGTTCTAAGGCCGACGTTTGTAAATTAGAATCTAAATAATTATGTAAAGGCCGAAGTAATAAAATTGCTTCGATCGTATGTTGATTGCTTCACATGGGATTACAGCGAGATGCCCGGGCTAAGCCGATAGCTTGTTGAGCATTGGCTCCCCATCAAACCTGGATATAGGCCTTATAAACAGCCGCCATGCCGCTTCAATTCGGCCATCTATGACCGAGTTAAAGAGGAGATTGAACGTCTATTAGCAACAGGTTTTATTAGGCCATGCAGGTACGCGGAATGGGTCACTAACATCGTGCCTGTCGAGAAGAAAGAGAGTGGCAAGATCCACATCTGCGTCGATTTTAGGGATTTGAAGAAGGCTACTCTGAAAGACGAGTATCCCATGCTGATAGCCGACATGTTGATCAACGATGCCTCGGGACATAAGGTACTAAGTTTTCTTGACGGCAACACTGGTTATAACCAAATCTTTATGGCCGAATAAGACGTTTTTAGAACGGCTTTTCGCTGCCCAGGTTTCGTTGGTTTGTTTGAGTAGGTAGTAATGACGTCTGGTTTAAAGAATGCTGGCACCACATACCAACATGCCATGAACTTAATCTTTCATGACTTGCTAGGAGTTATGTTAGAAGTTTATATAGATGATGTTGTGGTCAAATCGGACGCTATGGAGAACCACCTCGCTGATTTGAGAGTTGCTTTCGAAAGAATGCGCCAGTATGGCTTGAAAATGAACCCGCTCAAATGTGCTTTTGGTGTGTCGGTGGGTAAGTTCTTGGGATTCGTGATTCATGAAAGAGGCATCGAAATTGATCCCAAGAGGCTTGATAAAATTAGAGGATGTGTAGTGCCGACATGTAAGAAAGATGTGCAGAAATTGCTAGGCAAGGTTAATTATTTGCAACGCTTTATATCTAACCTGTCTGGAAAGATTGATGCTTTCGTCCCAATACTCTGGCTAAAAAATGAAGTCGAGTTCACTTGGGGGCAAGCCAGCAATGTGCGTTTGAGAAAATCAAAGAGTGCTTATCGACGCCGCCAGTGGTAAGGGCGCCGAAGGCCGAGATCCCATTTCGACTTTATATTGCCATGGAGGAGAGTGTGATTGGGGCCGTGTTGACTCAAGGCATCGAAGGGAAAGAGTACATCATCACCTTCTTGAGTCGTCGATTTCTGGACGCCGAGACAAGGTACGTGTACCAAATTACGTCACTATATTCTCCCTAGCACATGTATTGTCACTTGCCAAATGGATGTCATAAATGACATGTTGCAAAAGCCGATTCTAAGTGGTAGAATCGGCAAGTGGGCGTATGCGTTAATCGAATATGATTTGGCTTATGAACCATTGAAATCTATGAAAGGCAAGTCGTTGCTAATTTTATAGTAGATCACCATGTGGATGTCAATTGGGGCGATAAAGTCGCTTTGATTGAAGTATTACCATGGAAACTTTACTTCGATGGTTCATCTTGCAAAAATGGCCAAGGTGTTGGAGTGGTACTCATATCACCGAGTGGTATGCGCTTTGAGACCTCGGCCCGTTTGGAATTTCATTCAACTAATAATCAAGCCGAATACGAAGCCCTATTGCTAGGTCTTGAGTTGTTAAACTCCATGGGTGTGAAATATGTTCATGCATACGGTGATTCATTATTAGTCGTACAACAAGTAGCCAAGCTCGCTCAATGTTTTAATGGTTTGCTAAATAGCTACTTGGACAAGTGTTTAGACTTAATTTCTACCTTTGATGATTTTGAGATTACTCATGTGTCTAGAGAGGCCAACTCACTTGCAAATGACTTGGCTCAACAAGCATCAGGCTATCAAATTAGGAGGGGCAAATTCTGCATGCGGGAAAGGCCGATGTTTGGAGATGATGTAGCACCCGAGGGTACTACCGACTATTGTTAGGAAGGTTTAGCGCTCGGGGGGCAGACCCAAATGGTAAACCTTGAGGTCAGTTCTAGTGGGAATTTGGCCATTTCTCTTCTAGTTAGTGAGGACGATTGGAGGGTCGCAATCGTTCAATATTTGAGAAACCCAAGCCAAAAGGTTGATCGGAAAGTTCGGCGACATGCTTTCAAATTTGTTTTGCTCGACGATGTGTTGTATCGCCGAACTATTGATGCGGTACTTCTGAAGTGTTTGGACCCTGATCAAGCTAGAGTTGCTGCAGGTGAAGTACATGAAGGGCTTTGCGGTACTCATCAGTCGGCCCCAAAGATGAGTTGGATGCTCAAAAGGGCAGGTTTTTATTGGTTGACTATGACTGAAGACTGTTTTAGGTACTATAGAGGGTGCGAAGCTTGTCAGAAGTTTGGGAATATTAAGCTAGCGCCTGCATCAGCACTTAATCCTATTATCAAACCATGGCCGTTCCGAGGTTAGAGTTTAGACTTCATCGGCCAAATTCATCCTCCATCCTTGAAAGGGCATCGGTTCGTGTTGATGGCGACAGATTACTTCACCAAATGGACCGAGGCCATGCCGCTCAAGAACATGACTCACAACGAGGTGATTGATTTCATCTTGAAACACATTATACATAGATTCGGCATTCCCCAAACTCTCACTGCGGACCAAGGTACTTCATTTGTCACTAAAGAGGAGAGGGACTTTGCCGAATACTATGGGGTCAAATTGGTAAATTCTTCCCCATATTATGCTCAGGCCATTGGTCAGGCCGAGTCTAGTAACAAAACTGTAATTAAATTGATCAAGAAAAAGATTGAGAAGTTTTCAAAAAGGTGGCACGAGGTGCTTTCTGAAGCTCTATGGGCTAGTAGAGTTGCAAAGCATGGTGCCACTAAAGTCAGCCCTTATGAGTTAGTATATGGACGAGAAGCCGTTCTACCGGTAGAGGTGGATCTTGGCTCAGATTTCTCGAGCAAGATGGCTTATCGGTCGATGAATATGAGACACTTCTAAAGTATAATTTTGAAGAGGTGACCGATAAGAGGTTGAAGGCTATGGAGGCAATAGAGAGAGATAAAACAAGAGTAGCTACGGCCTACAACAAGAAGGTCAAGGCAAAATCATTTCAAATCAATGATTTGGTGTGGAAGACGATTTTGCCATTAGGCACTAGGAGTTCAAAATTAGGTAAATGGTCACCTAGTTGGGAAGGACCTTTTAAGGTAGTCGGAATCGCTCTGGGCAATGCATATGTCCTAGAATCTTTACAAGGAGAGCGATTACGAAGGGCTTTGAATGGTAGATATTTAAAAAAGTACTTCCCAAGCGTGTGGCAAAACGCTTGAAGTGTTAAAAGGCCGATATTACAGGTATCGCCCAAGGCCCGTCGTGCTTTTAGCTCACTAAGTTTGCTAAAAGGCAGGGGGGCATGTGTTTATAGCAAAAAATGGCATTAATGGTCAAACTAGGCAAATACTGAAAAATAGTATTTTTGACCAAAAATATGTCAACCTGGCAAAGGCCGATCTGATCGGCTATGGTAAGCCGGTCTAACCGGCCAGGTCCAGTCAGACCGGAAGTTTTGGACACATCTAACTCTATCTCTAGCCAGGGATAGCTAGCCCACCCCCTATAAATACTAGGGGCAAGGCCGATTCAAGGCTCTCTCCAACATACCAATCAAAAGCCCTAGCTTTGAATCGTATTTACTTTCTTACTTTTCCACATCTTCGTGGGTTTGCTTGAAAGCCCTCTGTCTGCCGCGTCCATAATCACGGTAACCCTTGATTGTTCGCTTGTGAACCTCCCGTTAATCCACGTAACGGATTGCTATCCTTTTTATCGGTTTTTATCGCTCTACCCGGAAATTCGACCCTCCGGCCGAATTGTTTGTGATCTATTATTGTTTTTGCAGATTAATCGTTCTCCTAAACATCCCTGTGAAGTTTGGGAGTAATTGGAGATCATTTGCTACGGTTGCCGAGGCTTAACAAATCGGATCTGTTACATAGGGCCGACCGGCGTTGAGGTAACGGTCTGACCGGAGCACCTTCGTCACGCCGTTGTCGGCAACAGCCGGTCCGGCCGATGGTACTTCGCCGGTCCGATCGGGACCCTTCGCACCGGGTGCGCCGAAGCCAAAGTCCAAGCCTCTGAAGCCCTGCGCGCCAGAGCTCCACGCGATCGAAGGCCAACGTTCGGAGGTCCTTTCGTCCGGTGTGACCGGGGGTGGCAGAGTCAGTCCCGGTCGGACCGGAGGCACAACCTCGGTCGGACCGGAGGTCGCGAAGGGGCTCCGAGTGAAGTCCCGAAGGTTGCTGTGAGACATTGCGGAGAGCTCTGGTCAGACCGACGAAGCCCCCCCCGGTCAGACCAACGAAGTAGACTTTGAAGGGTACGGGCTCCGGTGTGTAAGGCTCCGGTGAAGGACTTCGGCGAAGGGCTTCGGCGCAGTGCGAAGTATCCCGTTCAGACCGGTGTGTTGCCCTCAGTCTGACCGGCCGTTGCCGACAACAGCTTGATGAAGGGGCTTTGGTCAGACCGGTACTTCAACGCCGGTCGGACCGAAGTAACAAATCCGATCTGTTAAACCTGGTAACCTTAGCAAATAATCCCCAATCGCCTCCAAACTTTGTAGAGATGTTTAACACGGCAATTGATTTGCAAAAGCAATAAGAGATCAAACACAATTCGGCCGGAGGGCCGAATTGCCAGGTAGGGGAATAAAAACCGATAAAAAGGATAGCAATCCATTACGTGGATTAACGGGAGGTTCACAAGCGAAACAGCAAGGGTTACAGTGATAACGGGTGCGGCAGGCAGAGGGCTTTCAAGCAAACCCACGAAGATGTGGAAAATTAAAGAAAATAAATACAATTCAAAGCTAGGGCTTTGGATTGGTGTGTTGGAGAGAGCCCTTGAATCGGCCTTGCCCCTAGTATTTATAGGGGGGTGGGCTAGTTATCCCTGGCTAGAGATAGAGTTAGATGCGTCCAAAACTCTGTTGAGATAAGTTTTTGGCGAAAATACCTCAAATCCTACTCGGATCCATAATCTAGACCCTGGCCGGTCTGACCGGGGCCGTTGGTCCGGTCTGACCGGACCTGGCCAGTTAGACTGGCCTACCATAGCCGGTCAGACCGGCCTTTGCCAGGTTGACATATTTTCGATTAAAAATACTATTTTTCATTATTTGCCTAGTTTGACCATTAATGCCATTTTTTGCTATAAACAATAATCATCATGAATCTAGCATCTAGCACAACTACTTACCAACAGAGGCAGTCTCGGTGCTCTCTGATCCATGGGCGTATTGGAGAACACTGGGCTCGGTGAAGTTCTCTATCATGGGGTCCGAAGCGATGACCGGCCCCAGAGTAGCAGTGCTAGAGGAGAGAGGTCCGAAGGGTGTCGGATGTGGGGTGATCCGCTTGGTCGAGGGGTAGGCTTCCTGATAGCCTTCTTCCTGCGAGGAGGTAGTGGCGCCAATTCTTTGATGTCCTTCTTGAGCTCTTGGATCTGGCACCAGAGCTCGGCGTTCTTGGCAACACTTTGCTGTAGCTCGATGACCTTGCGCTGCAACTCCCCATTCTCTCGGATCAGGCCGGTTGCCATGTGGCGATAGAAGTCGATAGTATCGCGCTGATCGTCGGCCTCAAGTACGGCCTCAGTGTGAAGATAATCCATGGCCTGAAGAAGACGAGTGCTCCTGGCTATGACGGTGTCACGATCTGAAATCATACTAATGTAGATGCTGCGGTGGCTCCCGGAGTACACATCGGTATGAAGCGGAAGGAGGTGTCTCAGAGCTGAACGTCGTAAATCAGTCTCAACTCTGTGAGGGCCTGGAAAGCGACGCGCTGACACACCACCTCAAAGGTCGGGGCTCCGACAGATGCTATGAAGAAGGGGGTGCTCTCCTGAGGAACGAATGGTCATGGAGACATCACAAGTTCCTGCCAACTCCTCCAGGTAGAGTCCATGGAATTGGGGCTTGTGGACAAATCCGAGGAAGGTCACAAGTATCCAAAGCTCACGAACAAATCCATCACGGTCCTAAAGGTATCCATGTACGTGGTGACCTTGCATCTACAAAGAAGACAAAGTTTAAAGAGTAAGGGAGAGAAGGAAAATATGAAGTAGGTTTTTACGAAATAGATTTTCGTAAAGCTAAGTATGAGGTAGGTCCCTTTGGCTTCCTACAGTCAAGTCGGCTTTGATACCATCTTATAGCGTCTGGATTTAATAAAACCCAGACTTTATTGAAATTCTAGAGAAAATCAATAATCACAAGATGTTCATCACACGACAACGAATTGTACGACAATCAATCGTGGTTCACAGTCCACATTATTACACAAGTGTTAATATAAAAGAAACTAAGAAAATAATAATCTAAATGAACATCTTCTCTAGGGTCGCTTCCTTGACTAATGCAAATATAACCTATGAGTTTTAGTGATATTTAATTAAAAACTGGGTTCAATATGCTCAAAAATGGGGTTGGTGACTTGCCTTATTCAGCAAAGGAGGAAGGGGGAACTTCGGGGAAGTACTCCTGCTCCTCAACAACATCATATCATTCTCGGTATGCAAAACGAGGAATAACAAGCAATTAAAACAATATAAAACCACAGTACAAGCATATAATTTTTATTGGATAAAGTTGAAGAGAATAAAAAGATAAAGATTCTGAAATTAAAATTGTAATTTTTAGAGTTAATTTAAAGGAGTTATGAATTTTGAAGTTATAATATGATTTCTTCAATTTTATTTTAATTCCAATTAAATAATATAAAATGTCTAGTGTAAACATATAAATTTTATTGGATGAACATGGAGAGAATAAAAAGATAAACTTTATAAAATTTGAATGGTCAAATTTGAAGTTAACTTGGAGAAGTTATGAATGTTTAAAGTTCAAATAAATTTCTGGAATTTATTTTAAATACTAATTCAGTCTCTGGTCCATGGTGGATTGGGTTCACGACATTGTGCTATGAGCTGGCGGGTTTTAAATGAAAATGGATGGCTGAGATCACACGATACCCTTTTGATCAGATGGACGGCTAGGATTAAACCTCACAACAAAATAACTACAGCCGTTCGATCGTGATCATGCGATCGCAGTGCTATCCAACACGGCACAGTGTAATTACTATGTCGGCCGTCTTCTCCGGTGATGGCTGACGATGGCGACGGATGTAGGACCGAAAGTAGCGACTAGAGGGGGGTGAATGGGCGCCTAAAAATTTCTTGCTAAACTATGTGCTAATCTCAATACCAAAACAAACTTAACCAGTCAAATAATATTAGCAAAGCAAATTATTGAAATTAAGGTTGTCTAGCAGAAAAATGATCGGTGTCCTAATTAAAATGATATTAAAGATAAACTAAATAAAAATATTGCAGTAAATAAAAACACCTAGATATATCACGAAATATTTATATTATAGTCCAGAAAAAAATACTAATTAAATGAATAAAACATGGATCATTCAAAAATTAATTCAGTGATAAACATAAAATATTTCATAAGAATCTAGAATAAAAATATTACTTCGACTAATAATATATATATTTTTATATGAACAGATTAATAATACTTAAATAAAATATGTGTGTTCTAATAATATTTTAGCAGATAAAAGTTAACCACAAGATTAACAATGAAATTTAGAGGCTAATTAAAAATAGATATTAGATTAGAACATACCTGCTGTTAAAAATCCTCCGTTTACGTCGTGCATGTCGCAGAAGATCCAGCCGCTCGCCTGCTGCACGCCTGGTCTGTTCTCCTGACACCGCTGCATCACAGCTGCAAAGAAATCTCTTCCGCACGCAAAACTGGAATCTGCAGGCTGCCGTAAAAACAAAAAACAACTTCTGCTGTCTCGGTAGCCGTGCACATTTACTAAGTAACTTGCCGTGTGAAAAGAAAAACAAGCAGCAACACTCCTTGATCTTGGTTTCCGCCACGCAAAGCTTGACACAAGGCAGCTGACGTGCCGCTTGCCAGGCTGCCGCAAAAACAGGCTGCCGAAACCGATGCGGATGTGCGCGCGTCGCCCGGCACCGGTGAAATCCGCCCTATAGAACAGAAACAACGATGAAAGAAAAACAGAGATCGATCGAATTTCTGGTGGACTGCAGATTGATCTATTAAGAACAGTCATCTATCCCCAGGGGGATAGGGGCCTATTTATAGGCAACTCTATTACATGAAAAGGACTAATTTACCCCTAGGGTAAATTAATACTGACTCTAAAATAAATTCCAAAATTACTAAAATATTCTTAAAAAAAATCACCTGACTCAACTAAAAATATTTTAAACTTAAAAACTAAATATTAATACCCTAAAACAAAAATAATCATAGGTTGTCAGTTTTGCGCCGAAACTGACAAAGCGTCCACCGTCTTCGCACCGGGGTACCCAGATTGGGCCGACCCGACCCCGCAGCTTCCTCAGCCCGGCAATCGCTCATCGTCCGTATACCTGAGTCAAACCCAGTCAACAGACCAGTGGATCATCTGCCGCTCCTAGCCATGTACCCGGATTGGGCCAGCCCGACCCCGCGGCTCCTCTGCCCGGCTATCGCTCGCTGCCCGTGTACCTGAGTCACACGCGCCTCAGACTCGGCAGGTCTTCATATCTTCCTTCCTTTGACTTCCGTTGACAATCACCCATCACATGTGGAATATCAAAACCATATTCTTCAACATGGTTTCTCAATCTCCCCCTTGATGAGTGCATTGTCAACACCCTTTTCAGCACTTCTTCAGAACCTGCAAAACATGTGGAAATAAGAAAACAAAGACAAAAGAAAATAGAAGAAAGAAAATAAAAGTTTAACCCTAATGACCAAAAGCCAAACAAAAGCAAGAAAATGGTCATTATGGTTAACCAAAAATAAAGACTAAAAAACAAGTGCAATCTCAGAATTACCAACAAGGAACTCCCCTGAAATAAATCCCAGAGAAAGCTAAAAATGTTCCCCAAACTCCAAAATTTCTCCCCCTTGTTGACAATTGGACTCATCAAGTGAGTCTAAATGCACTCTAAAGAGACATAGACACAAACTCCCCCTGAAATGCAGCTCCCCCTCAAAATATGCCATGAATGCAGATGGGGTGCAGGTGGAGTGTAAAAAGCATGCTTCTTAGATATGATTAACTGCAATTACAACATCTAACAGGTATAGCAAAAGATATACTGTCTAAGATACATGACATGATCAATGCACCAGATGATATCTAAAGAGAGTCATTAGCACACATTTTTCACTTTTTGCAAACAAAAGCATCACCACATTTTCTAGTTGACAAGCAAGGTAAAACATGATATGCAAAAGCTAACTGATATCTACCAAGATAAGCATTGTCTAAAACAAAGTGCTTCAGCAAACTTGTCATCTTTTAATTTTTTTAGACTTTTTCTTTTTCATTTTTTTATTTTTCATTTCTGCCAGGGGTTATTTGCATGTCAAACCATATGCTAACCGACCAAGTCAAGCCTAGGCCAGAACTGGACCATTAGAAGCTTAAGACATTGGTCTTGGCATACATTACACCGTCCTAGTTCATACCAAAGTGCTATGGTAAGCAGTCCAGAACAATGCAATGCGACAAAGCAAACCCACATGGATCTTTTCTGATAATCATAAAAAAGCATAAAATTTTCATTTTTCTAATTTTTAATTTTTTATCATTTTTATAACACACTTTTCATATTTAAAGCATATAAATGTCCAAGTTGCATATCTACGTCTAAGTAAGGATGTAGCTACAAGGCATGTAAAAGATAGCGAAAGCATTCAGCCTACACATGCTAGTTACCAGAAGCAATGGTGATCATTTTTCAATTTTAAAACATAAAAGCCATGCATACGACAAATATCAGATATATCATGTGAACTGAACCAAAAGATGATCATCGACAAGTAATCAAAAACATATACTAGCTAGAGAAAGTAAAGCAGATTAATCATATAACAGAAGCAAGCTCAAAATGTCATTGGTGATTATGCATGATATGAACGCACACAAAAAGACTCAATAAAATAAAAAAAACTGACTCAAAATATCCTAAAAAGGATACACAACTCCCAAATCAAGATCAATAATCATGAGTGGGAACAAACGGTCCAACGCCAGGTTTGGCAAAGGTGTTAAACCAGTGTCGAGCCATCTTCTCGTATGTAGGAAAGCAAAAGGAATCATATGAATTTGGACCAAAGTGCGGCTCAAAGCGCGGTCCTCTGTTCTGCATAAAATCACGGCTACGAGGTCCAAAACTGTATCCATAATGATCTGTAACTCTACCGGAACGAACACCACCCTCCGGAGCATGATCATAAAAATCGTCTCCTCTACCACCACCTACACGATGTGGCCTGGCCTCTAGCCTCTCTCTACGTCGAGGAACTCTCTGTCTACCACCCTGCTGGTAGAACTGCTCCTGCCCACCACGAGCTCTCTCTGCTTGCTCAACCCGCTTCCTCCTGAAGCAAAACTCCTCAAGATGCCCGTCTCTCTGACAAAACTCACAGTGATAGGTAGGCTTCTTGGGATGTTGTTGAGGCTTAGGATTCTTAGGCTTGGTGGTGTTGGGTGTAACATCTCTGGTGTGAGAGGGTCCAGGTAAGGAGTCATGAGAAGTGTGGAGTGGTTTAGGCTTTGGAACCCAGATCTGCTTCTTAGGTGGAGCTTAGGTTGTTCTTGGAGAACTCCATCCTTGGGCTGACTATCCTTAAAGGACTCAGTGGAGTGAGTCTTGGGATATCTCTGTTTGGGAGTCATCTTACTCCACTCCGATCCACTGCTCGTCTAATGGCACTCTCAAAATCAGTCTTGGTATAGGTGTAACCTACCCCAAACCCATCTTGTCTCTTGAACTGCTGGATAATCATGCCGAGCTACGGCTCTCTGGCACTAATCCAACTCAAGATCTGACGGAGGTAAAAGTTCTCGTTCTGAACATCAGCTAGCTCCTCTCTCAAAGAAGCTAACACCTCCACCTGAGACAAGCAGATCTCACACTCTCTATCAACATCGACAGACTTCTCTGCTTTTAGCTTGATCAACTCCATTCTAATGGACAAGCAGTTCTCACAAACAATGGGTGGAACTGACAAGGTCTCAAGCTCTAGCTTCGTCTGCTCCAACTCAGCTCTCACTCCATCTAACTCGCTCAAATGCTCATCACTCTTGGCTCTCAGCTCAGCTATACTGGCTAAATGGGATGGGCAGTCTACACAAGGTGCGATGACAGTGACATGAGCATCTTTTAGCTCCTGCTGAGCGCTTTCAAGCTCAGTGGCCAAAGCGTCTCTCTCATCTACTCTCTCTGTGTACCTGGACTTAAGAGTCATCAGGTCAGACAACAACACCTCACAGTTAGGGCACTCACCATTATCACCCAAGCAAGGGGAAGAAGACAACTCTCAATCTTGCCATTTGCCGTGGCAAGCTCACTCTCAAGCTCATCTATCCTCTTCTTAGCCCCTCTAAGAAGTTTCTCCCGATACTT
Source organism: Zizania palustris (assembly GCA_019279435.1). NCBI lineage: Eukaryota > Viridiplantae > Streptophyta > Magnoliopsida > Poales > Poaceae > Zizania > Zizania palustris. The sequence goes on from JAAALK010000285.1 coordinate 12,826,004, forward strand.
CAACTCCTGACTGTTCTGTTCTAATAAATTAACAACTTCTTGTTCATAGGAAGATGCCTTCTCATTGTCGTCGTCGTCGGAGTCATCAGAGTAGTCCTCTTTCTTCTCCCCAAGAGCCATTCAGCAGAAGCTCTTGTGGGGTCTTCGGCTGTGACGTGAGTGACTCTTTGGCTTGTCCCTGAAGCCCATGAAACAGAGGCCCGCCGGATTGTCCCTGTCCTTCCCCTTCCTGATCATGATCTCTTCATCACTTGAACTTGAAGACAAGGAGGAAGACGAGGATCTCTTGGAGTATCTTTTCTCCATCTCGGTGAAGAAGGTCTTGTCTCGCTTATTGTTCTCACGCCTGTAATCCTTCAGAGCCTTTCGAAAGAATCTTGTCTTGGGCTTGCCCTTTGTGGAAGTGGAGTTGTCATACTTGCCATAGTTATAGGAGTTGCCGCCGGTTCCCTTCTTACAGTTTTTCTGCTTGGGACAGTCGGCGATGAAATGACCTGGGTCACCACACTCAAAGCATCCGGATTTTGTGCCGTGTCTCTTAAACATTTGCTTATCATAGACACGTCGTACCCGGTTGTTAAACCAGCACAGATCATCATCTCCTAGAGTATCAAGTTGTTCCTCAGAGATAGACATCAAGGAAAAAACAGTACAACTCATGGCATTAGGATCAGCAGACGGTGTCAGAAGTGCTAGAGTCTTGGAGCCAGAATCAGTGAGATTTGATCTCAACTGAATATCGACCTCTGAGGCCTTGAGCTTACTAAAAAGCTCTGCGACGGTCAAGGTATCATAAGACGTGCTCTCAACAATAGAAGAAACTTTGATCTCCCAGATCTTAGGGTACAAAGTATGTATTACCTTAAGCGCCTGTTCATGATCCGAGACCAGCTGATCACGCTCGGCCTTGTTGACGCGAAGCTTGTTAATGATCGATTGAAAACGACAAAACAACGCATCAACTGTCTCACCCGGCTTCTGTGAGAAATTCTCATACTCACGTCGGTAGGTCTGATATAGCCTAGCCTGGACCTGAGCTGTCCCTCATGGTGTGCCTGGAGGGTAGCCCAGATCTCTCGAGCAGTGGTGAGATGGCTAACACGCTCAAACTCACTAGGACCTAGACCAGAAAATAAAATATTCATCGCCTTACTATTATTTTGATGCTGGGTAACTACATCTGCAGCAGTATCCACAACAATAGTCCTTATGGTAAAAGTAGGATGAACACAAATCTCCCATATGTCCGAGCTCTGGCTCATAAGGTATGCTCGCATGCGAGTATTCCAATAAGTGTAGCCAAAAGTCTCTAGGGACAGGATTTTGCAAGGAGACGTCATGGTCACTACCTAGGTTTAGAGTCAGTTAAGATATTAGAAAACCCTAACCTCGCTCTGATACCACTTGTAGGACCGAAAGTAGCGACCAGAGAGGGGTGAATGGGTGCCTAAAAATTTCTTGCTAAACTATGTGCTAATCCCAATACCCAAACAACCTTAACCAGTCAAATAATATTAGCAAAGCAAATTATTGAAACTAAGGTTGTCTAGCAGAAAAATGATCGGTGTCCTAATTAAAATGATATTAAAGATAAACTAAATAAAAATACTGCAGTAATAAAAACACCTAGATATATCATGAAATATTTATATTATAGTCCAGAAAAAATACTAATCAAATGAATAAAACATGGATCATTCAAAATTAATTCAGTGATAAACATAAAATATATCATGAGAACCTAGGATAAAAATATTACTTCGACTAATAATATATATATATTTTTATATGAACAGATTAATAATACTTAAATAAAATATGCGAGCTCTAATAATATTTTAGCAGATAAAAGTTAACCACGAGATTAACAATCAAATTCAGAGGCTAATTAAAAATAGATGACTATCTATCTAACTAATCTACCTAGGAAATAGGAGATTAGATTAGAACTTACCTGCTGTGAAAAATCCTCCGTTTACATCGTGCCCGTCGCAGAAGATCCAGCCGCTCGCCTGCTGCACGCCTGGTCTGTTCTCCGGACACCGCTGCGTCACAGCTGCAAAGAAATCTCTTCCGCACGCAAAACTGGAATCTGCAGGCTGCCGTAAAAACAAAAAACAACTTCTGTTGTCTCGGTAGTCGTGCACATTTACTAAGTAACTTGTCGTGTGAAAAGAAAAACAAGCAGCAACACTCCTTGATCTTGGTTTCCGCCATGTAAAGCTTGACACAAGGCAGCTGACGTGCCGCTTGCCAGGCTGCCGCAAAAACAGACGGCGAGCACGCCGAGCTAGCTGCCGAAACCGATGCGTACGTGCACGCGTCACCCGACGCCGGTGAAATCCACCCTATAGAACAGAAACGACGATGAAAGAAAAAACAGAGATCGATCGAATTTCTGGTGGACTGCAGATTGATCTATTAAGAACGGTCATCTATCCCCAAGGGATAGGGGCCTATTTATAGGCAACTCTGTTACATGAAAAGACTAATTTACCCCTAGGGTAAATTAATACCGACTCTAAAATAAATTCCGAAAATTACTAAAATATTCTTAAAAAATCACCTGACTCAACTAAAAATATTCTAAACTTAAAAACTAAATATTAATACCCTAAAAATAAAAATAATCATAGGTTGTCAGTTTTGCGCCGAAACTGACAAAGCGTCCACCGTCTTCGCACCGGGTACCCGGATTGGGCCGACCCGACCCCGCAGCTTCCTCAGCCCGGCAATCGCTCGTCGTCCATATACCTGAGTCAAACCTAGTCAACAGACCAGTGGATCATCTGCCGCTCCTAGCCATGTACCCAGATTGGGCCAACCCGACCCCGCGGCTCCTCTGCCCGGCTGTCGCTCGCTGCCCGTGTACCTGAGTCACACGCGCCTCAGACTCGGCAGGTCTTCATATCTTCCTTCCTTTGACTTCTGTTGACAATCACTCATCACATATGGAATATCAAAACCATATTCTTCAACATGGTTTCTCAACGGACCTAGAGACCACGGTGATGGTCTAAAACCTAATCTAAGCACGAAAATGCAATGAGGAGAGTGAGAGGGTCTCGAGTGTACCGAAATCAGGGCCTGAGATCGACGGCGTGAGGCCGGTGACAAGTGGGGGGCAGCGGAGGCATTCGGATACTCGTCAAAAATGACGTTCCAGTGGTGATGAGCTTGAGCGGAGGGGTGGCCGATGTCGTGGAGGTGATGTCGGTCACGACGGGGTGGTCGATGACAGCAGGATTAGACTTCGACGATGGTGAGCAGTGGCTGGAGGCAGGACAGAGGAATGGCACAAAAACTCACAAGCGGCACGCAACTCTAGCTATAGGAGGTGAATGTGAGGTGTGATGGATGCGGAGTGCTCCGAGGGGTTTATATAGGGCACCGGCGAGGGGGAACGACCGGGCAACAGGAGTAATCTTGGAGTTAAACCCGTTAATGCTGGTGAGCTTAACTTGGGCAATTACCATGTTCTGGAGCTCAACGATGAGGGGATCCAAGGGGATCGTCTGCAGGCGTATGAGGATTAATTTTTCAGTGTTAAATGGGGCTCGGGCCCACAGTGGAGGCAATCGGGGAGTAAGGGCAGCGGCTGGGATCTCGGGAGCGTAAGGTAGATGACGACCTGATAGGTGGGCTCATTAGTCAGCGAGAGGGAGCGAGCGCAAGGGTTAACAGTCAGCGCCGACAAGTGGGTCCGCTGCTTGTGCTGAGAGGGGGGTGGCTGACAGGTGGGCCTCTGGCTCAGGTGCGAGGCCGAGCACGCCGATAGGTGGGGCCCACTTGTCAGAGAGAGGGCGGCGTGATGGATGGGTTGGGCCAGCCGGGGAAGAGAGAAAGGGAGGGAGCGGCCCAATAGGATTAAGAATTCTTTTCTGAATAAAAAATATTACAGAAAATGATTTATAAATTTTGGGCTAGCAGCAAGGGTTGAAAAAATTCATAAAATTCTCAAAATTGTATCTTGGCCTCTAGAACATAATATAAATTTTCCAGACCATAACTTGAATTATTCCTCTAGATTTGTATTTACTTGGTCCTTTTCATCTTTATAGAAAATCAAATTAAATTATTTCCTGGGAAAATATAATTTTATGAATTTATTTATCTCTGGAAAATTAGGGATGTTATAGAAGGCGCCGATGATAAGAAGATGAAGATTATCCAGAATCGGTTAGGATAGATTACTTGGACGGCAAGTCTCCAGACTATAAATATGTATCCTTACTTAGGTGAAAGACAGACAACTCTATCAAACAACTACTCGGCGTCATCGCCACCCTTGGCTTCCCAAGGTTAATCCCGTGGGATTCGGCACTCGGAGCTGGGTGCCATCATTCTAATGTTCGGCGAAGAGGTGAGTCCCGCAACCCCTGACAACCGTTTCGACTAGGTCAGTGTCCTCACGGCTGCATCAATTTGATCTCTTGATGCATCGGCTGAAACATTATGGTCACTGATTTATCTCGTTGTATTGGCTAGGTCTAAGGCTACATCAGTTGATCTCTTAGATTGATGTGATTTAAGTATGGTAGTTTGAGGCTTCATCGGTTAGAGTCCGACATCTCTCTCTATTGTATCTTCTTCATAATGTATACCGTTCATCTAAATAAAGTGTGTCCGATACTTCTAAGTATTGTTAATTTCATCGTGACCATCTATTATCTTGGTTAAGTCCAATCTTGTTATTCTGATGATTTATAATACAAACATGTTATCTAGCATATTTTATTTATTTCTTTCGGAGTACAAGTCAATAGGTTATCTTCAATTCATCGTCATATTCTATCTGGTACCGGGGAATGCTTATCGGCCTACGTGCATAAATGCCTAATCTCATCGGTCGATGGCGCATTCGTCCCGATCGCTCTGCCTTGGTCATTCGGCATTGTGGCCGATTGGCATTATTCACTCACGATTGTTCTATCCTTATTGCAGTCATCGGCTTGGTAGCCGATCAACTTTGCTACTAATGATATTTTCTCTGTTTCCTTATCAGTGTAGGGTCAAACTGATTGGCACTCCTTGAACCTTTTTTCTAAGATTGTAGGACCTGCACTGGAGTTACGCAGATCTCCTAGGACACGCATGTGAAAAGTGTGACAAAAATACACCAACACACTTTTTGGCGCGCCTAGTGGGACACTTTAGAGAGTCAGGCCATTGCAGGCGAGATTTACAATGACAACATCATCCCAGTCACTCTAGACTCACTACAACAAAACAGAACATTTTCGTCGGCCAATTTAACTTCCGTCGGCTTTGAGCAAGCCGACGGAAGTTAAATAACTTCCGTTGGCTCCTGGAGGCCGACGGAAGTTAAATAACTTCCGTTGGCTCCCTGGAGGCCGACGGAAGTTAACTTAACTTCTGTCGGCTTCTCACAGTGGCCGACGGAAGTTAGCGGGGGATTTTTCCGTGGCTGATAGGATCCCCTAACTTCCATCGGCCAGCATTAAAGCCGACGGAAGTTAACTTCCGTTCGGCTTTAATGCTGGCCGACGGAAGTTAGGGGATTTATTCCCCAACTACGCGCACGTACAGGGAGCCCTAACTCCCTGTACGCGCGCTCCCCGGCCCGCCGCCTCCCGCCGCCGCCTCCTGCGCCGCCGCCTCCCGCGCCAACCGCCGCCTCCGGCAGCCGCCGGCCGACCACCACCGCCGCCGACCGCCCGGTCCCGCGCGACCCGCCGCCCGCCGCCGCCTCCCACGCCGACCGCCCGCGCCGCTCCTCCCCGCCGCCTCTGGCCGGCCGCCGCCGACCACGTGCCCACGCTACTCCTCCCCGCCGCTGCCGGCCGCCCGGTCCCTCGTGCCCGCCGCCCGCCGCCACCTCCCACACCGACCGCCCGCCGCGCCGTCTCCTCCCCACCGCCTCTGGCCGGCCGCCGCTGACCGTTCCCGCTGCTCCTCCCCCCGCCGCCCCCCGGCCTCCCGCCCACCACCCACCGCCCCCTCCGCCGGCCGCTGCCTCATCGCCGTCCCTCCCACCGCTTGTCATTGCACCCCTCGCCGCCTGTCGTCGTCGGCCCGTCGTCACCCGCGTCGTCGCCCGTCGCCGCCCATCGCCGCACGTCGCCGCCCTCGATCAAGTAAGTATGCCGCCGCTCGCCGCCACTAGTTTAACTTCTTGAGTAATGTGCTTAATTAGTTGATGAATGAATGAATGTGCTTAAGTTGTAAGTTGTAAGTTGAATGAATGTGCAATATGTTGAATGAATGAATTGCTAAATTATTTTAATTATGTTACTCTGTAGTTGTAAGTTGTAACCATATTTGCAGTCAATGTTTACAAATCGCCTAGTCGAACCTAGTCGCCATGGTACCGACCAGAAAACTAATCGCGATTAATCGCGATTAGTCGATTTTGGTCGTTCTATTTAATTATTCCATATATTTTAGGAAATTTACATGTAACATGATGCTTATTTTCCAAAAAAGAAACATGCCAGTCTCAACAAGTTTATGAATTTGTTTGAGTGTTGTTGTGAATTAATGCAATTGCTAATTCAACAATGGTCAGTATATATAGTGGTAGAACTAGCTTCTTGTATTCTTTATATCTTCTTAGTCCTCACTAAATTGGAATTGTTATATTGACCATCACTTTTTATTAATTTGTGGTTTGTTGATGATTTCATATGGTGATTAGTATATTATATATATATACTTTATTATATATATTTCTTTTCGTATGCAATTTTTATTTGACAACAACGTAGATAGTGTAACGAAACCTATGCGTCACCCGTTTCGGACCAACATGTCTCACACGTGTCATGCGTGTGAGATGTGTAGGTCCGGAATTGTCCCTTTTTGGACAACCTCAGAGTGGGCGACAGAGCGTGGTTTTATGATGAGTCATGAGTCCGAATTGAGATTTCAGTAACATAACCTTGTTGTTCTCCATTGCACCACTATCAGGCGTGCAATTGGAGAACAGCGGGGTTATTGCTGCTGAAATTTCGTTCGGACCATGGCTCGTCATAAACTACCACGTTTTGTCGTCACTCTTGGGTGGGTTTAGGACCTATCTTTTCCTATAGACCATGGTTGTCACGGTGTCGCCCTAGGCGACGCCTAGGCGCCGACTAGGCGTCTAGGCGGTCACCGCCGGATGGCCATGGTAAATCGCCTCGCCTGGGTGGAGTTAGGCACCCGCCTGGAGCTTCTAGGCATCACCCATGGTGCCTAGCGATCGCCAGGCGGTGTCTGGGCAGGCGCCTAGGGTCCGTGGTAGTGTCTAAGGCGGGCACAGGCCTGTCGGTTACCTCTTCCCTTGCGCCGTGGGCTCTGCTTCCCTTGCGTTCGCCGGCCGCCCGGCCGCCTTGCTTCCCCTCCGTTGTTCCGGAGGCGGAGGCGGGGGGTGGCCAGGGTGTGTGTATGTTGCGAGCCCTTTTATAGCGGCAATGCGTGAATCTTCTGGGCCGTGCGTGTAGGGTGCGGGGTGTTGGGCCTGATCTTCTGGGCCGTGCGTGAATCCTATTATCCTGTATGCTATGCCAATTTTGGTCGCCTAGGCCCGTGGTACTTATGCATGATGTATTTTTGATTGAATGAAGGTTTTGCCTATGGAATGGCTGAGGACGACCGACGGTGAATGTATAGTGGTTGGATGAAAAGTGGAGCTCACACGAGGGAGTGGGTAATCACGCTGAGAAATTTGTTGATCGTGCATTCGCTTTGACAACAAACACTGGCGCGAGGGTGCCCATGCATGAAGTGCAGAACTTCTCGTTGGCAAGACAAGAGGACGTTGTCATTGCATATTTGCAAATATGGTTTTCGTGCCAGGTTATGAAGTTTGGTCTTTTCACGGCGAGACAGGCCGTGAAAAAATGGTATTAGAAGTGGAAGAAGAAGATGATAGCGTTGCTGACGATAGGATGGATGAGATGCTTGATGCTATACGATCGGAGTTTGAATCAAACCTTGAGGATCCTCCAACACCGGAGGTTCAAAAGTTTTTCGACATCCTTCGAGCTTCAGAAGAGCCATTGCATGAGCACACCACCGTAAGCGTTCTCGCTTTCGTGACTCGTATTATGGCTATTAAGTCAAAGTTTGCATTTTCAAACAATTGTTATAAGGAGCTCTTGAATCTGATCAGCGATATCCTTCCTAAGAACCATAAGGGCCGAAAGACATGTACCAATCAAGAAAATGCTTTCTGCTCTCGGTATGGAGTATAAGAAGATTGATGTGTGCCCAGATAATTGTATGTTGTTCTGGAAAGAACATAGTAATGAGGTGAAATGCTTAAAATGTGGTAAACCGATATTCGTAGAGGTCGTAAATGAAGACGGAGAGAAGGTGACGACAGAGGTTGCTCATAAGCAACTTCGTTACATGCCTCTTACACCTCGGGTGAAACGATTGTTTCTCTCAAAGAAAACCGCTAGACATATGCGATGGCATAAAGAAGGTGTACGTGAGAATAATCAAGTAATGGTGCACCCATCTGATGGTGAGGCATGGAAGGCTCTAGATGATTTTGATGTAGACTTTGCTAGTGATGCAAGGAATGTTCGCATCAGGTTGGCAACAGATGGATTCACGCCTTTCAATGTAACCGCATCGTCGTACTCTTGTTGGCCTGTGTTTGCTATTCCATACAACCTTCCACCTTCGTTTTGTATGAAATATGAATTTATGTTCCTGTGTCTCATTATACCCGGTCCAGAGCATCTTGGAACACGAATAAATGTGATGCTGAAGCCCTTAATGAAGAGTTGAAACAATTGTGGAAAGGAGTTGAAGCATATGACTATGACCAGAAGCAAAAATTCAATCTTCGAGTTGCGTATCTGTGGTCGGTCCACAATTTTCCGGCATACGGTATTTTTTCTGGTTGGAGTTGTCATGGAAGGTTGACATGCCCGATATGTGCGAAGGACACAGATTGTTTTCGTCTGAACTTCGGGGGAAAGATTTGTTACTTTGATTGCCATAGATGCTTTTTGCCCTTGAATCACCCATTTAGGTTACAGAGGAACAATTTCAAGAAGGACAGTATTGTTGTAAAGGGACCACCAAGGCGTTTAAATGGTAGAGAAATCGCTGATATGCTGAATGAGTTGGTCCTTAATGAAAATGAGGATGGATTTGTAGGATTCGGAAACCGAACATAATTGGACCCACATATGTGGCTTATGGGAACTGCCGTATGTCAAATCACTAATTCTGATGCACAACATTGACGTTATGCATCAGGAACGTAATGTTGGTGAAAGCATTATAAGTACATGTATGGATTTTACTGATAGGACAAAGATAATGTAAAGGCGAGAAGAGATTTAGCTGAGATTTGTAATCGACCAACCCTTGAGTTGACGAATAGTGGTGGCAAGCCACATGCCCATTTTGTTTAAAACCTAAAGAAAAAAAACAAGTAATGAGGTGGTTGAAAAATTTGAAATTCCCAGATGGTTACGCCGCAGGATTTAGAAGAGATGTGAACTTGAAGACAGGGAAATTAAATGGATTGAAAAGTCACGATTACCACATAATAATGGAAAGACTCCTTCCTGTAATGTTTCGCGGGTACTTGAATGATGATGGTGGAAGGCGTTAGCTGAGCTGAGCCATTTTTATAGACAACTTTGTGCGAAAGAAATTAAGAAAGATATGATGGAGATGCTAGAGAAAGAGATCCCGGTGCTTTTATGTAAACTAGAAAAAATATTTCCTCCAGGGTTCTTCAATCCAATGCAATATTTACTGGTTCATCTGCCATATGAAGCTAAGGTAGGTGGCCCTGTGCAATATAGGTGGATGTATCATATTGAAAGGTCCCTAAAGAAGCTTAGAGCGATGGTTGGTGATAAGGCCAGAGTTGAAGGTTGCATGCAGAAGAATTTAAATTGAAAGAGATATCATACTTCACTAGTGTATACTTCGCTGAGCATCACAATGTCAACACACCTGCTACACGGTACCATATGGATGAAGACCATCCTTATAGTGATCTCCAAATATTTGGGTGGAAGGGCATAACTGTTGGTGTCTCCACGACATATTATGTAACTCAGGAAGAACGAACATATGCCTTGCTCTATATGTACTCAAATATGGAAGAGATGGAATAATATTTCGCATAAGTGATTCTTTTTAGTTTTATATTTTACCTCCAAATTTTATACCTACCCGTTTGTTTACCTATTCGTTATAATATTGACAGTATGTTTGATTCGAAATACTTGACGTCTGGTCGTCAACCAACGGAGAAGCAATTAGATAAATTGCGTCGAGAAGGAGTAAATGGTGGGCCTAGTTTCCTCACTTGGTTCAGAGAACATGTAAATCCTTTCCTTTTGTGACACGTATTGTTTTACTCTACTAGGTTAATTATCTTATAATCTCCTATGCTTTGCAGTGCGTGCTCGCTGATAATGTACATATAGACTTGCGATAGCTCTCTTACGGGAGTATTAGTGCCAAAAGTTACGGTCGCTATGATGTTAATGGTTTTCGCTTCCGTTCAACTATTTTTGAAGCATATCGACCTCTAGCGGCAACAACTAATACTGGAGTTGTTACAAGGGTCATTGATGGACAAAGACACGAAACTATGTATTATGGAATCATCAAAAATATAATCGAGTACAATTTGTCGGGAATAAGGAGATTAAAGTAGTCTTCTTCGATTGTGATTGGTTCGACCCTAAACATGGTACTCGTGAAAATCAATTTGGGATGGTTGAAGTCAAACACGCGGAACGATTATCTGGTTGCGATAATTTTGTCCTTTCTCACCAAGTCGAGCAGGTGTATTATATGTCGTACCCATGTGAAAAACTAAGTGCTTGGTGGGTAGTTTACAAAGTGAATCCTCGGGATCGTCTACACACCCCTAGTGATGGCGCTTATCAATTGGAGGTTGAAGAGGTCGATGAGGTTTACCAAGATGATGAATTGCCGACTTCGTTTAATGTAGAGTCAGAATCGTCGACAGGTTTCTTTTCTCGGCGATTCTAATGATGTGGCAGTTCCCGAGAAAAGGAAACACCAACATAAGAAGAAAAAAGTAACATGGCGTGCTTTGGGGAGAAAAGGACAAATTGATCCTGATTTTGATGATAATTGACAAGTAATTGTTTTTCATACATGCATATGCACTATACTTCATATTACATGTTTTTCATATGTACAAACCTTCTTTACTAATAAATGCTTGTTTGTGCTTATTTTGAACAGGATGTCGAAAAAGGTGAGGAGTGTCACGAGGAAGCTCTTCCGCTTGGGGAGTTCATCGGCCGAGTACTCCGGCGAGTACTCCGCCGAGTCAGGAGGACACCCTATTCTAGGGTAGTTCCTCTTCTTCAAACAGACGTCGTCAAGAGCAGCTCCGGAGATGCATAGATTCGACATTAATTGGTCGGCCTATTGCATTTCAACTAGATGAGGAGGTAACTTTTAGATTGTTTTTTATGCCAGTTATAAACTATTATAATTGTTTCAATACTGTTTTGTAGGAGGAAGAACACTTGGAGAGCGCGGGTCACGAGGATCATCCGGGGGTGGGGGGCAGGAGGGGATGGTCGTAGAGTGTGCGGCACAGAGGGATGACCCAGAGGGATGACCCACAAATAGTGGATTTGACATGTCCATGTTCCAACCACTACCTCCCCCGCCACCACCACTATCTCCTACATCACCTGAGGTACCTCCTAGATACTTAAGTTAGCGTTTAGAAGGGTAGTTGAGTTCGTTCTCTAATTTTGTCTATTTCTTCAGAGTTTCCTGTTACGCCTGGTCAGGATGGAGCCTCCAGGGCAAATGTGGATGAAGCGGGAGGCAGCGACGGCACCCACGACCCAAATGTGGGGCGATCAGTGAGTATATGGACAATGTGACTTTGTATGTGGCTCTCGCTGTGTTTGTGAATTTGTATGTGAATTTGGATGTTATATGTGAATTCAGATGTGTAATGTGACTTTGGATGTGAATTCAATTATATTATGTGATTTTGGATGTGATGTGTGAAGTGGGGATGTGAATTTGGATGTGAGATGTGATTTTGGATGTTATATGTGAAGTTTGAATGTGATTTTGGATGTGAATGTGAATTTGGATGTGTATTGTGAATGTGATTGAAATTGTGGTTGGATGTGAGTGTGAGTAGGGGAACCAGGAAAAAACAAAAAAAATACTAGCTAACTTCCGTCGGCTTTTACCATAGCCGACGGAAGTTAGCTGCTTTCGGCCACGTGGGCAGAAGGCTAACTTTCGTCGGCTAGGGCCAAAGCCGATGGAAGTTAGGTGCACCTAACTTCCGTCGGCCTCACGTGGCCGACGGAAGTTAGCGCCCCTCTGCTGACATGGCAGAGTTCGGCGCTAACTTCCGTCGGCCACGTGAGGCCGACGGAAGTTAGCTAACTTCTGTCTACTCGCTTCGTCGGCCTTTGGCCGACGGAAGTTGCCTGTTTTTGTTGTAGTTGACTCATCGAATTAAGATCAAAGGGCATAAGTGCAGAAGCTTGTGGATGTTTTCTAGAAGCTATGCCTGCAAGCCTACGGAATGACTCGGTCGGGTCCTATCCAAAGGGACCCGCCTACAAAGACAGCTCTAGCCGTAGAAAACTAATCAACTAATAGAAAGCCCTTAGGCAAGTCTCCAAGAAATCTTTGATCAGGACAATTCATCACACGCTTATAATCAATCTGGACATTGGTCCAACACCCTCCATGGGTTGATCAAGAAGACTGTTGATGGCACTATAGCCCAAGAGTCACTACAAGGTCCAATGTACCTCCCCGACAACCATACAAGACTACTGCAGAATCCACAGCATACTCGACCAGTACTACAACCGCAAGGGCCGATGATACTAGAGAAGCCAGGCGCCTCATTCGGTCATGAGTGAAACAAGATGACCCAGTCGTTGGCGCTCGCATAGGGTTCACTACAGAGCATGCCATATGTCCTCGAAAGGGGCGCAGCCAACGTCACTACCGACATCTGACCCAAGATTATATCAGACAAGAGATGCCTTAGGTGACATATTACATACATGTATCGACGACCATATCCGGAATGGTTTGATCGAGTACCACAGCTGAGGTCGATACAGGTACCTGACTTCACCAAGTTCTCGGGATAAGACTTGGTCTCCACGATCAAGCATAGTATCCATTTCCTCACCCAGTGTGGGGAGGCATCGACCGACCAACCTCTAAGGGTCTGATTCTTCCCGCTTTCTCTATAGGGATCAACCATCATGTGGTTTTCTTCACTGCCAGCGGATTCCATCAGAGGATGGGTGGATTTAGAGAAGAAGTTTCACAAATATTTATTTGCCAGCATTCATGAGATGAAGCTCACCGACTTGACAGCTATGAGGCATAGGATGGATAAGTCAGTACAAGATTATGTCTAGAGGCTTCTGGGATGTACGAAGCAGGTGTTATAGCTTGAGCCTCAGTGATACCTAGTTGGTAAAGTTGGCGTTCCAAGGACTCCTGAACCCAATTAAGGAGAGATTTTCATCACACGAGTTCAAGAGCCTCTCCCAACTGGTGCAAAGGGTATTAGCACATGAGAGCCGATTCCAAGAAGCAAGAAAATATAGGTATCAGAAAAAGGTGGTGTTGACGCAGAAATGTGCCCTTGCACTTGGACTGATTCGACGTCCAAAGTATCACAACGATACCGACACCACGTTCCGACTACCCTGGATAGTGACAAGGGATTTGGAGTCTCCAGGCAATCAGATAAATAATTGATATTTCAATCCAATTGCCCGAAAAATACTAGTAATAATGTAAATAGTAACAAAACAGTAAAAATACCTGGAATCGGCCAATTCGGAGGCCGATTCGGAGTTACAACGAAGATTGTCTGAAGGGTCCCTAGGACACCTTCGGCTCAAGCCCGGTCGGACCGGAGGTATGACCTCGGTCGGACCGGACGTGCGGAGGGGCTTCGGGATTGCGTCCCGAAGGTAGCTGCGAGGTGGGCTCCAGCGTGGTGTAAAGGGTCCTGGTCAGACCGGAGAGGTATTCTGGTTAGACCGGCGAGGCAGGCTTCGACGCGTGTAGGCTTTGGCATGCAGAACTCCGGCGAACAGGGGCTTCGGCGGAAGGCCTCGGCGCGGTGCGGAGGATCTCGGTCAGACCGACGGGGCCGCCCTGGTCTGACCGACGGTTGCCGAAAACATCCTGACAAAGGGGGCTCTGGTCAGACCGGCCCTACGCCACCGGTCGGACTAACGGGGTGCCCCTGGTCTGACCGACGGTTGCCGAAAATAGCCCGACGAAGGGGGCTCCAGTTAGACTGGCCCTACGCCACCGGTCGGACCGGCGACTACAGATCCGATCTGCTAGAGGTCGGACGGCCTAGCAAACAAGATCCAATCGTCTCCAAATTTTGCAGAGGTGTTCAGGGAGACAATTATCTGCAAAAATGATAAGAGACAACACAATTTGGCCAAAGGATGAATTACCGAGTAGGGTGATAAAAAACCGATAAAAGGGGATAGCAATTGGTACGTGGATTAAACAGGAGGTTCACAAGCAAACCAACAAGGGGTACGTGATTACGGACGTGGCATACGGAGGGCTTCCAAGAAAACCCATGAAGATGCGAAAGTAAAGGAAATAATGCGATTCAAAGCTAGGGCTTTAGATTTTTAGAGTTTGGAGAGAGGCCCTTGAATCGGCCTTGCCCCTAATATTTATAGGGGGTGGGCTGTTATCCTTGGCTAGAGATAGAGTAAGATGCGGCCAAAACCCTTAGGATAAGATTTGGGTAAAAAATAGCTCGAATCCTCCTCGGATTCATATTCTGAACCCTGGTCGTCTGACCGCGCCCTGGCTGGTTGGACCAGGCTACCATAGCCGGTCAGACTGGCCTTTGCCAGGTTGACACATTTCGGTCAAAATTACCATTTTTCAGTATTTTCCTAGTTTGACCATTAATTGCCATTTTTTGCTATAAACACATGCCCCCTTGCCTTTTAGCAAACTTAGTGAGCTAAAAAGCATGATGGGCCTTAGGCGATACTTTCAATATCGGCCTTTTAACACTTCAAGTGTTTTGCCACACACTTGGGAAGTACTTTTTCAAATATCTACCATTCAAAGCCCTTCGAAATTGCTCTCCTTGTAAAGACTCTAGGACATATGCATTGCCTGGAGCGATTTCGACTACCTTAAAAGGTCCTTCCCCAACTAGGTGACCATTTACCAAATTTTGAACTCCTAGCGCCTAATGGCCAAATCGTCTTCCACACCAAGTCATTGATTTGAAATGATTTTGCCTTGACCTTCTTGTTGTACGCCCTAGATACTCTTCTTTTATCTTTCTCTATTGCCCCTAGAGCTTTCAACCTCCTATCGGTCACTTCTTCTAAATTATCCTTTAGAAGTGTCTCATATTCGTCGACCGATAAGCCATCTTGCTTAAGAAATCTAAGTGATCCAAGATCCACCTCTACCGGTAGAACGACTTCTTGTCCATATACTAACTCATATGGACTGACTTTAGTGGCACCGTGCCTTGCAACTCTACTAGCCCATAGAGCTTCGGAAAGTACCTCATGCCACCTCTTTGGAAACTCTTCAATCTCCTTCTTGATTAGTTTAATCACAATTTTGTTACTAGACTCGGCCTAACCATTGGCATAAGCATAATATGGGGAAGAATTTACCAATTTGATCCATAGTATTTGGCAAAGTCCCTCACCTCTTTAGCAACAAATGAAGTACCTTTGGTCCGTAGTGAGAGTTTGGGGAATGTAGAATCTGTGTATAATGTGTTTCAAGATGAAATCAATTACCTCGTTGTGAGTCATGTTCTTGAGTGGCACGACATCGGTCCATTTGGTGAAGTAATCTGGTTCCATCAACAGGAACCAATGCCCTTTTGAATATGGAGGATTAATTTGGTCGATGAAGTCTAAGCTCCAGCCTTAGAACGACCATGGTTTTATAATAGGATTAAGCATCGATGCAGGTGCTAGCTGAATATTGCCAAACTTTTGACAAGCTTCACACCCTCTATAGTATCTAAAATAGTCTTCAGTCATAGTTGGCCAATAAAACCCCGCCCTTTTGAGCATCCAACTCATCTTCGGGGCCAACTGATGAGTACTGCAAAGACCTTCATGTACTTTGCCTACAGCAACTCTAGCTTGATTGGAGTCCAACACCTCAAAAGTACTCCATCAATAGTCCGCAATAGAACACATTGTCAAGCAAAACAAATTTGATAGCCTGTCGCCGAACCTTCCGATCAACCTTTTGGCTTGGATTTCTTAAATATTGAGTGATTGGGATCCTCCAATCATCCTCACTGATCAAAGGAGCAATGGCCGAATTCCCACTAGAACTAGCCTCGAGATTTCTCATTTGGACCTGCCCCCCGAGTCCTAAACCTTCCTGACAATAGTCGGATCAGACCGACCATGTTGGCTCGATTCAACCGGCTATTGCCGGTCATCTGGCACGGTTCGGTCTGACCGTCCTAACAGAGTCGATCAGACCGGAATGCAAGGGCGGTCTGACCGTGCTTACAAGGCCGGTCAGACCGACATCAGTACCCTCGGGTGCTACATCCTCTTCAAGCATCGGCTTTTCTCGTGTGCAAAATTTACCTTTCCTAATTTGATAGCCTGATGCTGGTTGAGCCAAGTCTTTTGCAAGTGAGTTGGCCTCTCTAGATACATGAGTAATCTCAAAATCATTAAAGGTAATAATTAGGTCTAAACACTTATCCAAATAGCTATTTAGTAGACCGTTAAAACATTGAGCAAGGCTTGGCTACTTGTTGCACAACTAATAAGAGTCACCATATGCATGAACATATTTCACACCCATGGAGTTTAACAACTCAAGACCTAGCAATAGGGCTTTATATTCGGCTTGATTATTAGTTGAATGAAATTCTAAACGGGCCAAGGTTTCAAAGTACATACCAGTTGGTGATACGAGCACCACTCCAACACCTCGGCTATTTTTGCAAGCCGAATCATCGAAATAAAGTTTCCATGGTAATACTTCAATCAAAGCGACTTCATCGCCCCAATTGACATCTACATGGTGATCTACTATAAAATTATCAACGGCTCTGGACATTCATAGCTCTCAATGGTTCATAAGACAAATCATATTCAATTAATGCATATGCCCACTTGCTGATTCTACCACTTAGAATCGGCTTTTGCAACATGTACTTTATGACATCCGTTTGGCAAGTGACAACACATGTGCTAGGGAGAAGATAGTGACACAATTTGGTACACACATGATAAAGGGATAACACAAAACTCTCCACAAACACGTACCTTGTCTCGGCATCCAAAAGACGATGACTCAAGAAGGTGATGATGTACTCCTTTCCTTCAATATCTTGAGTCAACACAACTCCAATCACACTCTCCTCCATGGCAATATAAAGTCAAAAAAGAATCCCAGCCTTCGGCGCCCTTACTACCGGCGGTATTGATAAGCACTCTTTGATTCTCTCAAAGGCGCGTTGCTGGCTTGCCCCCCAAGTGAACTCGGCTTCATTTTTAGCCGGAGTATCGGGACGAAAGCATCAATTTTGCCACACAAGTTAGATATAAAGCGTCGCAAATAATTAACCTTGCTTAGCAGTTTCTGCACAGCTTTCTTACATGTCAGCGCTGCACATCCTCTAATTTTCTCAAGCCTCTTAGGATCGATTTCATTGCCTCTTTCATGAATCATGAATCATAAGAATTTACCCGCCGACACGCCAAAAGCACACTTGAGCGGGTTCATTTTTAAGCCATACTGGCGCATTCTTTCGAAAGCAACTCTTAAATCGGCGAGGTGGTTCTCCATAGCATCTGATTTGACCACAACATCATCTATATAAACCTCTAACATAACTCCTAGAAAGTCATGAAAGATTAAGTTCATGAAACGTTGGTATGTGGCACCAGCATTCTTTAACCAAACGTCATTACTATCCACTCAAACAAACCGACAAAATCGGGGCAGTGAAAGGGCCGTTCTAAAAACATCCTCTTTCGGCCATAAAGACTTGATTATAACCAGCGTTGCCGTCAAGAAAACTTAGTACCTTGTGTCCCGAGGGATCGTTGATCAACATGTCGGCTATTGGCATGGGATACTTGTCTTTCGGAGTGGCTTTGCTCAAATCCCTAAAGTCGACGCAGATGTGGTGAATGCGGTGCCAGACAATGATAAGGAAAATAACCTGAGTTTCAATGCGTCCGACCCACTAGCTTCGCCACATTGTGCTAAAAATTGGCTAATGTGTTCTAATGTGGATTTACTACCCTCCCCATCAAATTTCATGAAATCTGGGACTCTATAACCGTGAGGGTACGGAATGGTGTCAAAGTGGTCAGGGTATGGTTTCTGATAAACCCTAGCCCTATCCCAAGGTGTAAAGCCAATGCATTCCCTAAATAGCGCGCGAATATGTTCCTCGATATTGTCGTGGTCTAATGCTTGTGCACGTCTTTCATGTGGTGGCGGGACGCATGGCGGTATATCGGCATGCTCTGGCCTATGCTACGGTGTGGGAGTGTGCAGTGCGAGTGGCGGCGGTAGAGCTGGTATGGGCGCAGGCGGTGGTGGTACTTGATAAGCTGGGTTTGCTTGGCCATAAGCGTAGCTATGTGTTTCGGTTGTGGATGATGTAGCCGGAAATGTGATGGTTTTTCCAGTATTGCCGTCGGTTCTACTATAATATGCTGTGCTGGCGGGATAGTAGTGATTGGTGCTGGTGAATTGGCCTCAGTAAAACCGAATCTTCTAAATACTGCTGCCACTTGCGAGACAACTGCGGGTTCTAGTTTGTTGGCTAGCGAGGCGCTAACTGCTTGATCAACAGACGCAGCTATTCTACGGTCGACTTGTGAGGCAGATAAAGGGGGTGATGATGGGCGTACCTAGGTTAGGTTGAGGTTGTCGTGCATGACGAAGCCCGAGCGTGTCTTTATGCCATCTCTAAGCATCAGCTCTTCGAGTTCCTTCTTCTTCACTTCGATCTTTACTCGGTCTTCCTCAGATATGTCTACCATGGTGGGGCGTCATAATGTTGCGGTCACCGATGTCCGCGACCCCCATAGTGTTCATCGGCTCTGTGGTGGATGTAGACATAGTAGAGGTACTCGCTACTGATGTAGAGGTAGTAGTCATGGTTGGCGTTGTCCCTAGCGGAGTCGCCAAAAAGTGTGTTGATGCAGAAATGTGCCCCCGCACTTAGGCCGGTTCGACGTCCAAAAGTATCGCAACGATACCGATGCTGCATTCCGACTACCCTAGATAGTGACAAGGGATTTGGAGTCGCCAGGCAATCAGATAAATAATTGATATTTCAATCCAATTGGCCGAAAAATACTAGTAACAATGTAAACAGTAACAAAACGATCAAAATACCTGGAATCGGCCAATTCGGAGGCCGATTTGGAGTTACACGAAGATTGTCCAAAGGGTCCCTAGGACACCTTCGGCCTCAAGCCCGGTCGGACCGGAGGTATGACCTTAGTCAGACCGGACGTGCGGAGGGGCTTCGGGAGCATGTCCCGAAGGTAGTTGCGAGGTGGGCTCTGGTGTGGTGCAGAGGGTCCCGGTCAGACCGGTGAGGTATTCCCGGTCGGACCGGCGAGGCAGGCTTCGACGCGTGCAGGCTCTGACACGCAGAACTCTGGTGAACGGAGGCATCGGCGGAAGGCTTCAACGCGGTGCAGAGGATCCCGGTCAGACCGGCGGGGCGCCCCCGGTCTGACCGGCTGTTGCCGAAAATAGCCGGACGAAGGGGGCTCTGGTCTGACTGTCCCTATGCCACCGGTCGGATCGGTGACTATAGATCCGATTTGCTAGAGGTCGGACGGCCTAGCAAACAAGATCCAATCGCCTCCAAATTTTGTAGAGGTGTTAAGGGAGACAATTATTCTGGAAAAACAATAAGATATCAAACACAATTCGGCCAAAGGGCCAAATTACCGAGTAGGGTGATAAAAATCGATAGAAGGGATAGCAATCTGTTACGTGGATTAATAGGAGGTTCACAAGTGAACCAGCAAGGGTTACCGTGATTACGGCGCGGCAGACGGAGGGCTTCCAAGCAAACCACGAAGATGGGGAAAGTAAAGGAAATAAACGCGATTCAAAGCAAGGGCTTTGGATTTTAGAGTTTGGAGAGAGGCCCTTGAATCGTCCTGGCCCCTAATATTTAAAGGGGGCGGGCTGGTTATCCCTGGCTAGAGATAGTGTAAGATGCGGCCAAACTCTGTTAGGATAAGATTTGGGTAAAAATAGCTCGAATCCTCCTCGGATTCATATTTTGAACTCTGGCCGGTCTGACCGAGCCCATGGGTCCAGTGTGACCGGACCTGGATGGTTGGACCGGCCTACCATAGCAGGTCAGACCAGCCTTTGCTAGGTTTGACACATTTTCGGTCAAAAATACCATTTTTCAGTATTGGCTAGTTTGACCATTAATGCCATTTTTTGCTATAAACATATGGCATATACTCAGGCCTACTATTCGGGCTTTGACGAAGATAGTGGCTCTGATGCAGGGGTCGGGTTGGCCGAATGGTCCAAGAACAAGAAACAGGTTGCATGCCCTTAGGTGAAACCGACCGATAAAGAAGAGAAGTATGACTTGATATCAACAAGGTCGATAAGATATTTGATCTATTGCTTAAGGAGAAGCAAATCCACTTGCCACCTAACCACGTGATATCGACTGACGATGACCTAAAGAAAAAATATTGTAAGTTGCACAATTCCCCATCGCATCACACTAATGAATGCAAAGTATTCAGACAGCAGATCCAGTTGTCCATAGAGCAAGGCCGGATAAAGTTTGATGATAGGAAGAAGCCGACGAATATCGACGGTCATCTATTCCCAGTCAACATGGTGCACGTGCACCACGCTAACGATCAGCGTACAAAGAAGAACAAGTGAACCGGTAGCAACGTCACTTCTTTGGACCTCATCAAGAAGTACCTAAGGAAGCCGAAGGATAGGGTGTGTTGACGCTAAAATCTGTCGATAAAGCACCAATGTATACTAACGTCAGTTCAACAATCAAAAACTACGCAGATGCCAAGGGGTGGCCCACTAAACGTCATGCGATGCTGACACAGTGTTCCAACGACCCTTGACCGTGACAAAAGGATATGGGTGGCGTCGCTAGGCAATCAAACCGTAATACTATAATACATTTCAACTAACCGAAGTGTAGGAGAAGTGTTAAAACTGACCAAAGCAGGGCTGATTGGACCGTGGTGAAGGGGTTGGTGCGACCGACCTAAAGGCGGTGGTCGGACCGGCAATGCGGGAGGGACGACACACGGATCGACCAAAGGTGAAGGAGGCTGATCGAATGTAGGTGGTCAAACCAGCCTAGGGTTGCCGATCGGATCGACGACGCACGAGCGGTCACACCGGCGGGCGGAGGAGAAGGCGATTGGGGACTAAATGCACGCGGGCGGTCGGACCGACCGTGTATGGTCAGGTGGACCAACTGTTGCCATCACAGCCAGGTCGGATCGGCGATAGACGGTCGGTCGGACCGACAAGCGTGCCAGTGATCACCTTGGCTCACCGCTGATTGCGCCAACGAAGATGGCTTAGTGCAGATGCCTTCTTGATGATGTATATGACCGTCCAAGCTTTGCAAAACACCAAAAATCAGAAGTAATTCGACCTAGAGACCGACTTACCGATAAAAATCCATTACGGGGATTAAACGGATGATTCACAAGTGAATCGACAAGGATGACCGTGATTACAACACGATGGACGAATGGTTTACAATGATAACCAACAACGATGGATGTGTTAAGGCTACTCCTAGGGCAAGGAAAGGTAAAGGGTAAAAAAGAACGATTCAAGAGAATAGTAGATTGGATCTATTAGGGTTTTTCAGAGAGTCCCTTTGAATCGGCCTTGCCCCTATATATATAGGGGGTGGTCTTATCGTTCCTGGGCTTAACTCCAACTCTAATTTGATTAGGAGACGAGTCCAAGTCATTAAAATCAATTAGGGATAAAATCATCCCGAAACCAATTAATCTATCTCGGACTTGGGTTGGGCCGGTCCGATCGGGCCTGTATGGCCGGTCTGACCAGACCTACATGGCCGGTTGGACCGGCTTGTGCTAGGACTACATATTTTCAGCCCAAAATTACCAAATTTGATATTTTGACAATTTCAACCATTAATGCCATTTTTTCTATCAACACATGCCCCTTCCTTTTGACAAACTAGTGAACCAAAAGCACAAAGGGCTATGGGCGATATTCTCCATATCGGCCTTACGACACCTCAAGCATCTTGCTAGATACTTGGGAAGTATTTTTTCAAATACCTTTCATTTAGAGCTCTACGAAATCGCTCTCCTTGCAAAGACTCTAACAGATATGCATTGCCTGGAGCGATTTCAACAATTTTAAAAGGACCTTCCCAACTAGGCAACCATTTACCAAACTTTGGGCTTTTAGTGCCTAAAGGTAAAATCACCTTCCAAACTAAGTCACCAACCTAAAACAATTTTGCTTTCACCTTCTTGTTATAAGCTCTAGACACCCTCCTTTTGTCTCTTTCTATAGCCTCTAGAGCCCTCAATCTCTTATCGGTCACTCTCTTCCAAATTGTCCTTCAAGAGAACCTCATAATCACCAACCGATAAGCCATCTTTCTTAAGTAACCTCAAAGAGCCAAGATTCACCTCTACGGGTAAAACCGCTTCTTGTCCATACACCAACTCATATGGACTTACCTTGGTAGCACCGTGCTTCACTATTCTGCATGCCATAACGCCTCAGAAAGCACTTCATGCCACCTTCTACGAATCTCTTCAATTGTTTTCTTAATAAGCTTAATCACAATCTTATTACTAGACTTGGCATGACCATTGGCATGAGCATAGTATGGTAAAGAGTTTATCAACTTTATACCATAAGATTCGGCCAAATCACACACTTCTTTGGAGACAAATGAAGCACCCTGATATGTAGTAAGAGTTTTGGGAATACTGAATCTATGTATAATGTGCTTCAAGAAGAAATCAATTACCTCGTTGTGTGTCATATTCTTGAGAGGCACGGCCTCGGTCCACTTGGTGAAGTAGTGTGTAGCCATCAACATGAACCGATGCCCTTTTGAAGAGGAAGGATGAATTGGTCGATGAAGTCCAAGCCCCAACATCGAAACGACCATGGTTTGATAATAGGATTAAGCAAAGATGCACGAGCAAGCTGAATATTACCAAACCTTTGACATGCCTCACATCCTCTGTAATACCTAAAACAATTATCAATCATAGTCGGCCAATAAAACCCGCTCTCTTGAGCATCCAACTCATCTTCTGAGCCGACTGATGAGTACCACACATCCCTTCATGGACTTCACCCATAGAAACTTTAGATTGATTGGCATTCAAACTCTTTAAAAGTACTCCATCATTTGTTTAGCGATACAACACATCGTCAAGCAATACAAATTTAAACACTGGCCACCGAACTTTCCGATCAACCCTTTTGCTAGGATCTCTCAGATATTGAATAATTGGAGTTCTCCAATCATCCACATGATTTTTATAAGTATTCGCCAAATCCTTACTTGAATTGGCGTTCAGATCAAAAATTCCAACTTGCCCCCCCGGGTCCCGTACCATAATAGCGCAAGGCGGTCGGACGACCATGGTAGGCCGGTCAGATCGACCATTGCCAAACATCTAACACGGGTCGGTCAGACTGGCCTGGCATGGCCGGTTAGACCGACCAGACACCTGCGGTCAGACCGGCCTGACAGGTCCAGTCAGACCGAAGTTTTTTGATTCGGGTGACACAATTTTTTCAAGCATCGATTTTTCTTGTGCAAACAATTTACCTCTTTAACCTGATAACCAGATGCTTGTTGAGCCAAATCATTTGCTACTGAGTTGGCTTCTCTAGACACATGAAAAATTTCAAAGTTATCAAAAGTACCAATTATGTCTAGACATTTATCCAAGTAGCTATTTAGTAAAACGTTGAAGCATTGGGCAACTTTTGTTACTTGTTGTATCACTAATAAAGAATCACCATATGCATGAACATATTTAACACTCATGGAATCCATAAGTTCAAGTCCTAGCAGTAAATCTTCATACTCAGCTTGATTATTAGTACAAGGGAACTCTAAGTGGGCCGAGGTCTCGAAACTCATACCACTAGGTTATATGAGTACCATTCCAACACCGCGGCCATTTTTGCAAGCTGAACCATCAAAGTAAAGTTTCCATGGTAGTACTTCAATTAGAATAGTGTCACTACTCTAATTGACATCTACATGGTGATGACTACAAAGTTTGCGACAACCTGGCCTTTTATAATTTCAAGGGTTCATAAGCCAAATCGTACTCAATTAAAGAATAAGCCCACTTTCCGATTCTCCCACTTAGAATCGGCTTTTACAACATGTATTTTATAACATCAGTTTGACAAGTAACAATACATGTGCCAAATAGAAGATAGTGGTAAAGTTTGGTACATGCATAATAAGTGATAAACATAAACACTCTAAAAATGCGTACCACGTCTCGGCATATAACATGCAGTGATTCAAGAACGTGATGTTGTACTCCTTTTCCTCCACTTCCTGAGTCAACACAACTCCTATCACGCTATCTTCTATAGCAACGTACAACCGAAATGGAATCTCGGCATTTGGTTCTCTTACCACAAGTGGTGTAACATCCCAAATTTTCCAAGGTAAAATAAAATAGAAAATAAAATTTTTAAAGATAGGAATTATTTTTGGAAAAACAAAGAAGCTGAATTTTTCAAATAAATACAAACCTTGAGAAATAATTAAAATCTTAAATTTAGAAAATTATGTTAGGTTCCTTAAGTCAAGATAAAGTTTTGGGAATTTTTACAAATTTTTATGACCTTTGCAGATAGCTCATAAAATATAAATGAAATTTAGGGATTAATTTAAATCAAAAATGAATTTTAAATTATGTTGGGTCGCCATCCCCCAAACCTCCCTCAGCCAGGCCCAAACCCCTCCCTACGCCCCTGACATGTGGACCCCGCATGTTAGCTCCTTTCCTCTCTCACCCGCGCGTGCCCGAGCACCTTGGCCCACCTGTCGGCGTCGTCTACCACCACTTGCCTTTGCCCGCATCCGCTGACACGCTGTCCCCACCAGTCAGTACCTTCTTCCTCATGCTGCCACCGCCAAATCCCTTTGTCCAAAACCCTAGCTGGTGAAATCCGCTGCCGCCGCGCGTTATCCCTGAAATTGAGCCCATCAATGCGATTGCCATCTTCTGGGGACCCCTTTCCATCTATTCCTCGATGCATTCATGTCCGCAATCTCCGAATCGCAAGTAAGGAAAGTTCATCGGTGCAATTTAGGAAACCTCCTCGCCTTTCCTTGTATATACCTTCCAAGTATACTGCATAAGGCAATATAAAATCCCCCGGCCACCATCGCGTTCAGTCCTCACAAAATCACGTAGCCCTTGCACAAACAGAGCGCCCACACTCCAGTTTTTGCGCCGCCCCCTATTGGATCTCCAGCCGCCGCTCGCCATCACCGGAGTTCACCATCTGCCTCATCGTCGACCCCACCATGATCACCGCCGACCACCAGAACATCGGCGTCATCAACCGCATGAAGCTACCCCGCTGCCTCTCTCATCGCCGGCCACTTTTCGTCGACCCCGAGCCTCAACACCGATACCATCGCGTTCACCTCTTTCTCCCGGTTCCATTTCTGCAATTACTTTGTGCCCTAGACCACTGTCATCACCTCTAGATCGCCGCCAACCCTCTACCGTCGCTGGGGAAGACATCCGGCACTGGTACTTACCCATGCCATGCTAGATCTGTCCTCAACTGCTCGATCGAATCCAAACGGTCGAGATTAGATCCCGTTCGAGTTTAATCTGGTCAGCCCATTTGATCGAACCGGTACTGAGCCATCACAGCCGTCCACGTCATTTTAAAACACCTGTGCGATTTGTGGCCGCGGATCTCGATCCAATGATGATCTACGCTCCATCTCACACGCACAATGCGCTGGTTCATAGTGGACCTGGCTCACACCGTGGACCAGAGGCTGTTTAAAAATTAAAATAAATTCCATAAATTGATTTAAACTTCAAAAATTCATAACATCTTCAATTTAACTCCAAATTTACCATTCAAATTCCAGAAAATTTATCTTTTTATTCTCTACAAAGTTTAGTCAATAAAATTGATATGTTTGTAATGTGCATTTTATTTATTTTAATTGTTTATCCTCTTTGATTTGCGTGATGAGAAGACTACGATGCCGCCGAGGAGCCCGAGTACTTTCCCGAGGTCCCTTCTTCTCCCTTCGCTGAGAAAGGCAAGTCACAACCCCATTTTTTAACACATTGAACCCTTGTTTTATTTAAATATCGCTAAAACTCATCAGATATAAATGCATTAGTCTGAATAAATGCCTTACACTATACTTATTAGATCCCCTAACCCTATTGTGCAAACCCAAGCCATGCTATTGAGCCTCATCTCCTTGTCACATTTATTATTCAATATTAGTTAGTGTCCAAAGTATCGACACAATTGATATAGGATAAAAATGAGTCATAAATTAGTCAGATGATTCTGTTATATGTTTCCCCGATATATTTCTCATCCCTTGGTATTATGAAAGACTTGGAAGATAGGTTAAGTATGATAACATGGTTGGTTCTAGGTGCAAGCGAGGGCATTGGTTAATCGCACCCGGGCACTATAAGGACCAGTCTGCGGGATCTGTTGCAAAGCATTTCTGTACTAACCACATGTCTAATGGGTGAGGCCTAACTAGAAGTATGGAGCATTCCAAGTTGATGCACCAAGTGGAGGGGGCAAGTGGCATCTGCAGGTGAGTTGTACTGACGAGGCACAAAGAGGGCACGCCATTAGTCCAATGTGTTGGTGCGCCGGTGAAACCTAGTAGGTTGTTCTCGAGTTGGTGTGTTCCAGGCTGAAGGTTTTGCCTTGTGGGTATAATAGTACACCTCTGATTAGAGTACAACCTTTTTGAAAAGCCGAGTCCACGGTCAAGGGCGGGTTTAGCAACATTCACCGTAGTTAGTTTATGTTTATGATTGTGCATGAATGGTTGGCATGTAAGGATTGTTGAGAGAGGGAGTACCATTTGTACTACTCGAGTTAGAAGTTGCTTCATGATTCATGATTACTTTCTGCACAATTAACATGATCACATTAAATGCTTAATAACAAAATTGTACTTTTCTGCACTTAAGCGACATACATTCCTTTGTTATTACCTTTGCATTATACTGCATTTTCAGTGCTTTTTGAGTACTTTTGTACTCATTCTCATTGAAACAACTTTAGAGGTAGCTTATTACGAGGAGGACGGTTTGGAGTAGCTATCCCCGTCTAGGCGCGAGACTGGAGAAGCCGTTCATCTAGAAGACCTCTTTTTATATTTCCTTTATATTTATCACTTGTGTAATAATGTGGTCTGCGAATCACTTTTGATTGACGTATGTACACAGTCATGTGATGAATGTCTTGTATTTATTTTTTCCCTGGAAATGCAATAAAGTCTGGAATTATTAAATTCCGGGCGCTACAGGTGGTGACGACAAATACTCCTTGATTTGATCAAATGCACGTTGCTGACTTTCCCGCCAAGTGAATTCGGCTTCTTTCTTCAATTGAAGTATAGGGACAAAAGCATCAATCTTGCCAGATAAGTTAGATATGAAGCGACACAAATAATTTACCTTGCCTAGAAACTTCTGGACATCTTTCTTACATGTCGGCGCTTCACAACCTCTAATCTTCTCAACTCTCTTAGGAAAAATTTTAATACCTCCCTCATGAATCATGAATCCTAAGAACTTACCTGCCAACACGCCAAAAGCACACTTGAGTGGATTCTTTTTCAAGCCATACTGAAACATTCTTTCAAAAGAAACTTTCAAATCGGCTAAGTGGTTTCCTATAGCATCCGATTTGACCACAACATCATCTATATAGACCTCTAGCATAACTTCTAGCAAGTCATAAAAGATCAAGTTCATAGCACGTTGATATATAGCGCCACTCAACAAGCAAAAAAACCAAGACATCTAAAGGTTGTTTTATAAACATCTTCTTTGGCCATGAAAATTTGATTGTAACTAGAGTTACCATCAAGAAAACTTAGTACCTTGTGTCTTGAAGCATTGTTGATCAACATGTCGGCTATTGGCATGAGATACTCATCCTTTAGAGTGGCCTTGTTCAAGTCCCTGAAATCAATGCACACACGAATCTTGCTACTCCCTTTCTTCTCAACAGGCACTATGTTAGCAACCCATTCAGCATACCTGCATTGCCTAATAAACTAAGCCTTAAGTGATCACCCTATCCCTTCTTTAACTCAATCTTATACGGCTGAATTAAAGTGATGAGGAGGTTGTTTATAAGGCCTAAACCCGGGTTTGATAGGCAGCCGATGCTCTACGAGCTCGCGGCTAAGTCCGGGCATCTCGCTATACTATCATGTGAAGCAATCGATGTACGACCGAAGTAACTTTATTACCTCAGCTTTATCACAAGCCAGTAAATTCCGATTTACAAAAGTCGGCCTCGAAATACTACCATATCCTATGTCTACCTCTTCTAAAGGGTCGGCCGATGCAAAACCTTGACCTAAATTCTCCACCTCACTAAAATCTTTAATGGCTTCAGCGATACCGTCTTTAGAAGACCGATATTGCTCCACATGACAATTTAGCCAATCAAGATTGCTTCTACCTGACATGGCAACTAATTGAAAGATAGCCAAGCTACATCAGTGGCTTTACAGAGACTAGAACAAACCTCCCCCCAACACGCTGACAAAATCATAATCTAAGAGGTCCCTACCTGATAAACACTCTACTTTATCATGGATGGCGTCTATGGACAAATCGTCCAAAGCAACCTAGGCTGAAGCGTCAGCTGGTACAACCTCCACATTGTCGCCATCCCATTGGATCAAACACTGGTGCAAGGTAGAGGGAATACAACAATTTGCATGAATCCAGTCATGCCAAGTAGCACACTGTAGTTATCTTGCACATCTACCATGGAGAACGTCGTGGGTAATATCTTGTTGTCCACCGTTAGCTCCAGAGAAAGTACGTGCTTTGCCTTGGAGCTCTCACCGTTTAAGCCATTCAACATCAGGTTGGTCTTCATCATGTCCTCCTCATCCTTGTCGAGCTTCTTCAAAAGAGAGTATGCCATCAAGTTGACGGTGGCGCGTCAATTTACGAGCATCCTGGATATCGGCTTGTCGTCGATGTGTCCTCGTACGTACAGGGGCTTCAAGTGATGAGCTGACTCCTTGGGATTCTCAAAAATAGCTTTACACAGGCCGAGGTTTAGTTGAGCGACCTCGGCCTCATCTTTTGGCAGATAAAACTCGGCGGGAAACATCACCACATTCACATCCATCGGTTGAGGGAGTGGTCCCTCTGATACGGGTGTGTAGTCATCATCTTCATCACTTGGTGTTGGAGTCGAGTTGTCCACCACAACTAGCTTGGCCTTCCATACCTGCTTGGGTACTGGTCGGGGGCGAATCTCCTCGAAGATCATGTCCCGCTCATCCTCAGACTTCTTCTCTCTCATCTCTTGGTCCCGAAGATGTTGTAGACACCTCTTTTGGGACTTAGTCATACTTGGAGGTGCCCACAAAGGTTGTGGCTTTGTGCCGGGCGCCACAAAATTCTCTTGGAATTTTTGGCCGAATGGGATTTAGCCGGACCGGCCTCAAAAATTTTGGGCTTAGTGTGAGCCTCGGGGATTGGGACATCCTGGGAACCCACCTTGATGACGATGGTCTCAGAACTATAATCTGGTCATCCCTACGGTGCGACAGATAATTGACTGAAGGCGTCGCCCTCCGCTACGTTTTTCTGGCCCTGCATGTTATGGATCCCGGGTTGCATGAAAGGAGAACTCGTGAAGAAGTAAGGGAATGGGTAACCACCGGAAGGAAAGTAACATGGGGCCCACTACGCCGTCGGGAACTGGTACGGAGGTGGAGGTATTGGTGGCTCTAGTGGTCTTGCCCACCATGGGCCAAACTCATTCCTCCGCGGAGGGTTCAGTCTTGCTAGAGGTCCTAGCTGAGTGTTCACCTTCTCGACCCTCTTTTTGTGCTTCTAAAGTAAAACCTTGTATGTCACCTTCGACTTTTTGTTCAAATTAGCTGAAGATGTCACATTGGTGCTCACCTTCCAAACCCCTACGTCAGGATTCTTTGTCATGAGCATTTGTGGGCGAGGCTCTCCAACTATGACTGCTTTCCCCTTAGCCGAATCAGCACCTTCTTCTTGTCGAGGTCAATGGTGTTCACAGGGAAGGGGTCTTGGTCGAGCTTCATCTTGGGACTAGTGTCCAATTTCAATCGTCCTTCCTTTATTGTCGATTGAACCTATCAATGAAAAACATTGCAATCATTAGAGAATGAGAATGAAAATCATGCCACTTACATTAAGCGTGTTTCTTCAAATCATTGGCAGTCGGAATGACATGACCCTTCGACAACCTGAGGAGTTTGTTCTTCAACAAAAATCAAATATCTTGTCGCATTTGGTCACGTCAAACATGTATTTGACTTCACTAGGCCGACTCTTAGTGGGATATGACCGTAGTTCAGAGCAAGTAACCTGCTTTGACTTGCTAGACCAAGTCCACTCCGTGGTGTACATATTGATCGAGTCATCCTTGCTTTTCGATGATTCCTCATCGGATTGCTCCATGACATGTACCTCGGCATTGGGCTTGCTAAATGTCTTAGTGGATTTCTTATTTTTGGCTCGGCCTTCCTAGACTAGAGCCTACTGCAAAACCTGACTAACCTCTAAGAAGTTTTGGCCATCTAGCTTCTCCTTAAGCTCGGAATGTATACCATTAAAATCTAAGTTGGCAAAATCCCTTTTGGAAATGATCAAGCTGAACCATCGGTTTCTGGTGTCTATAAATCGCCTGATGTACTCGGAGACACTCTCATTATATTTTTGCTTAACCGATGTCAGGTGCGAGAGTCTTAGTTCGGTTTCGCCTGGATGGAGTTCGGTGGCAGCGCCAAAAACTACGTGAAAGAAGTGATAGACAGAGATAGAGAGAACAACCTAAGCTTGAAGGCGTCCATCCCGCTAGCCTCACCACACTATGATAGAAATTGACCTATGTGCTCCCAAGTGGTTTTGTTACCGTCTGTTGACACAGAAATGCGCCCCCGCACTTGGGTCACTTCGACGATCCAAAAGTGTGTGGATACTTAGAGACAAGCCTAAGCGTAACACAACACTGACGCCTCGTTCTGACTACCATTCACCATGGTAAGGGTGGTGGAGGCGCCAGGTAATCAGATCACACTTAATAATCCAATTAGCTGAAAGAAATGTATTAAACGGAACAAGTCAGAAACTAGACGGAGCCTGACTGATTCGAAGTATTGTGCGAAGGGTCTCGCCGAAGCATACCTTCGGCGTCTAATGCAAAGTGTCCCACCGAAGGGTGCCTTCGGCATTCGGACTGATCTGGCCGGAGGTAAACTCCGAACCGATCTGGACATGACAATCACCTCCGAACAGCGGGGTTCGGCGTAAATTCTCCGATATAGTGAGGTATAGGGAAATACCTTTTCAAGTATCTACCATTCAAAGCTCTTCGAAACCGCTCTCCTTACAGAGATTCTAACACATATGCGTTGCCAGGAGCGATTTCGGCTATTTTGAAAGGGCCTTCCCAACTAGGCGACCATTTACCAAATTTGGGACTCTTAGTGCTTAAGGGTAAAATCGTCTTCCAAACAAAGTCACCTAGTTGAAATGATTTTGGTTTAACTTTCTTATTGTAGGCTTTAGCTACTCTCCTCTTGTCTATTTCTATAGCTTCTAAAGCCCTCAATCTCTTATCGATCACTTCTTTTATATTGACTTTCAAAAGAGTTTCATACTCGTCGACCGATAAGCCATCTAGCTTTAACACTCTTAGAGAGCCAAGATCAACTTCTACAGGTAGAACGACTTCTTGTCCATATACCAACTCATATGAACTAACTTTGGTAGCACCGTTCTTTGCAATTCTACAAGCCCATAGCGCCTCGGTGAGCACTTCATGCCACCTTTTAGGGAACTCTTCAATTCTCTTCTTAATGAGTTTAATCACAATTTTATTACTAGATTCGGCCTGACAATTGGCCTGAGCATAATAGGGCGAAGAGTTTATCAACTTAATACCATAATATTCGGCAAAGGTCTCTCACTTCTTTAGAAACAAATGAACTACCTTGATCTGTAGTGAGAGTTTAAGGAATGCCGAATCTATGTATGATGTGCTTCAAGATAAAGTCAAGTACCTCGTTGTGAGTCATGTTCTTGAGAGGCACAGCATCGGTCCACTTGGTGAAGTAGTCCATCACCATCAACATGAACCGATGCCCTTTTGAGGA
This sequence comes from Zizania palustris, assembly GCA_019279435.1. Taxonomy (NCBI): domain Eukaryota; kingdom Viridiplantae; phylum Streptophyta; class Magnoliopsida; order Poales; family Poaceae; genus Zizania; species Zizania palustris. The sequence continues at coordinate 12,858,459 of JAAALK010000285.1, forward strand.
AGGAGGGTGAATTTGGCCGATGAAGTCTAAACCCCAACCTCGGAATGGCCATGGCTTGACAATAGGGTTAAGTAATGAAGCAGGAGCTAATTGAGTATTGCCAAACTTTGGGCATGCTTCACACCCTCTATAATACTTGAAACAATCCTCAGTCATAGTCGGCTAGTAGAAACCCACTCTTTTGAGCATCCAACTCATTTTCTGGGCCGACTGATGAGTGCCACAAAGTCCTTCATGGACTTCTCCCATAGCCACTTAGGATCATTCACGGTCTATACACTTTAACATTACTCTGTCAATGGTTCGGTGATACAGTGTGTCGTCTAGCAACACAAATTTAAACGCTTATCGCCGAACTTTCTGATCAACCCTTTGGCTAGGGTCTCTCAAATACTGGACTTTTGATGGTTTCGCTAGCTCACTCCCTGAAAACATGTCTAGGCTACTGATTTTGGGGTGTCCCCCGAGCCCTTCTTGCTTCTACCGAAGCCTGGCTGGACTGGCTGTGCGGAGCGCATCAGGCCAAAGCCCCCTGCCGGAGGGTCCGGACTCCCGGAAACCCTCACTGTCCTGAGGACTTTGGCTCACGGTCAGAAATTTTGAAGTCATCAAAAGTAGCAACTATGTCCAGGCACTTATCCAAGTAGCCATTTAGCAAGCCATTAAAACATTGAGCACTCTTAGCCACTTTTTGCACCACTAACAGGGAATCACCATGCGCATGAACATGTTTAACACCCATGGATTCCAACAATTCAAGACCTAGCAGTAAACCCTCATATTCAGTTTGGTTGTTAGTAGAGGGAAATTCTAAACGAGCCAAGGTTTCAAAGTACGCTCCGCTAGGTGATATGAGAACCACTCCAATACATTGGCCATTCTTGCAAGCTGAACCATCAAAATAATGTTTCCATGGTACAACCTCAATCAAAGCAACATTGTCAGTCCAACTGACATCTATGTGGTGATCAACTATAAAGTTGGCTACAATCTGGCCTTTCATAGCTCTTAGGGGTTCATAGGCCAAATCATATTCAATCAAAGCGTAAGCCCACTTTCCGATTCTTCCACTTAGAATCGGCTTTTGTAACATGTGCTTTATAACGTCGGTTTGGCAAATGACCACACATGTAGTAGGGAGAAGATAGTGGCGTAATTTAGTGCACGCGTAGTAAGTGGTAAACATAAACATTCCACAAACGCGTACCTAGTCTCGGCGTCCAGCAGGCGGCGGCTCAAGAACGTGATGATGTACTCTTTTCCTAATACCTCATGGGTTAGCATGGCCCCGATCATGCTATCTTCAGTAGCGATGTACAGCCGAAACAGAATCTCGACTTTGGGTGCTCCCACCACGGGCGGCGATGACAAACACTCCTTGATTTTCTCAAAGGCGCTTTGCTGACTTCCCCAAGTGAACTCGGCCTCGCTCTTTAGCTGGAGTATGGGGATAAAGGCATCAATCTTGCTAGACAAGTTAGATATAAGCGACACAAATAATTCATCTTGCCTAGCAACTTTTGCACATCTTTCTTGCATGTCGGTGTCGTAACGTTTCTAATTTTCTCAAGCCTCTTAGGATCAATCTCTATGCCTCTTTCATGAATCATGAAACCTAAGAACTTACCCACCGACATGCCAAAAGCACATTTGAGTGGGTTCATTTTTAAGCCATAATGTCGCATCCTATCAAAAGCAACTTTCAAATCGGCTAAATGGTTTCCCATAGCATCCGATTTGACTACAACATCATCAATGTAAACTTCTAACATAACTCCTAGCAAGTCATGAAAGATCAAGTTCTTAGCATGCTGATATGTAGCGCCAGCATTCTTCAAACCAAAAGTCATAATGACCCACTCGAATAAACCGACAAAACCAGGGCATCGAAAGGCTGTCTTGTAGACGTCCTCTTCGGCCATAAATATTTGATTATAACCAGCATTGCCATCAAGAAAACTCAGTACCTTGTGTCCTGAAGCATCATTTATTAGCATGTCAGTTATCGGCATTGGATACTCGTCTTTTGGAGTGGCCTTGTTCAAATCCCTGAAATCAATACAAACTCGTATTTGCCGCTCCCTTTCTTCTCTACAGGCACAATGTTAGCGACCCATTCTGCATACCTGCATGGCCTAATAAATTCAGCTTTGAGCAGTCACTCCACTTCTTCTTTAACTTGGTCATAGACGACCAAATTAAAGCGACGAGGAGGCTATTTATAAGGCCTAAATCCAGACTTGATAGGTAGTCAATGCTCCATGAGCTCACAGCTTAGTTCTGACATCTCGCTATATTCCCATGCGAAACAATCGACATACGACCAAAAAACTTTATTACTTCGGCCTTTTCATCAGGCTGGAAATGTTGGTTTACAAAAGTCGGCCTCGGGATGCTACCATCACCTATGTCAACTTCTTCTAAGGGATCGGCCGACGCAAAACCTTGTCCTAATTTCTCTACTTCACTAAAGTCCTCGATGGATTTGGTGATACCATCTTTAGTAGACCGATACTGCTCTACATGAGACTTTAGCTAATCCAGATTACTCTTGCTAGACATGACTATTAATATAAAAATAGTTGTGCTACACTAGCCGGCTTTATAGACACTGGTACAAAACATCCTCCGGACACGCTAACAAAATCGTAATCCGAAATATCTCTACCTGACAGGTACACTACTTTGTTGTGAATGGCATCAACTGACACATCGGGCAATGCCACTTGGGCCGAAGTGTCTGCGGGAATGACTTCTACTTCATCGTCGCCCCACTGAATTAGGCATTGGTGCAGAGTAGAAGGAATGCAGCAATTTGCGTGAATCCAGTCGCGCCCAAGCAGCACGCTACAGTTACCTTGTACATCGACGACGAAGAATGCTATTGGCAATGTCTTGTTGCCTACTATCAACTCCATGGAGAGCATGCCTTTGGCCTCGGAACTCTCGTCGTTGAAGCCGTTGAGCATCAAGTTGGTCTTCTTCAGATCATCCTCATCCCTGCCAAGTTTCTTCAATCGCGAGTAAGGCATTAAGTTAATAGTGGCGCCACCATCAACAAGCATCCGGGAAATCGGCTTTCTGTCAATGTGACCCCTGACGTAGAGAGACTTTAAATGGTGAGCCAAGTCCTCGGGTTTCTCAAAGATAGCATTGCATGGGCCGAGGTTCAACTGAGCAACCTCGGCCTCGTCCTGCGGCAGGGCAAACTCGGCGGGTAGCCTGATGACATTGATGTCCATCGCCTGGGGTGCGGGCCCCTCGGAGATGGGCGAGTAGTCATCGTCGAGCATGTCGTCATCGTCGTCACTTAGACTAGTGGTCGGGTTGGTTATCTCAACCGGCTTCATCCTCCATACCTGTCTCGTCATTGGCCGCGGGCGAATTTCTTCAAAAATAGTGTCTCGCTCATCCTCCTATGCCTGTAGTCATTGTAGACGCCTCTTTTGTGATTTGGACATGCCTGGAGGTGCCCAAGATGGTTGTGGCTTGGTGCCAAGTGCCACTGCTGGGTTCCTGTTAACTCTAGCCGAAGTGGTACTACCCACCTCGGCCTCGCACACTCTGTATTCAGAGGAGCCTTCGCTGCGTACCCCGGCAATCGGACCGGCCTCGTTCGGCCGATCAAACCAAGCTCCGGCGCGGGCTTCTACAGAAGCAGGGGACTTACCTCCGTCAGACTTCGGTGTAGGGGCCTTCAGGATTGGGACTTCCAAAGACCCTACTCTGACTGTGATAGCTTCGGACTCCCTGTCCTTTGCCTCTTCGCGCCCGTATTCTTCGACTTCGCTTTGCACGAGCCGATTCGGAGGTACCACGGATAGCCTGTGGATGATGCCTCCCTCCGCTGTGTCTGTTTGTCCCTGCCATTCATAATACACCAAAGGAAAACGAGGCATTGCGTTAAGTTGCGGAGGGTACTCCGGCTGTGATACATATGGAGCCCATGGAGTCCCCGCTCAGTTGTACGACGGAGGCATCAGTGGCTCCAGTGGCTTCACCCCCTGTGAGCCGAACCCATTACCCGGAGGGGGGTTTGGCAGAGTCGATGGTGTCTCAGACCATATCAGTGAGGGGTCCTGCGAGGCCGGAGGTACGTTCGGCCAGTGTGGGCCGAAGCCTCCTGTCGAAGGGTTTGTCCAGAGTGGTGCGGGATTCGGCCATTGGGGGCCAAACTCGCTCTACATGTGGTTTGGCCATTGGGGTCCAAAGCTACTGTACGGGGGGTTCGCCACTGAGGTCCGAAGCCATTGTACGGAGTTTTAGGCCACTGTGGCCCGAAGTCACCATGTGGATGGTTCGGCCATTGCGGTATGAAGCCATCATGAGGAAGGCTCAGCCACTGTGGCCTGAAGCCACCCTCTAGATGCCTTGGGCCCTTCGGCTGACTTAGTTCTTAGCACGGGGGCCCGTTTCCTTGGGTTTTCTTTGGTGCTTGTTTAACAACATATTATATGTTACCTTCGGCTTCTTGCGAGCCTTAGCCGAAGGAATGCTAAAGTTTTACTTCCACACTCCCACCTCGGGGTTCTTAGGTATGAGTGTGCGTGTGTGTGGCTCTCCAACAATTACTGCCTTCCCTTTAGTCGACTCGGCCTGTTATGGCTGAATCAACACCTTCTTCTCGCCGAGGTCGACGGCGTTGATGGGGAAGGGATCTTTGTACAGCTTCATTTTTGGATTGTGGTCTATTTTCAATTGTCCTTCTTCTATGGACGATTGAACCTGCCGCCGAAAAACATTGCAGTCATTAGTATTATGTGAATGTGAATCATGCCACTTATAATATGGATGTTTCTTCAACTCATCGGCAGATGGAATGACTTGGCCTTTAGGCAACCTGAGAAGCTGGTTCTTTAAGAGAAAATCAAATATTTTATCACACTTAGTTATGTCAAATGAGTACTTGACCTCACTAGGCCAATTCTTCGTGGGAGATGGTCGTAACTCAGAGCAAGTGATAGGTTTACTCTTAGCGTTCCAAACCCATTCGGTCGCGTACATGTTGGCCGATTCCTCCTCATCGGAGTGTTCCATGACTTGGATTTCAGCCCTAGGCTTGTTAAACGTCCAAATAAACTTTTTATCTTTGGCTCGGCCTTCCTAGACCAGAGCCTGCTACAAGACTTGGCTAACCTCTAAAAAGTTCTCGTTGTCTAGTTTCTCTTTAATCTCAGAACGCAATCCACTAAAAGCTAGATCCACCAAATCCCTTTCTGAAATATTAAGACTAAAACATTGGTTTCTAGTGTCCCTAAAATGCTTGATATACTCAGAGGCGCCCTCATTAGATTTCTGTCTAACCGATGTTAGGTGTGAGAGCCTAAGTTCTGTCTCACCTGTATAAAAATAGTCGTGGAATTTTTGTTCTAATTCGTCCCACGTTTGGACGGAGTTCGGCAGGAGTGCCAAAAACCAAGTGAAAGCGGTGTTGGATAGCGAGACAGACAATAGTCTAAGTTTTAGAGCATCTGACCCGCTAGCTTCTCCACACTGTGCTAAAAATTGACTAACATGCTCTAGTGTGGTTCTGTTACCTCACCTTCGAACTTAGTGAATTCGGGGATTCTATAGCCGCGGGGGTAGGGTATTGTATCAAAATGGTTGGGATATGGCTTCTAGTAAACCCTAGCCCGACCCCTAGGCACGAAGCCAGTGCATTCCCTAAATAGTGCGTGGATTCGCTCCTCAAGGTCATCCTGGCCCGCTGCCTATGCACGTCTCTCATGCGGGGGCGCGACACACGGTGGGATATCGGTGTGTCGGCCATGGGCTTCCTCCCCATGCACTAACTGTATGACGTGCTTGAGCCTATGTGCCTGTGCATGTGGTGCAGGCAGTGTGGGCAAGGATGGCATCGGCGCAGGTGGGGGCAGCGCATGGTATGTGGTGCTAGCTTGGCCGTAAGACTGGTCTTGGCCACGGATGTTGAGGCCAGAGACGTAACGGTTTTTCCAATACTACTGTCAGTTCTGTTGTAAACATGTTTTACCAGAGGTATACTATCAATAGGGGCTGATGGTATGGCCTCAGTAAAGCCAACCTTCTAAGTGTCACCTCTACTTGGGAGCTAATTGCCGAATCTAAATGGTTGGCTAGCAAAGCGCTAATGGCCTGATCTACCGATGCGGCTATTTTTTGCTCAATCTCTAAAGAAGATAAACGAGGTGATACGGGTGTTACCTAGATCTAATCAAGGTCGGGGGCGATGATGTCGTGCTTGATGAAGCCCAAGCGCATCTTGACGTAGCCTCCAAGCATCATGTCCTCGAGTGCCTTCATCTTTGCCTCGATTTCTACTCGGTCTTCTGCGTGAATGTCTTCAAGAGTAGGTGTTAGGATGTTGCGGTTGTCGATATCCACGCCTCCTATGGCGTCCATCGGCGGTGTAGACGTAGTAGTTGTTGTAGATGTACCGACAGCTGATGTAGATGTACCCGTCATGTTGGCGTAGCTTTTCCCCAACGGAGTCGCCAAAAAGTGTGTTGACACAGAAATGTGCCCCCGCACTTGGGTCAGTTCGACAATCCAAAAGTGTGCGGATACTTAGGGACAAGCCTAAGCGTAACACAACACCGACATCGTATTCCGACTACCCTTCACCATGGTAAGGGGGTGCAGTCGCCAGGTAATCAGATCACACAGAAATAATCCAATTAGTTGAAAGAAATGTATTAAACAGAACAAGTCAGAAACTGGACGGAGCCTGACTGATTCAAAGTATTGTGCGAAGGGTGTCACCGAAGTGTACCTTCGGCGTCTGATGCGAAGTGTCCCACCGAAGGGTGCCTTCGGCGTTTGGACTGATCTGGCCTGAGGTAAACTCCAAACCGATCTGGATGCGACAATCACCTCCGAACAGCGGGGTTCGGCGTAAATTCTCCGATACAGTGAGGTAAAGGGAAATGACTTAGGTACAACGCGCAAGCGCGACTTCTTCCAGAGCGGAGTATGGGCGTGGCAAAGCCTATCATGGCGAAGTCTATCAGCGAAGCACATTGCGTGCGGGAATCGGCCAAACCGACAACAGCGTGATGGTCCGACACGGGCAGTCGAAGAAGCACTCTCGCCGAAGGGTGTTCTGGCAACCTCCGAAACCGATCTCTCAGCTCCAGACACCTCCGACGAAGTAGCTTCGAATGTGGAAACCTAGAATAGAGTAGATTCGAAGTACCAATTCGGCCTGAGGACCGAATTGTGCTATGTGTTGCACTAGTGGCGAAGGTAGAAATCTATTACGCAGATTAGCGAATACTTCACAGGTGAAGTAGCAAGGCGATAGCAATCTATTACGTAGATTAACAGATACTTCACAAGCGAAGTAACAAGGTGATAGCAATCTATTACGTAGATTAACGGATACTTCACAAGCGAAGTAATAAGGATTACCACTATTCTAATGTGGCCGTCGGAGGGCTTCCAGGCAAGCCACGAAGAATACAGAAAAAAAAGATAAAGTAAAGTACGGTTCAAAGCTAGGGCTTTGTGGTTGATTTGTGTTGGGGGGTTCTGAACCGGCCTCACCCCTATATTTATAGGGGCTAGACTTCTAATCTCTAAGCCTAATCTGGTGGAATTTTGTTTGATCACGCATAAAAGACTTAGTCTAAAATCAGACTCAATCTCTAACTCTGCCCGAAGTGGGCCTTCGGCTAGGCCCACCGAAGCCTACTCCTCGGGCCGAAGCTTCGGTGGAGTGGGCCTCTGAAGGCCTCTAGGCCGAAGGTTGTGGGCTGGCTAGAAGCTTCTGAACCCCGTAGCCTAGTGGTCCTTCGGCCCTGTAGGGCTTCGGCCTAACCCAAGACATGTGCATTTTTGGCCCAAATTACCAAAATTGATATTTTGACAATCTTAACCATCAATGCCATTTTTTGCTATCAACACCCTCGCCATCGAATTCGGTGAACTCGGGAACCCTAAAGCCGCGAGGATATGGGATTGTGTTGAAATAGTCCTGGTACCGCTTATGGGAAACCCTAGTCCGATCCCAGCATATGAAGCCCATATACTCTCTAAACAAAGTGTGGATACGCTTGTCTATGTCATCTACGCCTCTATCTTGCGCATGCCTCTCGTGCGGGGGCATGACAAGTAATGGTATCCCAGCGTGTCGTCCATCTACTTCGTGGTATGCGATATGTTTGGGCCTATGACGGTATGCAGGAGCAGGAAGTGCGGGCGATGTGGGCAAAGGTGGTGTAGGCGCTGGTGGAGGCGGCAGATAAAATATTGTGGGGCTGGTCTGACCGGGCATCGGGCTGGTCTAACCAAGTGTATGTTGGTTAGTCGGACTTGTCTGGTAGCCAGTCTGACCGATCGTTGTTGGCAACAATGGCAGGCTGGCGTGCAAGCTCTATGCTGCGGGCTGGCACATACCGGTCTGATTGGCATGATGGCTGGTTTGACTAACAATGAAGGGTGAGGTCTCGGCCCTAGGTGCTGAGGCTGTAGACGCGCTACTCTTTCTCGTACTCTGATCGGTTCTACTTTTTATGTGGTGAACAGGGGTACGGTAGCAATCAGAGTCGGAGAAGCGGCCTCAGAAAAATCAAATCTCTTAAACATTGCCTCCATCCTAGACTCGACATTGGGCCCTAGATGGTTTGCAAAGTAGCGGCAACTGCCTGATATACTGTTGTGGTGATATTTTGCTCGGTGTATGAGGGGATAGAGAAGGGGATGGTGGCGTTACCTTATACATGGAGATGCTGGGAAGATCGGGATTACGCTTGACAAAACTCGTGCGAGTCTTTGTGTAGCATCCAAGCATGAGGGCATGCAACTCCTTCGTCTTGGCCTTGATTTCGGGCCTGTCCTCCTCAAAGATGTCATCGATGGTGGGGAGGATGGCATTATCATTATTGATCTCCACACTCCCCACCATGTTCGCTGACGTAGAGGGTACCATTGATGTAGTCGTAGTAGTCGTACCCATCGTCGGCATAGTCATGTTTGGCATGTATGTCCCCAGCAGAGCACCAAAAAGTGTGTTGACGCTAAAATATATCGATAAAGCACCAATGGACACTGATGTTAGTTTGGCAATCCAAAAGCACACAAATGCCAAGGGGTGGCCCACTAGACGTCACGCGATGCTGAGACCTCGTTCCGATGACCCTTTACTGTGACCAGGGGATATGGGTGGAGTCTCTAGGCAATCAAACCTAATGCAATAATATAGTTCAACTAACCGAAGTGTAGGAGAAATGATCAAACAAACCAAAGCAGGGCTAGGGATGGCAATTGGTTATGAAGGTTACGGTTAGTGCATACCCATACCCGTACCCGTTTACCCGATGGGTAAAAACCCATGCCCATACCTGTAACACACGGGCACCATGTACCCGCGGGTATACCCATTTACCCACGAAAAAAACTGAACAAAAAGCTCTGGTTGTTGACTGTGGAGGCTGGCCGGTCGGTTCATGCATGGTGTCACTTGACGTGTGTGCGCGAACACACAGGCACAGGTGTTTGGTGGCACATGGGGGTGCATAGGAGTTCGGAAGCGCATGGGGATGCGCAGCACACTGCTGCATGGGCTAGTGCAAAGCGCGATGCTCGGTGGCATGTGGGGTGGTGCGAGCAAGCATAGGAAGATGCTTGGCGGTGTGGGACAACCCAGGGAGACGTGCGGTGGCACGCCAGCGAGAAGGAGCACAAGATGATGTGGGGTTGCGGGAGTGGAGGGGAGGAGAGAAGGGGAGGGAGGAGAGAAGAGAGATTGGGGGGCTAGAGAGGGTGGAGAGAGAAGAGAGAAGTGGGATAGGTGGTTTTAGGGTTTTAGATTTATTTTTATAGTGAGGATAATCGGGTAAATAGGTATGGGTAGTCGATACCCATACCCATACGTATTTACCCATCATGTATGAAATTGAGAACAAACGCGACCCTAATAGGGTTTTTACCCACGGGTAAACGGGTAATCAGGTACGATTTCCATCCTTAAGCATGGCTGGTTGGACCGTGGTGAAGGGGTTGGTCAGACTGGCCTAAAGGTGGTGGTCGGACTAGCAATGCAGGGGGACGGCGCATGGACCGACCAAAGGTGAAGGAGGCCGATCAGATGCAAGCGGTTAGACCGGTCTAGGGTTGTCGGTTGGACCAATGGTGCATGGGCGGTCGCACCGACAGATGGAGGGGAAGGCGATTGGGGACCGACTATTGCCGACACGGCCTAGTCAGCCCGGTGGCAGAAAGTCAGTCGAACCAACATGTGGGGCAGTGATCGCCTTGGCTCACCGGTGATTGTGCCGACAAAGATGGCTCAGTGCATATGGTTTCTTTATGATGAAGATGACCATCCAAGCTCTGCAAAACACCAAAAATCAGAAACAATTCGGTCTAGAGACCAAATTACCGATAAAAACCGATAAAAATCTGTTACGCGGATTAAATGGACGATTCAAAAGTGAATCGACAAGGATTACCGATGGTTTACATTGCAAACCAACAAAGATGGATGAGGTAAGGCTACTCCTAGGGAAAGGAAAGTTAACGGGTAAAAAAGAATGATTCAAGCGAATAGTAGATTAGATCTGCTAGGGTTTTTTGAGAGAGTCCATTTGAATCGGCCTTGCCCCTATATATAGGGGGTGGTCTTGTCGTTCCTAGGCTTAAATCCTACTCTAATTTGATTAAGAGATGAGTCTAGGTCATTAAAATCAATTAGGGATAAAATCATCCTAAAACCAATTAATCTGTCTCGGACTCGAGTTGGGCCGATCTGACCGGGCCTATATGGTCGGTCGTATCGGGCATACATGGCCAGTCATACCGGGACTATATGTTCGGTTGTACCGGCCTATGCCAGGACTGCATATTTTCGGCACAAAAGTACCAAATTGATGTTTTGACAATTTCGACCATTTATGCCATTTTTTGCTATTGACAGGGTGGACAATATAGATAGTCATGATTACTCACATTTCAACCCCCATTGGAACTATGAGTTATTCATGTTGTGCTAGAATGAGGGGCTACGACTACCGTCAATGGACGACTGCCCGGAGTGTGGCATCAAAGGTAGAGCACGAGATGACCATTGGCCATGCAACATCAAGCCAAGGCCGCATGGTCAAGAAGCCATTCACCGAAGGTGGTCACCGCCAAGGGTATCCATGCTTGAGAGCCTCGGCCCCATTAGTCCCAAAGAAATCAGCCAGACAGCCGATGATGACATGACTGCACTAGAGGGGCCGCGATGGTGCTCCAGTGGGATTTTCATGAGAAACTAGAAGAGAAGGGTACAATGTCTGCGGCAGAGAGAACTAAAGGAACAATGGTACGACGAGGAAGATGATCGGCCTCTAGGACCAAAGTGAATGGCGAGTGAAAGACAAGGCTGATCACGATGGCAAGAGGGACACAGGGGTAAACATGGTTTTCTTTCTCCCTGCAGAATATCGGGCGTCTTTTGAAGACAACACAGATTGGGCAAATATGATGGCTCAACTAGTGTTGGCTCCATAGCCAACAATATTTGACAAAACAGACGACCCTAGGCATTTTATGTGCATGGGTGCCCGATCTTCCGTCAGAGGGGGTAAACTCGATTGGTGGAGGACTTGACGTTGATGATCCGGCTTCTGATCAGCATTGATATGAACCACACAATTGCTACACCATGGCTCCATTGGTTATTAACCATGCCCGAACACGATTGACCTCGCCAAGAACACGAATCAAGAACACAAGCAAGAACACTGAAACACAATCTCGCAAATAGATGAGATTTGTCAAGCAGGGTTCCACAATCTAACGAACATCAGAGTTCAATCTGCAAGGCAGTACGAAACTAAGAAAAACCCAACCCTAATTCATGACGGCTACAAAGTATTAATACCTAGGGGTTGTGTAAAGTCTTCCCTAATGTTGGGCTTAAGGCCCCAAACGGATACAAAGCCCAAAGTGGCCCAAAATGGTGACGCAGAACCTGATGACTTGTTTCGACGACACAAAACGTTTGTAATGAACCAGGACTTAGCACCAGATTCATTGGAAATATATTTTCATTTTCTTTCCAACGCCTTAAATAATGCCTCAATCCGCCTTAGTACGATAAAGTTATGTCCGTTTTAATGAAGGGTGTTATGCTGAAAACGAACCAAAATCGGAGTTTGAAGTGGAATCCGAATTGGATTGTTGTGCCGCCTCTCCCTCTTGTGTTTGATCCATAAGTGCTTCTCCCAAGTTCCTTAGAGTCAAAATATCTCCCCCTGGTTGGACCTGTAGAAGCAACCGATAATGAACTATTTGCTGGTAGGACTGTTTTACTCTCTCCTCTAGTGGTAGTGAAGACGACGATGCTCCTGAACACGCCCTAGGTATGAAGGGGGCAGCATACCGTGCAGGAGAAGGTAGTGTTGATTTTCCTGTTGTAGACGCCGCTCTTGTGTCGGTGAAGTTGCTCTTCGATTTCGGCTGTCGTCCCTACAATTTTTTTCTACCTTCATAGAAAGGTGAAACAATCTATTGAGAGAATTATATTCCTTATAATTAACTATGTCCTGTATTTCTATTCTTAAGCCACCAAAAAATCTAGCCATTTTACCCTCCTCATCCTCAACTACCTCACAACGCAACATTCATATTTGCAGTTCTTGGTAGTACTCCTCTACAGATTTATTTCCCTGGTTTAAACACTATAATTTTTGATGCAAATCATGTTTATAAGTAGTGGGGACAAATCTACCATGCATAGATCTCTTTAGCCCATCCCATGTGTCAGGTTCTAAGCCTACATTTGATAGCTCATTCCACCAATAATAGAAAAATCGGTAAACTCACTAGTGGCTTGTCTAACTCTATGAATTTTGGAACAAGATGAGAGTTAAATTTTTATTCTACTGTCATCTCCCAATTCAGATATGTCTCAGCATCAAAAGAGCCAAAAAAAGGTGGTATGCTGAACTTAACCTTAGCAAACAAATTACGGGATGAGAGTTGTTTTCATTATTACCTCCCATACCTTGACGACATGGTTTCGTTGACGGGGAGGAGGGTCTCAAGCAAGGGGTGGATATACTCTTCTTGATTTATGCCATCTGCCTCAAGATTCTTAGCCCTATCGTTAGGTGGCGCTTGGTGTGTCTCTATGTTCTCCATCCTGGTGACGAGGGTGGTAATGCTCCTCTCTATCCTCTCCAATCTGTTCTCATTGTCCTTGTTACTCTTAACGATGTTTGCATTGAGTTCTTGTAGTAGCTTTCCAAGCTCCAACTTGGACACACATTCATCTCCATCACCTTGGTGTGATCCTTCCATAGTTAGTGGAAACACAAACACAAACAAGCTCACAAGTGCATTAGTTTCCTATGAACTACTAGGATGTGGAGTCGCTCACACTCAAGCGTTTCACCAAGTTCTTGCAAGGTTCTTACCAATCGTAGAAGGTGGAACAACCGGTCGGCTTGGGATGATACCGTTGAAGTCGTGAGTATAGCTATTCCCAGCTAGAAACCATACTGATCAGAAGGAAGGTGGAGCTCGAAAGGCTGATCTTTGGTAGCAAGGATTAGCACAGATCGACAACAGTTAGTAAAGCTCAATACTAATCAACAATATTTTTCTTGGTTGCTAGTCTAACTTGTGCTCCTAGAAACGAGAAGAGAAGCCAACTCTAATAACAAGAACACCAAAACATAGCACTTAGAGATATAGGTAACAACACTGAACTTTCTTATTTCTCTTTTTTTACAGACTTCTCAAACAATAAGTACTCAATGAGGTACCCGAAAAGTAAGAAGTTAAGCTGGCTGCAAACAAAAACCCCTCTAGAACTCTGTCTTACCGGCTGAATTTAGCCCCCTTACCCCAATCGTAAGGGGCTTTGCCGCTAACAGCTGGATTCTTTTTTCGTCCGGATCATTTGACAGGTGGTAGAGCTCAAATAGAGACCGTATGCAAAATTTATGGCCATTTTACCGAGGCAAGGTCAAACTGACTCCGAACCGACTCCGACTAGGGTTTAGGGTTGGATTCGGATATCCCCAGACTAAGCAAGGTTATGGATTTGACTCACGATCAAGAACACAACTCTAAACCAGTGACCCGACATTGACAATGGATCAAACTCAGCAATATGACACCGTGACGAAATTGCAAGGCTCAAAACACTAGGACGATATGGATAATTTGCCCTAGATGTCTACGACTCTTTTTTTGCGGCTTTTCTGGAGTTCTAGGATAAGGCGAAGAATAATCTAAGGGATACAGTGATACTTAATGGGAAACTTGGGCTCTGATACTACTTGATGTGCATGGGTGTCCGATCTTCCTTCAAAGGGGGTAAACTCGATTGGTGGAGGACTCGACGTTGACTATCCAGCTTCCGATCAGCACTGATCCAAACCCTGCAATAGCTACACCACGGCTCCATTGGTTATCAACCACGCTCGAACGCTATTGACCTCGCCAAGAAGGCTTATCCCTGCATGCGAATCGAGAACACAAGCAAGAACACGGAAACACAATCTCGCAAACAGATGAGAGATCGATTTCTCAAGCGGGGTTCCACAATCTGACGAACGTCAGAATTCATCTGCAAGGCAGTTCTAAACTAAGCAAAACCCAAACCTAATTCATGACGTCTATAAAGTATTAATACCTACGGTTTGTGTAAAGTCTTCCCTAATATTGGGCTTAAGGCCCCAAATGGATACAAATCCCAAAGTGGGCCAAAATGGTGACGCAGAACCTGATGACTTGTTCGGATGACACAGAACGTTTCATAACGAACCAAGACTTGGCACCAGATTCATTGGAAAGATATTTTCGTTATATTTCCAACTCCTTAAAGAAAGCCTCAATCCTATTCCGTATGAGAAAGTTATGCCCATTTTAATGAAGGGTGTTCTGCTGAAACTGAACTGAAATCAGAGTTTGAAGTGGAATCCGAATTGGATTGTTGCGCTACCTCTCACTCTTGTGTTTGATCTAGAAGTGCTTCTCCCAAGTTTCTTAGAGTCAAAATATCACCCATAAGTATCATCCCATCCATATCCATATCATTATGTAAAGTAAGAAATGAACGCACCTCATAATTAAGCTTGCAGACACGAGAGCGAGTGATTGGTCTAGGAATGATAGAGTGTTGGATGTCTTTATCATTGTTATCAATGTCCTCATAAGCATTTGCACCTAAGACCTATGTATGTCAAGGTGTAGTTAACGGGAAGCTGATGTCCAAAATGATGATAGATGGAGGGACGTATGTCAACTTAATGCCTTATGCCACTTTCTGTAAGCTGGGAAAAAACGTCGGAGGACTCATCATAACTAATATGGTCTTAAGGGATTTCAGTGGTATCTTGTCAGACACGATGTGAGTACTAAATACATAACTCACGATTGGAAGAAAGACGATGTCGACTACCTTCTTCGTTATAGAAGAAAATTAATCTTACAGCTTGTTGCTAGGACGTGATTGGATACATGCAAATTTCTACGTCTCCTTGACAATGCACCAGAGCTTGGTTTAGTGGGTCAGTGATCAAGTGGAAATCGTTTCCATCGATAAATCGTTAACATAGAAACAACTGGTTTGTTAGTATGGGAGGCAGAAGGAGTCGTCTGCCTATCAAGAAAGGCTTGGGATGGCAATTTTCTTGAAGTATCAGACGATGGAGTTAACCCGTCAGCGAAGAACTACCCAATCTCACCCTGTGAGGGCGATATCGACAAAAGGATGGACTCGGTCAAGGCTTCACGACTACCGATGAACTATGAAAGGTAGATCTCGGACCTGGTGAGAGACCGAGGACAACCTTCATAAGCACCTAAAGACCTACACATAAATACAAGTCGATACCAACAGTATCGCCTTCCGACGGATGATGCGAAGGCATCGCCCTTAAACACAAAGGAACACAAGATCAACACAAACGGAATCATATATTACAAGAAGGGACAAATGTTGCATTACAAGATCTATGATTTTACATAAAGTCAAAGGAACGCTCACTAGATTGCTTCAATAGCCCACAACCTAATTGCATCAATGTCCCAAAGGGTGGCCCGATCCTCAGCGTCCAAACTAGGAACATCTTGAAGAAGACGATGACGACGTTGCGCGTGGTGAATGGCATTGGCGAGCAGCATTTCTACGCCTTAACACGAACCGGAAAGGAAGACAAAGCACCCTCCCTTTGGCGATTTCTAACTAAACCCCGTCCAGCTTTGACATTAAGTCAGCCTCCTCCGCTCGTAGCTGATCGAGTTTTTGTGACGCGGCCGACGAATCACCCTCAAGACAATCCAAGAGAGCACCCTCAGTCATCACTGTAGGATCGATGTACCGACTAGAGGGGGGTGAATAGGCGGTTTTTAAAACTAATTAAGCTTTAACTAGAACAAGACAAGTTTTAATGAATTTTCTTATCAATACAAATGATCCTAGAGATAAGTGAGATTCACCTAAGTCTAAAAGTTGCAACCTAGGATGACAAGGTTAAATTACTCTATGAAATTAAATTGCTCAATTAACTTGCTCAAAGTAAAGGAGACTAGAGACAACCGAATTTTATCCCGAGGTTCAGAAATTTGCCAATTTCCTACGTCCTCGTTGAGGCGAGTTTCACCTTGACCGCTCTCTTCACCAAGCCATGGATTCCTCAAGGAGGAATTAGCTTGAAGATGAGTCGGCACTCGAAGTGCAACTCTCGGGCCTCGATCACTAGTGGTAGCTCTTCTCCACTCTGGATAGGCGAGCTCCAGCCTTCAAAACCTCCCGGTCTCCTCCACAACCTTCTTGGAGAGATCAATGGGTTCTCCTCCGAGCCATCTAGGAGGTGGCAACCTCCAAGAGTAATAAGATGCAATAAAAGTTAGGAGAAGACGATCAAAGTGCCAAAAATGCAAATGCAATGCAATCTACCGATCACTTGATCACCCTTTGCTTCCCCAGCCACACTAGTGCTCAATTTTAGTGCTCAAATTTTAGTGCTCAATGGTGGGAGAGACTCTCTAGTGCTCAGGTATGCTCAAATGAGTGCCAAAAGTCTAGCAAAGGAGTTGTAGCAAGGGTTATATAGCCACACGCACAAATACTAGCCGTTGCAAAAGATAGGTGGCAAAACAGCGCACTATCAGTCTGATTGCCCATCTTGGGCCGGTCGGACCGACCCTCTTTGCAACGTCTAGAAAACAAGCCATTTGCTGATGTGACAGGGTGACCTAGTCTGATAGGCCATGCTGGCTCGGTTGGACCGGCCCTACCCGTCTGACTGGCCATAGGCTCGGTCAGACCAATAGGGTCCCCGTCGGCTCTGTAAAGCAGCAAAAGTCTTTTCTACGCACATCGATCGGACCGGCCCCCTGGCCGTCAGACCGCCAACCACTGGCCGGTCGGACTGGACCCACTTGGTCGGTCTGACCGCCAGGTGCCAGAAAAACTACAGAAGACACATTTTTTGTAGATTTAATATTTCTAGCAATTTTGTAACTTTTGCAAAAATCCACACATGACCAAGAGCTACTATATGCAATGCAAATTGGTACTTGAAAATCAACTCATAACCAAGATGGAACCCCTCTTTATAGTACGGCAAAAAATAAAATTGAGACCTAGCCTAATCGATCGCTCCAAACACCTCGATCAATTTCTAGATTTATTCAAACCTTTTGTCGTCGCTCTTTAACACGTCAAAGTTCTAGGGTTTTCCATCTTGTGCTCCATTTATGGCAGGGACTCTAATCATTTCCTTCACACTAAGAAAAATATTAGTCCACAAGCACACTTGTCATTAATTACCAAAACTCACATGGGGCCTAGATCTTCAATCCCATTGACTTATCGGTCTTTATTGTCTCCAACAGCGATGATCAACTAGCTCGATCGACTATCTACTGCATGCCCATTGCAGCCTCGGCCGGTGGAAACTCTAGAAAGGTGGCATGAGTAAGGGCATCGATTAACTCCAGAGTAAGAGAACCCGAAATATCATCAAAATGAGTCCTTACGGGCTCCGAGTTTATTGACCAATACCTCGATTGGGTCCGCCAGCTGACACAGCAGATCTAATAAAACCTCCCTCACCTCCGAAATCAACGGAGCAATAGCCGACAAGGCAGCACTGACAACCTCATCGCATCAAGATACGGGCTGATGTCGAAGGAGAATTATCGGGTCAAGTACTAGAAAATAAAAGGAGGTTAGATGGATAAGAAGGGAGGTATTCTAGTATAAACACGAGGATACTTACGTCAGGAGACCAGATTGGGATGGCCGGTCACGAGGCATCGGCAACAAGAGAAGCCAAACAACATCCTTCGTCGTAATGCCCGGGGGGTAGGCCGATGCTCCTCGTCAGGGCTATCCTGCTCGAGCATCGGCTATGTTAGAAGGCCAACGTCAATACCTTATGAGCAACATTAGCACCAATAGTCGATGCTTCATTGACAATGATAGTGCCTTTCGGCGTATCGCTCCCATTAGCATCGACACTAGTTGGCGTAAACCAACGACCACACCCGCAACCTCGTCGATGACTGATACATTCGGATTGGGGGTAACAACTCCCGACGTATCGACTTGGACATTTACCTCCGTGACAACTCCGACAGGACCATCGGACCGAGGGTAGGCAGGTGCATCTGAAGCATATGTTCAACGTCGCATAAAGGGAGTTGACGTTCAATAGGAGATGATGGGGGCTAAAGATGAAAAGGATGTCTGATGTCACGAACACAGGGGAGAAATGCTAACACTAAAGTTAAGAGCAGACCTGGGCAGACGAGGCATTTCAATGGTCGATGAAGCATTAGAACAACAGGGGCTGGCCCAGTCAAAGAAATGATCGGCACCGAATGAGGCAGGTTCGTCTAGCCAACTCGTTCCTTGTGGATCGGTTGTACGGACGGGATGATGTCTAATGCTTGCACGCCAATCCTTGGACTGCCTCCTATTACCCAAGCTGTGGGGGTAGGGGCATTGGTTCCCAAGGTCATAGTGGTCGATACTAGTCTGTATCGTATCAACGACCGCTAGAACTCACCAAGGTGCATCAAGGTCATCCTCCTGCAAGAAACAAATTTAAAACAGACAAAACTAGATAATGGAACTAAGCAAAAGGGGAATCAATATACCCCCTCAGGTCCCATGTCGGTGTCGCCTAGGTGAAACTGCCAAGTATAGATCATTGAAGAATGGTTGAAGACATGCTACTTCAGCTCGTCCCACCATTGAAGGAAGGTAATGGAGGAGTCCCGACAATCTGTCTAGGAGGCAAAATCACCTGCAAAGAGCTTGTAGATCATATGAAAGAGGCGGTCCCACTCCCAAGGTATTCGTGACTTTCCCCAAAAATTTGGATCCAATCAAAGAAGAAAAAGTAGGTGGGAGTTGACTGAAGCCCAATCTCCTCGTGAAAGACCGATGGGTGATAAACTCATAAGAGCATTTCCGAAGATGATCACCGGTGAAGTTGACAGGTAGGAGATATGGGAAAATCACGTCCGTGAAAATGCGGAGGGACTCTTCATCCTAGAACACTTCGGGGAAGATTAGCCGATGAGGGCATTCATACAAAGAGTAGTGCTCAAAAGGGTACCAAATAGTCCCGATCGTGAGGAGAACATTTTCATCGCCTATTCGTGGTACCACAATGCGATCTACATGGAGCGAAGCAAGACAAGATAGTCGTGAGAGGGTCTCTGAAGTCATCAATGTCTAGGTGGGGTCCTAGAGGTCCCAATCCTGAAGGCCCCTTGCCGGAGCACGAGGAGGTAAGTCCCTGAGTCCAGTCAAAGCTACCTTCGGTGCCACAGTCCGACCGGCCTACTCTGGTCGGTCCAACCGACTCGTCCCAGGAGCTCCGGCATAGTCCGGTCCGACCAGCCCACCTTGGCCTGTCCGACCGATACAGCCGGTCATACAGACCCCAATAAGGATGGTCGACCAATAGGGTGTAGAAGAATGTTTCTGCCCAATGCAAAATGCCAAGGCCAATCCGAGCAATTCCCCATTCCCGGCCAAAAATCACAGAAGTATGTTTGTGGTGCCCAGACTAAGCCGCGAGCTCGTGGAGCAGCGGTTGCCCATCAAACCCAGTTTTAGGCCTTATAAATAGCCCCCTCAGCGCTTTCATTTAGCCATGTATGAAACGAGGTTAAAGAGGACATCGAACGATTGCTCAAGGCTGAATTTATTAGGCCATGCAGGTATGTGAATGGGTTGCTAACACTGTGCATGTAGAGAAGAGAAGGGAGTGGCAAGATTGTGTGTGCATTGATTTCAAGGACTTGAACAAGGCCAGTCCGAAGGATGAGTACCCCATGTCAATACCGACATGTTGATCAACGATGCTTCAGGACATAAGGTACTAAGTTTTCTTTATGGCACGCTGGTTATAATCAATTTTCATGGCGAAAAGGACGTCTATAAGATAGCCTTTTGATTCCCCTGGTTTTGTCAGCTTGTTTGAGTGGTTGTTATGACTTTTTGGTTTAAAGAATGTTGGCGCTACATATCAATGTGTTATGAACTTGTTCTTTCATGACTTGCTAGAGTTATGCTAGAGGTCTATATAGATGATGTTGTAGTCAAATCGGATGCTATGGGAAACCATTTAGCTGATTTGAGAGTTTCTTTTGAGAGAATGTTTTAGTATGACTTAATGAATCTGCTCAGTGTGCTTTTGGCGTGCCGGCGGGCAATTTCTTAGGATTAATGATTCATGAAAAAGGTATTGAAATTGATCCTAAGAGGCATGAGAAGATTAAGAACTTTGAAGCGCCGACATGCAAGAGGGATGTGCAAAAGTTGCTAGGCAAGGTGAATTATTTGCGCCAATTTATATCTAACTTGTCTGGAAAAAATTGATGTTTTTTTCCCATACTTCGGCGAAAGAACGAGGCCCGATTTCACTTGGGGGGCAAGTTAGTAACGGGCCTTCGAAAAAAATTAAAGAATGCTTATCATCAACACCAGTGGTGAGGGCGCCCAAGGCCAGGATACTTTTTGGTTGTATGTCGCCGCGGAGGATAGCGTGATAGGAGCTGTGTTGACTCAAAAAGTTGAAGGAAAAAGAGTACATCATCACATTCTTGAGCCGCCATTTGTTGGATGCCGAGACAAGATATGTGTTTGTGGAGCGTTTATGTTATCACTCTATGTAGAGCCCGGATTTAATAAAACCCAGACTTTATTGAAATTCCATAGAAAATCAATAATCACAAGATGTTCATCACACGACGACGCACATACGTCAAACATTCGTGGCTCACAGACCACATTATTACACAAGTGTTAAAATAAAAGAAACTATGAAAATAATAAACTCGATGAACATCTTCTCTAGGGTCGCTTCCTTGACGAGTCGCTACTCCATACCATCCTCATCGTAGTATGCCTCTGAAGTGTTTTTCCAATGGGTGAGTACAAACATACTCAACAAGCCACCGAGAAATGAAATAATAATGCAAGGTAATAACAAAGGGAGGTAATGGTTTAAAATGCGGAAAAGTACATTTTTGTCTTGCAGCCTTTAATATGAGTCAAGTTTATTCATACAAATATTTAAATCATCGATGATGTAACATCTTCTAACTCGAGGAGTACAGTCATCCCTACTCGCTCGATAGTCCTTACATGCCCAATCAATCCTGCAACACGTCTCAACATACACTAACTGTGGGATGTTACTCCACTCGCCCTTGACCGTGGGCTCTGCTTTTTGAAAAGATTTAACTTTGATCAAGATGTGTACCATTGTACCCACAAGGCACTCATTCCTGCACACCGTAGTGTGTCCCATGACCCAACTCATAGGAACTCATGCCAAAACCGTGTAGCATGAATCGCTCCACTCAATGACACACTATAAGTTTCGCCGGCGTGCCGGCGCACCAGACCAACGTCGCCCCCCTTTTGTGCCACCATGGCCTAAGCCACCCACAGGTGCTGCTTGTTCCTCTCTCCACATAGTGCCTTGGTTGGAACGACCCATACTTCTAGTTAAGACTTACCCACTAGACTTGTGGTTGGTACGGAAGTGCTTTGCAATGAATCCCGCAAGAACGTCCTTATAGTGCCCTGGGTGCGACTAACCAATGCCCTCGCTTGCACCCGGAACCCACCATACTAACTTATCAAACCAATTCCAAGACCAACAGAATACCAGGGGTGAGAGACATAGGGGATCATATATCAGAATCCAAGTACCTACAACTTATTTTTAAGCCTATAGCGGTTGTGTCAATACATTGGACACTTCTAATATTAAAAGTATACTAGTGACAAGGAATTAGTCTCGATGCATGGCTTGGGTTTTCACATCAAGGTCGAGGATCCGATAAATATAATGTAGGGTTATTCGTTTGACTAATGCAATATAACCTATGAGTTTTAGCGATATTTAATTAAAAACTGGTTCAATATGCTCAAAATTGGGTTGGTGACTTGCCTTGTCAGCGAAAGTAGAAGGGTGGCTTCGGGAAAATACTCCGGCTCTTCAACGTGTCTAATCTTTATGGTACGTAAAATGAGAAATAACAATCAATTAAAACAATATGAAATCGCAATACAAGCATATAAATTTTATTGGGCAAGTTGAAGATAATAAAAATATAAATCTTCTGAAATTAAAATGGAAATTTTTAGAGTTAATTTAAGGGAGTTATGAATTTTTGAAGTTATAATATGATTTCTTCAACTTTTATTTTTAGTCCCAATTAAATGTAAAATGTTCAGTATAAACATATAAATTTTATTGGATAAACCTAAGATAACAAGAAGACAAGTTTTCTAAAGTTGGAATGGTAATTTTTAGAGTTAATTCAAGGAGTTATGAATTTTTGAAGTTAGAAAATGATTTCTTCAATTTTATTTTAATCCTAATTAAATAATATAAAATATCTAGTGTAAACATATAAAATTTATTGGATGACATTGAAGATAATAAAAAAGTAAACTTTCTAAAATTTGAATTGTCAAATTTGGAGTTAATTTGAGCAAGATATGAATTTCTAAAGTTTAAATCAATTTAAGGAATTTATTAAATCCTAATTCAGCCTTCGGTCCACGGTAGACTGGGTTCACGACAATGTGTTGTGAGTCGGTGGGCTTTAAGTGAAAATGAACGGTTGAGATCACTCGGTACCCTTGTTGATAGAAAAATGGCATTAATGGTCAAGATTATCAAAATATCACTTTTGGTAGTTTTACCGAAAATATGCCGAGACCTAGCACAGGCTGGTCCAACTGGCCATGTAGGCCCGGTTTGACTAGCCATGTAGGCCCGGTCAGACCGGCCATATGGGCTCGGTCAGATCGGCCCGACCCAAGTCTGACTCCAAAAGACTAATTTCTGGTATTATCCCTAATTAATTTTGGATGACTTGGAACCCGTGTCTAACTCAGATTAGACCCAAGGAACTCATGACCCACCTCTATAAATAGAGGCAAGGCCGATTCAAGGAGCCCCTCCAAAAAAACCCTAACAAATCCAATCTATTATCTATCTTGAATCTATTTACTTTCTTTGCCCTAGTTTTAGCCTAGATGTACATCTTTGCTGGTTTGCACTATAAACGTGAGTCCGTCATGTCGTAATTACGGTAAGTCCTTGTCGGTTCGCTCATGAATCGTCCATTGTCATCCACGTAATGGATTTCCATCGGTTTTATCGCTTTCTATTGGTAATTCAGTCTCCTGGCCGAATTACTTTGATCTCTTAGTATTTTTTGCAGTACTTCGTCACTTTCATCCTCTCTGAGGAGTTTGGTTGAGATCCATCCACGGGAAGGCGGTCGCCAGAGCCTGGAGGCCACCTTCCAGGAATGTCGGTCTGACCGGCAGTCACCCCTCGGTTCAACCGGCCCGTGCCGTGCCATCTATAATCGCTGGCACACTGTGGTCCAACCGGCGGCACAAGGCTAGTCTGACCGGGCTTCGCAGAGGACTCTAGAAATCCCTTCACGCCGGAGACTGCCTCACACTGGAGATTACTTTGCGCCGAGGTAAATCCTGACCCTTCGGCCATCCACGGTCTGATCGGAGGTGTAGCCTCGGTCGACCGGTCGAAGGGTGAAAATACCCCTTCGCACCAGTGCCCGAAGCCCCCTTTGGCGAAGGCTTCGCACTACCGGCAACCGTCGTGTGCCTTCGGTCTGACTGATTCCCTTGGTTGGTCTGACCGCCTATCAAACTTCGGTCCCCGGCCCTGTTCTGGCCAGTTGGATTTAGTTAGGTTATTTGTCATTCTTAGTTATTTTCCAACACTTTGGTTAATTGAGTAATTTTAGAATTATTATTATTTGATTGCCTGGTGACTCCGTTATTCCCTTACCACGGTTTAAGGATTATCGGAACGCGACATCAACATTTCAGACATTTTTGGATCGTCGAACCGCCCAAGTGCGGGGGCACATTTTCGTGTCAACACACTTTTGGTGACTCCACTGGGGACAAACATGCCAAGTACATCTACATCGGCGACGGGTACACCTACTACCTATACATCAATGGGACCCTCGATGCTGATTTATCTAGTGGGATCTCAGAGATTGACGATAGCAACATCATCGTGCCCACCATTGAGGACTTCTCCGAGAAGGATAGGGCAGAGCTCGAGGCCAGGACATGGGAACTACACACCCTTTTTCTTGGCCGCTTCACCAAGAACCGAGGAGGCTTCGTCAAGCGCGACGGTGACATCCCCGACCTCTTCGGGGCTAAGGTAACACCATCGTCTCCTCAATGTCCTCCCAGGACCTCGAGCAAAAGATAGCCAACACTATTGACCAGGCCATTAGTGCTACCTTTGCAAAACGCGTAGAAGCCATGGTTGACTAAAAGTTGGACACAAAATTGGACACGAAGATGGAGGTGATGTTTAGGAGATTCAGCTTTTCTGAGGTCGTTTCCCCCACTCCAATAGCTAGTGTACCCCTGTTCACCGCGTATACAGTAGAACCGATGGGAGTACCAGAAAGGTTGTCGCGTCCTCGGCCACACCACCCATGGCCGAGGTCCTGCATGACCCTGTCGGTCAGACCGACCCTTGGGTCGGTCAGACCGACGTGTGCCAGATACTCAGGTGACAATAGTCAGTAAGACCGGCCATCAGGCCGGTCAGACCGGCCCATAGCATCGTCAGACTGCTCCTACCGCATATTATGTGCCACCGCCGCAGCTCGCGCCTACACTACCTCTTCCCGCACTGCCCGCACCTCCTGCTCCCGCGCACCCGCATAGGCCTGATCACGTCCCGTATCGCGAGCCACCGTGAGAGGAGGAGCCGCATGGCTAACCATATATACCACCGCGTGTCGTGCCCCTACACGAGAGACGCATGCATGCAGGAGGCCATTGGAGAGCGGGTTTGGCCCATGATAGCCAAGGCCATTGGAGCCACCTTTCCCTCCGCCAGCATACCATCTGCCGATGACATAGTGGCCACCTTGCTACTTTCTGCCTCCTCGGTATACTGCGCCATATTATATTGCTCTATTTGTGCCACCCGGATTTTATAACATGCAGGTCAGATGGGCACTCCAAGAGGACGTCTTCTCCAGGCTATCTGTCAAACCACAAGGACATCTGGAGGCACACTCCGAAGCTATCATCATCAAGGTGGGTCCCAAGACGTCCCAATCCCTAACGGCACCTCCGAGGAGCAGGAAAAGTCGAACTGCTGAAGCCACCCGAGGAGATGGCCGTTTGACCACAACCCTAGGGCCGGTCAGACGCCCTCGCCACTTTGGCCTAACTACTACTATGGCCGGTCTGACCGGCCCTTCACAGGAGACCGACACCAGTCGGTTAAACCGGCCCAGTAAGGCCGGGCCAACCGACATGAAGCAGGGACGAAATCCCGCCAAGCGCAAAATTGCCGAGGCCATTCGGACAATTCCCATTCGGCCAATGACTCCAGAGCAAAGTTGTAGCGCCTGGCACTAAGTTGCGGCCCTCGTGGGCACACCAGGTATGACCAAGTCCTAGAAGAGCGACTACAACGCCTTTGGGCCCAGGAGATGCACGAGAAGAAGGCCGAGGACGAGCGAGACACGTGTTCGGGAGATCCATCCCCGACTAGTAGAAATAGGTATGGAAGCCAAAGCCGGTTGCCGTAAACAACCTGGATCCTACTCCAAGAGACGACGAGGATGATTTGATGGACGACGATTACACGCCCGTCTCCGAGGGGTCCCCTCCTCAAGCGATGAACGTAAACGTCATCACGTTGCCCACTGAGTTTGCTCTTCCAAAGGATGAGGCTGAGGTTGTGTAGGACCGAAAGTAGCGACCAGAGGGGGGGTGAATGGGCGCCTTAAAAATTCTTTCGAATAAATGGCCTGCTCCCAATACCCAACGCACCTCAAAGACTAAGCAGCAAAGAACGAACAGATTGCCTAAGTCTAAAGGTATCAATCTAGAAGCAACTGATGTAAAACAGAAACCAATACAGTGCTAATAACAAATAAACAGTATACAAAAGACAAGGCAAGATAAACTTCTCGGTATAAATGCACAATGAGTGGAATGAGAAGTTACCGTTCGAAATCTGTCTCCTGTTAGAAACTTGGCGAAGCCTGCTTCGTGGTCGAAGCCTGCTTCGCAGTGTCAAAGTCTGCTTCGCTGGGTCGAAGCCTGCTTCGGAGGTCGAGGCCTGCTTCGCTGGTCGAAGTTTGGTTCGGAGGTGGTATCGAAGTCTGTCGAAGGTGTGTTGTCTATCCTAGGTTAGTGTGAATGAGAGCGAAGTATACAGAGTCGGAGCCTGCTTCGAAGAGTGTGCTTCGAAGGCAAGGCTTCGAACACAGCTTCGAACAAGCACACAGAGCAAACAACCTTCGAAAGGATAGCGAGGCCTGACACGCAACAAAGAATCCAAAATCGAAGCCTACACTCTACCTTCGAACAAAACACATCAAGGCCTTCAAAAGACAGCTGCAAACACTAAGCGAAGTCTATCAGTGAGATTAGCTTCGAAGCTAACTCCGAAGCCTATGAAGTATTGACTTCGAACAGCTCGAGACTAGAACACCTTCGCAAAACTAACGAAGTATGTGAAGCTGACAGAGTGCAAAGCGTACTACGAAGCTAGAAACACAGCACAGACTTGAAGCCGAAGTCCAAGCGAAGCCTTTGAAGATCTTAGATCGAAGCCTGCCTCACGGAGCTGAGGGACTTCGAACAGAGAGAAGGGGCTTCACCAGAAACAGCCAGAAAGGTATTCAGTCTTGTCTGCTTCGATCAAAAAGCTACGTAGGAAAAAGCAAAGCCTGAGTACTATTGTACTGTTGCTACAGTGTAGTAGTACTACTTGCAACTAGTATGAACTAGTACTCCTCTACTAAAGAACTCAATGAAGCATCCGAGAAGCATTAACTAACGAACAAACTTGACGCACGCAAATCAAAACTTCACGACTTGCACACGAAACACTGCACACTCAAAAGCAGGAACAGAAACTTCCACAACCATGCGGAGACAGATGAACTCACGATGAACAGAGGGAAGCTTCTGGTGGCGCTCAAACAGGAGAGAGAACAGGGAACCAAGAGAATAAAAATGACCCAAATGATTGCAAAGTAAATTCTAGAAGGGTAGTCCAACCCTAGGGATTGGGGCCCTATTTATAGGCTGCCAATGACCTAGAATATTCCACCAACCCTTAGGGTTTTTACAGACGCTAAAATAAAGGAAATGACTCAACTGCCCTTAGGAATTTTTACAAACACGACTGACTGACTGTGGGCCTAGAAATACAGATGACTTATCGGAAGCTAAGCTTTCGTAGCGACTAAGGCTTCTCTTCTGGACAGTCCGATACAAGATCAACGGTTGTCAGTTTTGCACCGAAACTAACAAAGCCCCACCGCTTTGCACCAGGTACCCGGATTGGTTCGGCCTAATTCCACAGCTCTCTCGCCCGCAATCACTCACCGCCGATGTACCTGAGTCAATCCTGGTCAAGCCCATGGGTCTTCTGCTGCTCCTGGCCCATATACCCGGATTGGGCCAGCCCGACTTCGCAGCCTCCTCTGACCGACAGTCGCTTGCTGCCCGTACGTGAGTCACACGCGGCCCATGAAACAGCAGATCTTCTTCTTCTGTCCTCTTTGACTATCGTTGACAATGACTCATCACTTCTGGATCCATGAGGCCCACGCTATTCAGCATGGCTCCTCAGGTTGCTCAGTTGAACCTCGGCCCATAGGAGGCTATTTTCGAGAAGCCCGAGGATATGGC